>JANUWF010002244.1:0-518898 GCA_026120185.1 Voacanga thouarsii | reverse complement strand
AAAATGTCCACGGAAAGCAAAAGCGACGAGACCAAATACGACGGCTGTAAAACCGTCGTATTAGCCTAATACGACGGTTTTGTAGCCGTTGTCGAGCAAAAACGACGAGATCAAATACGACGGCTGTAAAACCGTCGTTTAGCCGTCGTATTTGGCTAATACGACGGCTGGACCATCAAATACGACGGTTGTTTAGCCGTCGTATTTGTTGTATAATTTAGTAGTCACAACGAGATGGTATTTATACTGGATGGATGGTGATGATGTCAGAGAAGATGGGATTACCGCCACCACCAGTGTCACCGCTTGATGAGGAGGAGGCCAAGGATCAGCCTGATGATGCCTTTGTTATGCCTCCAAATCCTCATATGTTCTCGTCTCATCCTCGTTCTCCACCCCCACCTCCTTTAGCTGGTGCAACTGCTCCTGTAGCTAGTTGTTATATTTTTTATGTGTAATAATACATACTATATTTATATTTCATTATATATTTCTAATAATAAATACATTTCATATTTATATATTTTTTAAATATGTTTCGTTTGGACTTATTATTTTGTGTTGTTGATTACGTGGGATTTTTGAAAACAAACAAAAAATGGGCTGGATTTCGGGAAAAAAAATACTTAATTAAAAATTAAATTATCCGTCACTAAATACCGTATCTAAACCCTAACAAATTAGCGACGGTTTTGCGACGGTTTGAAAATTAATTTTTATTAATTTGAAAAAGCCGTCGCTAAACCCTCTCAAATTTGTTACAATTTTGCGAAGGCATAAAAAATAATTTTTATTAAATAGAAAATACCGTCGCTAAACCTTCGCAAATTTGTTATGGTTTTACAATGGCTTGTGAAATTATTTTTTAAAATTTAAATTGGCCGTTGCTAAACCGTCACAAATTTGCTACGACTGGATCATTCCTAAAACTAAACAATTAAATATAGCCATCACTATTCCCTTGAAAATAATTTAAAATATTTTTTTATGCCGTCGCTAATACGTAGCAAATTTGCCAAAAATAAATTCGTTGACTACTTTTTCGGCATAGCGATTGTCCTCACAATGCCATCACTAATAGATACGACTTTTTCGTGCTATCGTAAATTTGTATTTAGCGACTTGCGTTTCAGCTACAGACAAATCCATCACAAATCCCGCTGTCTCTTGTAGTGTATGTGTGTATATTTCTTTTTGTTTCCCTCAATTTTTTTAAAAATTGGAAATTACACGTTCATAGCCGATTAATCACTAATGGGATTACAATTACGAAGGCAAATTACAACTATAATCGTTTGGAGATATCCTTCTTTTCTTTTTTTTTTTCTTTCTTTCGTTTTAAATACCTGAAGCAACAAAGAATATGCACTACAACAAAAATTTTTTCTAACTACACTTTTTTAACGTCATTAATTAAAAGTGTCCCTATAATAAGGATATTCATGATGTTTAGAATAAAATGTCAATAAATAAAAAAAAATCTTGTCATTTTTAAATTAAAGTGTTGGAATATTATATATTTTTTCGACATTAATGAAAGTACATCGTAATATTAAAAATATTTTTGACACTCTTGAAAAAAGTGACATGTAAATAAATAATGTCAAATATCAATGATTCTTTTTTATATAATTGTCGTCTCATCCAAAATCATGGGCCACTTTAAAACTAATTGTCCTGACTCAAAAGGAGTTTTCTGGCCAACATTAATTAAAAGTATATCCATAATATGAATCATAAAAAGCAAAAATTCTAGCGTGGACCCAGTAATTACTATATATAGTATCCTATTTTATGACGAAAAGAAATTACACCTATAGTACCAAATGCTTCACACGGAACCCTAAATAAAAAATTGGGTAATTTTTAAATTTATCCTTAAAAATATTCAATTGTTACAATGTAGTTTCTCAAACATTACTTTACTCAATTTTATCCTTATAAATATAAAAAATATATCAAAGTAGTCTTCCATCTATAATTTAAAACTCAAAATTTAAATATCAAATAAAGTTGGATAATATAAAGAGTAATTTTCATATTCATCCTTAGACATATGTAATTGTCTCTATCAAAATTTTCAGATATTACGTTACTTAATTTAATGCTTATAAACATGAAAAGTATATCAATGTACTCCACTATAACAAATTATTTATTTTAAAAAAAAACCAACTTTGATAATTGATTTACTTAGACTTTAAACATATTACTTTTTTTTTTATATTCTTTAAACATATCACTCTTGTAATCTTTTTCCTTTTTTTAAGCATACTAATTAACCTAATATCAATTTGATATAATTTTTTTTAATTTTCTCTTATAATACTTTTAAAATAATATGTTGAAATGTTTCAATCAAAGAGTTCAGAATTGGGTTCTAAACTTGGCTCTTGCTGTTTTATTATCTCCAAATGAAAATTTAAATTAGACTATATATATATATATATATATATATATATGTATATTAAATTTAATTGCACTTGTGTTGTACTTTTTTATAACTATTTATTTGAATTGAAAAATAAAAATATATAAAGTTAATATGAGAATAACAAAAAAAAAAAAGAAGATATTTTATGAGTATAAAATAGTTATTGAAAAATAAAAAATATTTAAATTAAAATTTTTATCTGATTTAAAATTTTAGTTTGAATTAAATATCAAATTAAGTACACATTAAATTAAAGATCAGAGTATCAAATACTCATGAATAGGTATCTATCATTTCCCCCCTGTTTAACGTTTGTTATATTATAATATTTTAATCTCTTAAAAAAAATTTCTCGTTATGTTTAATGCACATACATACATACATACATACATATACATATTAAAATCAATTAATGTCTCTAGTGAGAATTTTTTAAGTAAGCAACTTAATTTTGTAAATTTAATGAGGAAAAGTGTAGACGCACAATGGATATAGATGAGGTTAATTGTGTAAAGGTAGGAGATGAAGATATAGGATTGGCAATTTTGATAATTGTTTTTCTTAAAATTTAAAAGTATATAAGAGAAAGTTTTAAAAAACTATATCAAACTAATATTAAGTTAAATATGCTTTAAAAAAAGAATATAAGAATAATGCGTTTAAAGAATATAAATAAAAAAGTAATATGTTTAATGTTTAAGAAAATTAATTCTCAAATTTAATATTTTTATTTTTAAATTTGTCTTGTGGAGTAGTTTGATACACTTTTCATATTTATAAAGATTAAATTTAATAAAATAATATTCCAAAATTTTGATTAAAACAATTGTATATTTTTGAGGATGAATTTAAAAATTACTCTTTATGTTATTCAATTTTATTTGACTTTTTAAGTTTTGACTGTTAAAATTTGGATGGAATAACTATATATTTTTTTATTTTTATAAAGATTAAAGTAAGTAAAGTAATGTTTGAAGAATTTGATTGAGACAATAAAATATTTATGAAAATAAATTTGAAAATTATCCTAAAAAATGATATGTAGATGTTGAAAAATCAATAGTGCATCGAACAGTTGAAAAACAATGCCACCTTAGACATCAACGTAGCTCATAGTTTTCCTACGTTTGGCAATTTCATTTTTCTGATTAAGGAGTTCAGAGTTGCTGGATGTATTATATATATAAAAAATAAAAATAAAAAGGACCAATGTTCTAATCAGGGTTCAGCTGTCCAAACCTGGTCTTAGTTTATCAACCTTCCATTTTCTATTCTTTTGATAGGTTTCCCACTTGTTAGTTAATTTAAAAATATTACTCCTCCATCCTAAAAATCATGTCAATTTAGGACATGATATGGAGATTAAGAAATTATTAAAACTTGTATAATTATAATAGAAAATAATTATTATATCCTTAAATAAAATTAAATATTCATTAATTATTCTTCTTTATATATTTATTAAGAATTTACATATTTAATGAGTCAAGTGGTTAAAGGAGAGGTAAATTAAGAATATAAATAATAAATCTATACTAAAGTTTATTAAAGTTGATCCAGAAGTCAGTGTGGATGCGACATTTGTCAATTTTCAACAATTTCATTGCTTGATTGCTTGCCACATAGATGCCAACGTTGTTCCCATTGAGTAGTTGTTTCGGCTGCGATTAGCTAATAGTTTTCAACATAAGCCTATTCCTATGCCAGAGATCTATGAATTTATGAGTCTGTACATAAATGTTTATAAAATGTACTACTCAATGGACTTTATACACCCATAGCAAATTTGCTGAGCTATTGTTTGTTAGCAATAGGCTTAGCATCAGCCTTTAGCTATTGGCGTGGAATTCGAATAGTCAAGCACTGAAGCCAGTAAAGACACACAAAGGAGGTGTAAATCGTAGCAGTAAGTTGGAATCTCATCTTCTTCAATTCACCGATCCTCGGATTCCAATGTCATCTTCATCTCAGTTCTTCAATTGGCCCCGTTGATCCGACTCCTCCAATGGGTATGCCTCATCCCTTCACCGCTATGATCCAGTTTACAGTTTTTAATTTTGTAGGAAGATAATCCATTTATAGGCCATTTAATTTAATGATCTATTTCTTATTATCCCCGTTGATCTATTTCTTATTTCTACAAAATGAACTTAAGCAAATCCAATTTTTTCTATTGGTTCCACTTTCCGGGCCTCTACCCCATTATTGTGTCGCAATTCTCCAACTCAAGAAAAGTGCATTCAAGAGATTGATTTTGCAGGAATCACATGAATTTCTTCAGAAAAATCTGATCTTTTCTGCAGCAATCTTGAATTGGGTTCGCAAGATGGATGGATGACCCAGGCAGAATTTACCAAGATTTTAACTTTGTTGGTAGGAATCTTGAATTGGATTGGAATGATGGACAATCAAAAGGCACGAAGGTTAGAGAGCTTCTTCAATTGTGAACTTCTGCCAATTGAAATTTTTATTGAGATACTCTCAACTATACCTGTGAAGGTCCTTGGGAGATTAACTACTGTCTACAGATCATGGTACTCGATTATCTCAAGTGAAATGTTCATCCGCACACATATTAAGAATTGTTGTATGCCGATTGCAAATGGGCACAACACTTCAAATAAATCTCCCAACATCTTCCTGATGCCTTCATATATTAAGGAATTGGAGAAATATTCGTACTCACTATTTTCTGACAACAAATTTGTCAATATTGGAACTTTTGTTGTCCCTATGTTGTATTCTTGGCTTGAGTTTTGTTTGTGGGGAATTCATGTAATGGAATAATCTATTTCACGGATCAAAAGGCTTTTTTTTTTTTTTTTGGAAAGAAGGTGTTTTTATAGAATCTTTTTATTAGGAAAATAAAAGTTATATCCCATGATTGTTTTGCTAATTCAGTGTATGACTGGAGGAGAGTGTATTCAAAACTGGGATTCGGGTTTTCAGACGTAATAATGACCATAAGGTATTAAGGATTCATTATGTCAAAGATGGGAATTTGAAGATGTTGGGGAATGTACTACCTCAGGCTTAGGTTAGCTATCTTGGTTTAGGTTGTGACTCCATTTCAGTTGTTTTTACTTATTTGCCAAAGGTTAAATCTTTAGGGCTCAAGTTGGACAATTGGGCATGCGCTATGGATTCGTTTCAATTCTATTTTGATTTTTTGTTAGGGTTTTATGGATTCGTTATCTATTTGTAATTGGGTTGCTTTGACTTTGATTGGTTCTTGAGCTAATTTGTTTTCCCCAGCAAAATAGATTTAGCTTTTTCAGGAACTTGTAAATGATAAGTATAGTTTTATTAATTTCCAGTACGTGAAAGAAATAAAATGTACCCTAGAAAAAGGTGAAAAGGCAAGGAAAAAGGAGGAAGGGGAATCGTCCAACTTCTCTAAACTTATGTGATTATTTAAGGTTGATGGTCTTCTCTTTGATTTTGCACTTTCAATAGTAATTGGTTTGAGATAAACAATGATGTGGAGATTTCTTTTACCTCTCAGCTCAATAGTTAAACATATGGTAGTTTGGAATAAGAAAGAAAAAAAAAAGTGCATACTGATTATATTATATATCAAATTATCAAAATTGCAATAAACTTTTAGTCTTCATAGGAATAGAAGCTGTAGGTTTCACTTTACTTTCCAGTTAGCTACAAGTTCTTTACATTGTTGCATGTAAATTTTTAAGCTTTGGTTTATATTCTAATATCCCTATGTCTAATACAAATTGCTTACAGATACGTATGATCATTGTTGCTCAACTCATCTCATAGATGGGGATGGTACTTTTAATGTTTCTGGAATTTGAGAATTTTATGGAGGAGGTAAAATTGGTCGAGTGTGGGCTTTCTTATGCAGTAGTCTCCATCATGGGTCCACAAAGTAGTGGTATGGTTCTCTTTATCCTCTGTAAACCTATTTATTGCCTTTTGTTTTAGCTACTATATGGTGAGGATCTTGGCACTTGGAAAACACTTTCAGTATCGATTAACTATATCATTATACTATTTCGGGATTCCATCTACTTCAGTGTTGGCCTATTATTTAGCTGTTGGCATGGAATTCAAATAGTCAAGCACTGAAGCCATTAAAGACACACAAAGGAGGTGAAAATTCCCATTGAGATTGCAGCAGTAAACTAGAATGTCATCTCCTTCAATTCACCGATCCTCAGATTCCAACGTCATCTTCGTCTCAAGTCAATCTGTCAATCTATCTTCTAGTTCATGCAAGTCAATTTGTCTTTGGTGTTTCATTTGCAGTGCTCTTAGATTAGATTTATATGATGATTAGATTACCTTTTGTTTTTCATTGTGTTGTCTTTGATCTGATGATTTTTTAGTAGAAAGATTAGATTTTTGTGTACGGTTTGAGGAAATGAAATGAGTTGGTTTTTTTTTTTTTAAATTTACCAGAAATGTGAAGGGTTTTCTTTTTTTTTTTTTAATACGAATTAATGATCAAAGCTTATCATTTCAAAGAGGAGGTACACTCTGATGGTTCCTAAGCTCCTACCACTCCCAGCCATGCTCAGAACCCCGGATTCCATCAGTGATGACATCAATGTAAAGTCCTTGCCTTTGACGGAATTTTTCATCCCTGATATGCGTTTTTGCATTTCTTCATAATACTTTAATCAATTTGGTTTCTTGAATTTTCTTAACATTTGTTTCAATATTCAGTATTAGGGTTCTTTTACTAGTTAATTATGTGGACTGTAATTTTAACGTTTTTTCAAGTCTATGGGATGTTTGTTTTGTTGTATAATCGATGGATTTTTGCATTTCTCCTTGTGCTGGACAATTATTATATTAGCTGTTGTTGGGCCGAGGATATCCTATTTCTTCATGTCTAACTTAGAATGGAATTTTGGAATACGTTTTTACTGTACAATAATTTGTCTTTAGATTGGGGATCTAACAGTTGATTGTGTTTATGACTACTTATTACGTTATTCTGGTTTTTAAGTGTTTATTTATGCATAAATAATTCTATTTGGTTTTAACTATTTTTGTGCAAATGTATTATGATTGTGAAACAATTAACTACTATAATGACATTTAACAAAGGATACCGTCCTTGATTGTGATGGCTTTTGATTAGCATAAGGTTCTATTCCCAGTTTCAAAAGTAAATAGCTCAAAGTAAATGGAATCTCTAAGAATTTCTTGCAGCATCTTAACATGAGGAATAAGTTGAATTTAACTTTTATTTGGGCACAATAAGTAAAGGGCAGATATTGTCTTGCTAGGATCAACCTTTTGCTTTTTGGCAAGTGGTTTGGGCTGGGCTGGATGGTTAATATGCTTATCTATGATATCTAATTTCTAACTATATCCTACATGGAGAATGCTGGGAGATTATAATGTAGCAAAGAAGAATTTTTAGTCTTTCACTACAAGTAAGAAAAAGAAATGGAAAAAGATTTGGAGTTTGCATGGAGAAGCTAGGCAGTGCAAGCTTGGAATTGACAAATGCTTAATACGAGATCATAGAAGAGGCTTGGAAATTTACTTTCTTCTTGCATTTCTTTGCGGACATGAAGGGTGTTTTTTTAGGACAAATGGAGTTTGGTGAAGGAGGAAATTCTTTTTACCGGGCCTTCATATGGTGAAACGCAGCACTAGGTTCTAACTTTAAAGCTTTTAGCATTTTTTTTTTTTGGTGTCATTTTCTTTATTATATCAGAATAAATGCTTAAGAGCATTGTTTATGGTATTTAATTTCTCAATATGTGATTACAGTTTCTGGAATGGCTTTGAACTCAAATGTTTTTTTTTTTTTCGGTGGGGGGTGGGGGTGGGGGAGGCAAAGATAAGGAGCCAAAAATATCATTTCAGGAATTTTGGTATAGTCCCTTTAGAATCAATGAGTAATTTTAGATTCTACCTTCTATATTTTTTTGAGAAACGAGAATGTAGAAATTGAACACATATGAACTGTGCAGAAAGAAAACTGTTAAGATTTATATCTTTGTTAGGGTCTTATTGAGAGTATAGATAATTCTAGGGACTTGTATGCAAAGTTGTAAAGGCTGTATATAAGCCTAAATCGTTATCGAATAAATTAAGTTTTACTCGATTAATCAATTTGGTATCAGAGCCAAACCCTAGCCGTAACCTGCTTCGCCGCACAGTACCCGCCGCTACAGTGCCGCTGCCGCTACAATAAAATCGCTCCAGTAACAGTAACCCTCCTTTCTCTCTAGGCCCCTCGCAACTTCCAGTTTGTTTTCTATCTCCGTGCCCGTACGGGAGGGCGATACCCCATGGGTCCTGAGATAGCATAAAGATGCCGGAGTTCTGACAGATCTTGATGTGTAGAAGATCGAGATCGGGTCAAGAAGAAGAAGAAGGGTAAGTGTGTGATAGACTCGTGTGATAGGTTTGCGGAACCCGAATACGAGTCGATGACAGAGGCTAGCAAGAATACGATGGAGGAGGTGGTTAAGAAATTGGATCCTGCAGATCTTGCGACATTGATGCGGTTTATGAGGATGTCGGGGGTGAAAATTTTGCGAGGCCACCTACTGTTAAGGTGGAGCTTCCACTGTTGATACGAAACTCGATGGGCCGACAACGTATCCGAGCTGGTCACGTCGGGTGAGGTATACTACGGAAGGGAGGAATCTAGGGGAGTACTTGACGGCTGAGAAAGCGAGAGCCGGCTGAGGGCACGGCAGGGAGAGATGAGTGGAAGTCAACTCATATGTTGGTGTACATGTGGCTTCTCAACTCAATGGTCCCGTCTATTGCTGCAACAGTGGATGGCATCGAGAAGGTCAATGATGTCTGGGAGAAGTTGAGGAGAACCTATGATGGTGTGGGGAACAATTTGAGGGTGTTCCAGATTAAGAGGGACATCTATGCTACAGTCCAAGGAGATAGGACAGTGCAAGAGTATGCCACAGAGTTGGAACGCTTGTGGCTAGATCATGATCATTTCTCGCCTCGAGCATGCTGTAAAGATCCTGAGTGTAAGAAAAGAGAGGTCTTGATTCAGGAGAGGACTATGTTATTTCTCCAGGGGTTAGCCTCGGCATTTGAGCAAAGGACAGCGATACTGCTAGTTCAGACGAGGATCCCTTCACTTGAGGAGGCGGTCTCGGCCATGATACAGGAGGAGAGTCGTATTAAGTTACAGGTTGGGACAGGCGGACATCTTGGGATGAAGTCAGCGCTAGTGGTCTCCAACTCAGGTAACACAGGGTTCAAATAGGAGACTAGGCAGTGCTACAACGGTGGTGAAGTAGGTTATCTGAAATAGACTTGTCCTAAGCCACCCAAGGAGAGAGACTCAGGTGGACGTGGACAGTTTGCAGGTCGTGGTCGCGCCCGTAGGGGCAGAAGAGGTGGAAGAGGCTATCGGGCCAATCTGATGGTAGCGGAGGAAGAGGAAGAGGCGGGTGTGGTCTTTACTGAGGAAGACCAGGCGCTGTTAGAAATACTGAGAAGGAAGCAGAGAGCAGCAGGTGATGGAGCCAAAAAGAGTGCGGTTGAGGATGCATCCACCTCCGCTTTGCCCATAGGTAACACTGCTACCTATGCTCAATTGACCAAAGGTACTGCTCTTACCTCTATCTCCACCACTAGATCACCAGAAAGGATCTTAGATTCTGGTGCATCTCGACATATAACAAGTAATGCTAGTGAGTTCTCTTCCTATACTCACTTAGCGATGCCAGAGAGCATCCAGACCGCTGACGGGACAGCACAACCTGTGGTTGGTAAGGGTACAGTGAAGTGTACGGGTTCAGTAACTTTGTCCAATGTTTTGCATGCTCCTTCTTTCCCAGTAAATCTTTTATCTATTAGTGCCATTATACTCCAACTAAAATGTGTAGTTTCTTTTGATATTCCCAAGGTGATCTTCCAGGAGAACGAGACGGGCCGGAGACTTGGGACTGGCACGTGGTGTAATGGACTGTGGTACCTGGATCATGAGGGGATGGACTCAGCATTGATATCTGTGGTGGAGAAGGTAGGAGTAGGAGGACCTGAGATGAGTGCTGAGGATGTGTTGATGCTCTATCACCAACGCATGGGACACATTTCGTTTAGTGTGTTAAGTCGGTTGTATCCAATTTTATTTGAAAATGCCAATAAACAGAAAGTTGTGTGTGATGCATGTGAATTTGGAAAACTTACTAGAAGTTCTTATGTTAGTTTTGGTCATAGAAGCTCTCGTGCTTTTGATTTGATACATTTTGATGTTTGGGGACCTTGTTCCACTAGTTCTATGAATGGTTTTAGATATTTTGTGACTTTTATTGATTATTTTTCTCGTGTTACTTGGTTGTATTTGATGAAAAATAAGAATGATGTATTTGACTGCTTCAAAGACTTTCATAGGTCTATTCAGACTCAATATAGAGCAGTGGTGAAAATATTGAGGTATGAAATGGTACAGAGTATACCAATAGAGCATTTGCGGAATACTTGTCATCTCAAGGCATACAACATCAAACTACATGTCCATACACGCCAGCTCAAAATGGGGTAGTAGAAAGGAAAAACAGACACCTTCTAGAGACAGTTAGGAGCATGATGATCGCGATGAATGTCCCAAAGCAGTTATGGGGGCAAGCGGTCTTAACAGCTACTCAATTGATAACCAGGATGCCCACAAGAGTGTTGGACTGGAAGTCTCCGTGTGAAATGTTGAAAAGAGATAATGGTAGGGTCCTCCCATTGAAGGTGTTTGGTTGTGTGTGTTTTGTGAAGGACAACAGACCATTCGTAGAGAAGCTTGGTCCTAGACCTGTGAAATGTGTCTTTGTAGGATACTCTGCTACCCAGAAGGGGTATGTTTGCTGGAGTCCAGTAGAGAAAAGGTTGTTTGTAAGCATGGATGTGCATTTTCGAGAGTTTGAGCCATATTATATACTGGAGGTGACCTCACCCATTGGTGACTTATCTGATAAAGAAGGTATGAGGCGAGAGGGGGAGAATGGTGAGAGGTTGGTGAATGTAGGATCAATTCCCTTATCGATTCCTTATTCTATTGAGAGGAGGGAATCAGTTGAGGAGTACGAGAACAAAGAAGAGGAGGAACCCGTCGGTGTTGGGACTCAGGCACAGGGGGAGTTGAGAGTGTATACTAGGAAGAGGCAGAATAAGGTGTCAAAGTCAACATCTGCAGTACCACTGGTGCCATCAAGTCCCTTGTCCCGGCCTACTCCAACTTCTGAGACACCCATACCACCCTCAAACTCAGAAAACACAGGTGCTATAATTCCTTCTTCTCATCCCACTCCTATGATAGTAAGGAGGACCTCTCGCAATAATGTAGGAGTTCCCCCGACCGTTATGGTTTCCCACATGACATTGCTCAATTTGTCTCATACTCTAATTTATCACCTACGTATAGAGCATTCATTAAATCTTTGGACTCTGTTACTTTACCTAAGTGTTGGCAGGATGCTAAAGAGGATCTAAAGTGGAAAACAGCTATGCAAGAAGAACTCGGAGCTCTGGATAAGAACAGAACTTGGGAGATAGTATCACTACCACCAATCAAGAAGGCAGTGGGGTGCAAGTGGGTGTTCACAATGAAGTAGACTCTAGAAGGAAAAATCGATCGCTACAAGACACGATTGGTGGCGAAGGGGTATAGTTAGACATATGGCATCGACTATGATGAGACCTTTGCTCCCGTGGCCAAAATGGGAACAGTAAGGACACTTATCTCCATTGCAGTGAATGGGGGTTGTAAACTACATCAGTTGGATGTTAAAAATGCATTTCTTCACGGAGATCTGCTAGAAGAGGTGTATATGGAGGTTCCCTCAGGCTTTGGTACAAAACAGACAGTGGACAAGGTTTGTAGATTAAGGAAGTCAATGTATGGGTTGAAACAGTCTCCTAGAGCTTGGTTTGACAGGTTCAGAAGAGCTATGGTAAGCATGGGCTATCAGCAAATCAATGCCGATCACACAATGTTCTTTCGACAACTGGGTGGTCACATTACTATGTTAGCAGTGTATGTGGATGATATGATTATCACTGGTGGTGACGAGGGTGAGATTGCTCAACTGAAGGCAAAACTGGGTAAAGAGTTTGAGGTGAAGGACCTCGGGCAGCTAAAATACTTCTTGGGGATTGAGGTGGCTCGTGGAGAAGAGGGGATTGTTCTATCTCAGAGGAAGTATGCGTTAGACTTACTCACAGAGACAGGCATGTTGGGTTGCAAGCCTGTGGTTTCACCAATTGATCAGAGGTTCAAGTTGAGCGCAGAGGCCGGATAGCCGGTTGATCATGAGCTGTACCAGAGGTTGGTAGGACGTCTCATCTATCTGAGTCACACTCGTCCTGACATATCATTTACTGTGAGTATGGTGAGCCGCTACATGTATGACCCAAGGAAGGGCCACATGGACGCAGTGTACTAAATTCTGAGGTACCTGAAGAGTGCACCAGGGAAGGGGTTGATCTTTAAGAAGAATGGACATCTGAACATTGAGGGCTATTGTGACTCTGACTGGGCAAGTTGTGCTGATGATAGAAAGTCCACAACTGGATATTACGTGTTTGTAGGAGGCAATTTGGTATCTTGGAAGAGTAAGAAGCAGTCAGTGGTTGCAAGGTCAACAACAGAGGCTGAGTATTGGGCAATGGCTTTAGGAGTTGCGGAGATGGTGTGGTTGAGAGCTTTGTTAGTAGAGCTCAAGATGGATAAATGAGTTAAAATGAAGCTGCGGTGCGACAACAAGTCCGCAATTAGCATTGCCAATAACCCCGTGCAACATGACAGAACCAAACATGTGGAGATTGATAGGTTCTTTATCAAAGAAAAGCTGGATAGTGGACTATTGGAGATGGGACATGTAGCTACTAGAGAGCAAGTGGCTGACTGTCTCACTAAAGGACTTAGTTCATTAGATCTCTCAAGATTGTGTGACAAGATGGGCTTAATGGATATCTTCTTCCCATTTTGAGGGGGAATGTTAAGATTTATATCTTTGTTAGGGTCTTATTGAGAGTATAGATAATTCTAGGGACTTGTATGCAAAGTTGTAAAGGATGTATATAAGCTTAAATCGTTATCGAATAAATTAAGTTTTACTCGATTAATTAATTAAAACTTTTCCTTTTGCTTTCTCAATAGCCACCATAGTGGGTGATTGGATGGCCATGTGTACCAGTCTTCAGAATCGTACTACTGATAAGCTCAAGAAATCACCTAACTGAGCTAAATGTCATATTTAACAGCAAATTGTTAATCAAATTGGAGATAAAAGTGTAAAGCATTTTTTTTCTTTTTTTCATCAATTTGATTAGGACAGGACAGTGTATTCTAAATAATTTGGACTATTGTTGCAGGAGGTTGACCGCTTTGATGATTTAGATAATTTACTGAGAAAAGATGGATTTAGAGGAGTGTATAAGGTACACTTAACTCTGTCATCCCTATATTCCATTGTCTCATTGTTATATAGCATTTGAATTGCAAATAATCTATTTTCTATTAGGCTCGAACAAGTGAAGTTTGTGATGGTTGTGCAGTATTCTAGAAAAACAAGCAGTAAGAACTTCGATATATTGCATATTTTGGTTGGTTCTTTGTTGCCCTCTGCTTATTGTGACAAAACTACTGTATGCTTGGTGCATGTCTATTCTCTCTCTAATATAGTATTTATATTCATTGGGGTTGTTCTAGGCCTTAAAATTGCCCATATACTAGAAATGTTAATACCATTAATTTTAAAAGTTGTTTCTCTTTTGCCATTACCTCTGACAATTCTTATCTGATACGTTTTTAGCCAACTTCATTTGTCATAGGAATTGATTGTACGTGTGTTTTTCTTTTCAGGTTTTGTTTCAAGTTTTGTGCTTTTTACTATATGCTAATTGCCATACTTCTAATTTTCTTGACAAAATATCTTTTTAATATAGATTTAGACTTCTACGTGAACAAAGCATTAAGTTCCAACATTTTGGTCTAGGTATGATGAATTTGGTTTACAGCATTTTTTGTAGATGTTAAAGTAAAGACCATATGGCTAATGAAATTTGTTATGTTGCTATTTTAGTAAATTATCTGTTCTTTTTGCAACGAGAGCTTGATGTCCTTTGGTGCTCTCAATTATTGTGGAGGTAGATTCCAAAAGAGAGAGTAGCGTTTGTTATGGTTTAGATATTGTTAAATTCCAATGGTGCAAAGACAGCAAGTGTACTTAATTTATAATTTAGTTCTTGCATATACTCAACTTGAGCTGGAACTAAGAATCACTCTTGATTTTGTAGAATCAATATTTAATAAAACCTGAACAATATTTTTTATTCTAGAATCAATATTTCTTCGAGGTGTATCCTCATATGTTTTGCTGATGAAATTGCAAACCTTTACCTTGATCAAAGAATAGGGAATTCCAATTTGGAGGATAGCTAGGATAAGAGATTGCTTAGCTAAAAGAGATCTCCTACTCAACACTCTAATGAATGAAAAGTTGTTTCGAAGTATGAAGGAAGACAATAGGGAATTCTAGTAGTCATTCTTTGTGTTATAGTTATTCGAATCGAGTTTGATTAATTTCCTTCATATAAAATCAAGATTTCTTGCTAACAAAATACTGAGAAGCTGATGTTTTATTCTTTTATATTGTTACTAATTGACAGATGGAGTCTAGAAATGCTAGGAGAGTCCTTTTAAAAGGGCCGGTATAGATTTGGAATATGAAAGCTCATGAAATAGGTTGTCTCCTTTTGTTGATAAATCGACTGTGGAAAAGGACTTTGAATTTTATGTTCTCGTGCCAAATGGCATCAGCATTGATTAGAAAATCCATAGGAAGGGTGGTGAAATGCCTGTTGATGAGTTTGTTAGTAGCGTTATTCAAATGTACCTCAATAGAATACTGAGGCCTGACAAGCAGAAAGGTTCCATAAATTGGAAGAGCCAAAAGTTATATCCCGTGGATGCTTACGAGAATAAGATAATTACAAGGCTCAATTTAGAGGATTTTTAAACCTAACAAGTGCCACATTTTGAGGCTTAACGTGAGTTTTTGTTTCTATGTTATTTTTCAGGTGGATGTTTGTTTTATTAAACTAAGTTTTGGCTTATTATGTTCTTCTTTGAAATAAGACAGACCATTTTTGCATTAATTTCTAAATCTCTTGGCATGATGTGATCCAATGAGTATTTAACTTGGCATTCATATTTGATTTTGTAGAATGTAGGACTTCACCCTAGCTATAGAAGTATTGAGGTAGTTTCCTAAAGAGTATACCTTTGATGAAACTGCCATTATTGACTTGGTTATGAGCATATGATACAGTTAGTTGGCGATGGATTCAATTATATGATTGGTATCAATTATATGATTGTAACTCCATTTTAATCTATTTAATATAATAATTCATTGTAGGCGGTGTGGTCTAATAGAACTAATGAGACGAAACTGATAAGGTATCATCATGTGCGGATTGTCACTTTTCTTTTAGTGAAGTGGAGGTTTTCATGTTCTTTTTCTACATCCTACAGTGTTGTAATTGGTAATTGAAAAATGGTCAGTTAAATTTCTTGAGGGAATGCAGACAGTTAGTAGTGAAAGTGAATGGATTCTCTTTTGAACTTTATTGACATTGTTGGCCCGAAATGTAATAGGAGTTTATCCAATTAAATTGGTGGCAGGGAATTGAAAGCTTAAAAGATTGAGAATTATTACTATTGGTTAAGTTTATGTCTTTCATTATGATTTAGAGACTTCAAATTCGATGATAGTTGTTCTACCTATCGGCAACACAACACTATTAAGAGTACCTATTGATGATGTTGAAGCCCTCAGAGCAGGTAATTGGCGTTACTCTTCCAAGAGTTTATAACCATAACTATCATGCAATTGCTAACTTATTTGTCAATATGCAAGTTTTGCTGATTATGAGATTTTCAACGGATTTAAAGATAATGAAGAAGAAAATGAAGAATCATGTTGCAAGAAGAAAAAATTCTGGATTTATGATATATACCAAGTCCAAGTCAAGTGTATTATTCCATATCTTGCATATCAACCTAGCAAGGAACTGGACCTTCTATTTAGTTTTTCACCTTATTGCCCCTCTCAACTTGTAGTGATTCAGGCTAATTGTTTGAAGGTAAAGCCTACATAAGGCCAAGCATGAAGGTTGTCTCATGTTGAGTATAAATAGAACCTTACACACAAACTCTTATATGTACTCATTTTAGCTATAAATATATATATATATATATATATTAAATCTTTTCCACCTTCCGTGCTATATTATATTTTGAAAACAAATTATCAAATCAATTTTTTTGCATTTTTTTACATGAAACTATTGAATTGATTGTGTTACAATCATGATTTGGATCTTAAAGCAAATATAAATAAAATGCTATGGATATGCTTTCTGATAATTGAACTTCAATTATATAAAGTTCAAGAACCTCCTTATAGGGCCACTGCTTTAATATTTAATAAGTACATTTCAACTAAACTAATAGTAGTACTTTAGTTTAATAATATGCCGGATTTTATAATAATATTCACAATATTCAAATTCAATTATTAGTTTGAATTTATAAAAGTTGAAATAAGAAGTTTAGTAAAATTAATCAAAAAGAGACTTCAAATTTAAAATAAAAGAACAAATCAGTTAATATTAAAAGATTAATATTAAAGAGTAATATTAAAATACATTATTTCACAATATTTTAAAATTTTCACTTATTAATTTTTAAAAAATTTTAGAAGTATTATTCAAAATTTATACCATCCCGTACAACGCACTAGTATTAACCTAATTTATTCTTAATTTGTGAGATTGATAAGTATTTTTATACAACAAAAGTAATAATTTTTACATGATTTTTAGGATAGCGAGAGTAGCTAACTGTACTACATCTGTTATTCCATTTTCCAAACTACCTCTAATCAAACAGCTTGAAATCTGCATACATTACTTACTATAAATGAGGAAAGAAACATTTCTACCTCATCAATTCCTTGGTCTTTAGAAGCATGAATTTGCATATCATTTCGTCAACGGCTTCTTCTCCCAATGTTTACTATGTTCTGTCTTTGATTGTACCGCTCTCATTTTCAAGCATTCATGTAAACCAGGCTGCTCGCCATCTGTTGCAAACTTCTCAACCCGCCATTCCTACAATGCCGTTATTGCCTCAATCTACATTGCCAACGATGCCAAACATACCTACGGCTACACTGCCACCATTGTCTACCACTCCTTTGCCAACACTGCCAACTAATCCGTCTTTGCCAAAGCCCAAGTTGCCGCCACTGCTAAGCACTCAGCTTCCATTGCCCAACATGCCTGCTGTTCCCAAGGTGACGCTTCCGCCACTGCCTGCCGCTTCATTGACAAATATTCCTTCAATTCCAACCACTATCCCTTCATTTCCCTTCCTCTCGCCGCCACCGTCTAACTAGAACTTCTCTTGTGGAATGATTAATTGGTTCTCTGCTGGATTTGTTGCTTCTCCAAATTGCTATTTTATGCTGCAGCTAGCAGAAATTATTACTGTCATTTTATTCTATAGGAATTTGTTTATCATTGTTTCGACTGAACGCCTTGGATTTACTGCATTGTAAACTAAATATTTCATCGTGTATTTCCATTTGATTTTCCCAGGTGGCAGCGTTTGTCTATTCACTAATTTACTGCGATGATTAAAATCTAGTTTTATTTTATTGGAAGCATTCTCTACGTTGAGCTATTAGTTTAACAGCACTGAGAATAATAATTCAATTAAAGCATCCTTATGGGAAAATTTGGAGACAACACAGACAATAGTCATATATTATAGAACACGTGATTCAATTATTCCAATAATACGATATATGTATCTGACAATGCGGTGGTACAAGACTTAGGAATCATCTGCTTCATAGCAGGAATCACTAATAATATACCATAGGATGTCGTAATAACAGGAAATCCAGCAGAACGAAAGGAAATCATTTCCGGAACATTGGCATCAGAAGGCCTAGTTAGTTAGATGGTGGCAATGGAAATGGCACCTTTAGTCAATTACCCTTGGTGGGCAAGCGGAACTCGAGAGCCTGGAAACGGCAGCCTAGGCAAAGTAGGGAAACTAGGCGCTGCGGCCAACGGTGGTGGTGAAACAGGCAACGTAGGCAGCGCCGGCACTGGTGATGGTAGAATGGGCAAGACTGGTGTTGTTGGAGGAAGTGGTGCTGTTCTGCACCTCCTAAACGGTGGTAGAAATCTGCGGCATTTGCGCCTAGGAATTAGTAGAGCGCTAGGCTTCACTTGATCTGCAGAATTTTCCGAGAGTTGTCGAATCCCCTGAGTCACAGGGAAGCTTGACATTGATGCTACCAAGATCAAACAAAGAACAAGGCAAATATTGAAAGAGGAAGCCATTGATAGACGGAGTAACTTAGGAGATTGTATTTGTGATATTTGTAGTGAAGGACATGTACTTCTTGCTCTCATTTATAGGGAGAAATTTATGTAGAAAGTCTGATAATTAAGCATGTGAGCAGAGGTCCCATACCGGTTAGGTTGCCTTCTCAATAAACTACGTTAGTATAAATTCAAATTTCCCCAAAGAAATCCACAAATAATGTCCCAACACATGCCATGTAACAACACATTTGTATAAGAAGCCTCGTGCCTATTGTCTAGTAACCAATATAGAGAGTGGAAGTATTTGAAACGTAAAGGATAATGAGGTTAATATTGTGCTTGACTTCGAACTTCAAATTCTTCTAGTAATTCATTAATTAGTACGGTTGCAAATGAATCCTAAACCTTTAGGCTATGTTTGAATTGTGGGAATGGCGAGGAGTTGAAAGGAAAGTAGTTAGAAGGAAAGAAAATCGGAGGAGGAAATGAAAGGACTGAGTATTTATGGTATTGAGATTGTCTTTCCTTGGCTTTGACTTGTTTGTTCCTCAGTAAGATTAGATATGGGGTTCTAGATAAAGTGAATAACCTTTACACGGGGTTATGCTGGTGAAAAATGCTGCGCACCGTTACTGCATTCATTTTAATTCAACTACTCTGGTGCGCAATTTTGACGAGAAAAATTATCTTTTTATTTGTCTGCAAAAATTGGACGGCGGAGGGTAGTGGCTGTAACTGTAGATGAGCTCTGGATTCTTCTGCCTTTAGGCGACATGCTGAATGGCTACGAAATACTTCTTTCATCTAACTTTCTTTCCTTGTTTTTTCTTTTATATATTTGTTTACCGATTTACTAAATTTTTGTCAGATCTTGTTCAATGAAGAAAGCTTATGGGTTTAATGATAAAGATTTGGGATGGTGGTTGTTTGCGTATTAGATTCTGGGTTTGTTCATTGGTTTTGGCTTATTTGGGCATGCTCTCTTTATCGAATTGGATTGTTTTTAGATTCTCTCTCAACTGGGTCATTTAGACTGTCTTATTTCTCAGTTGCTCTAAAAATTTGTTGATTTGTTGATTTCGTTTTGGTGGTGCCTTCTGCAAGATCATCAAGTTGTGACTAATTATTACTCGTTTTTTGAAGAATTATGTGATCTTCTAAGGTGGGCATATGGTTATGTTTGGTCAACTTTTTCATTGCATTTGTTTACATTTCCCACTTTTCCTTATGTGAAAGAAAAATTAGAAAAAGCAGAAGCAAGTGAACTATTTGGGGTTGAAATAGAAATGAGAGAATAGGCTAGCATGGGTTTTGTTGAAGAGAAGGTCAAATCAGGTGGTTTGTTGGCTGGGATAGAAAGTCTACTCCAGGAGATGAAACTGTTGAAAGAAATGCTGGATCATTCTGGTTAGTTAATTTTCCTCGTTTTTCTTATATTTACTGTATCAATTGTTGCTAACTTTTAATTTTATGTATTTTCTAAAATAGCTAGTTATTCTTCCTTGTTGGAAATTTTATACTTTGTTGGATCAAGGTGATGCTAATGAAACAACACAGAAGACATGCATGCTACGAAAACTGAAGCCAAAAACAAGAAAAATGCAAAAGCTACACTACAAAAGAATTAATTAATTTTTTTTCCTTTGCGTGTCTTTGGTTTGTTTGGCCGTGAAGAAGACGATTGAACCACTAGAATGGCCTCTTCTTGTGATGACAATTCCGATTGAAATTCCGCGATTCGTCTACTTCTTCTTGTTTGCATGAACGCAAGTCCTTCTCGAGAACTCAGAATATTCCACCGCCTATTACTCGTTGGTGAAACAACTCAGGCGAGGAAAATCTAGTCTCATAAATAGTTCTTGATCCTTTGCTATTGATTAGCAAAATCAAGAAAACCAAAAGGAAAAAGAAAACCAACAAGAGAATTGACCGACTACCAAAGCTTTTGGTATTTTTTCTTAGACCCCCAATGCACTCCCCGAGATACACACGGTTATCTAGGAGATAACCTAAACCCCAGAGTTTTTATTTTTCAAAAAATCCTCTCGTTGTTATCTAGATAACTATCACAAAAGACATTGTGGTTTTGTCAACTCTTCAGTTCTGTGAATTAATTAAAACCCTTTTGGTCCAAGCTATTAGGCCATTAATTTTTTTATTATTATTTTTCCTTTCGATCGAATGAGCCCAAAATAAAAAATATTAATTAATTATTTTCTGGACCTATAGAATTAATCTAATAAATAATTAATGAGGCCGAATAAGCCAAAATAATTATTTAAACCTTTTTATCTAGTTTAGGCCTATGTTAATTTTCTAGTTTTTCAATCTGGGGCTTAGGTTTTGAATAATTAATTAACCAATTAAATTAGATAATATATTTAATTTCTTTTATTTTTTTATTTTATTCTAGTCTAAAAATAAATTAGACTTCCTGAACAAAATAAAATCTTTTTCATTGAGATCGTTTCCTCGACCTAAAATTAATTAGGACTTATGAGCTATTTCGCGGACCCAAAAGACATTTTGCCTTGGCTGCTAAAATGTCCAAAATACCTCTACTATATAAATAGTTGTATTTTGCATTTTAAAAATTTTCTAATATCACCATAAGAAAATATTGACCCTAATGATAATGTTGCGTTAGCTATGTCTTTGACCAACAAGTGAAATGACTAAAATATCCCTTTGCACATCGTCGTGCTTATAGATAGGAAAAAGTGTACTAACACCTCTCTAAAAGATATCTATTAACCTTAGACTTCTAGTCCAATGATCCACGATTTCTTAGAATATTTTTGCCTTTGAAGGGAGTTACTTTAAAGCAAATATCAAAGTCATATTTCCCAGGGCTCTGGATATTTAGATCATGCTGACAACCACAAGGGGCGATATAGTGTAGAAACTATCTTGTATAAGTCTGTCTGAACTAACTAGTTACATATACTCAACATACAAGTATATTGGTCCTATTGAAGAACCTCAATTATAGTATATTAAAGCATACGCTTCCAACTTCGTTAGACTACTAACTTATACTCAAGCTATACAAGACAAGTCCACGCTGTAGCAGTACTAAGTTTCCACCACATAGTACTTTTAGAAACCACTATTACAGGTACAGTTCTGCGAATTCGAAATATGCTTGCGTTGTGAAATGAGAAGACACCTTATTGGCTAAAGGTAAGACATTCTCTATTTAGAATTCATAACACAATAACCTTACCATGATGAGATTCCTATTCTCATCATTTGGTTAAGAACAAAAGTTTATGTGTTAAGTAACCCATGACCCATACCTCATTGTGAAAGACCTCTATTCACATGAACCATTTACTTAAACACAATGAGTTTTTTCCAATGAAATTTGTGCACAAATATAAGATTTCACAAATAATTTTTGAGAAAAATACTTTTATTAATATAAGTCAAAATTATATTAGAAACCTAGTCTAAAAGGGCATACATTCCAACAATCTCCCACTTGTATTCTAAGACTAAGTGGGTCTATTGGTGCCTACCCCTATGGGGCAAGTGTCTTTTAAACACTCTCTCAACCAAAAGCTTGGTGAAGGGATTTGCTTGATTGTTCTCCATGGCAATCTTTTCCAGTATGACTTCTCATCTCTAGATTAAATCTCGAATCAGGTGGTACTTCCTCTCAATGTACTTCCCTTTTTTGTGGTTCTTGGGCTCTTTTGATTGTGAGACTACGTAGTGTTGTAGCAATACATCACAACTGGCTTGTCTATTTATTGCATGACTCCAAGTTCTAAAAGAAATTTTTAGAGCCAAACTGCTTCATTGGATGCCTCCGAAGCAGCCACATACTCAATTTCCATGGTTAAGTTAACAATGTAATATTATATAATACTCCTCCATGAAATCGCTCCTCCAAATAAGGTGAAGACATATCCACTAGTGGGTTTTCATTCAACCTTATCTGCCTGGAAGTTTGAATCTATGTATCTTGTAGAAATCAAGTCTTCAGCCCCTATAAACCAACATATAATCTCTCGTACTCTTAAGATATTTGAGAATATGCTTAATAGCCTACTAATGTACCTCCCCGAAGGTTGACTGATATTTGCTAACTACGCCTACAGCAAAGTAGAAAGCAGGACTAGTCCATAGCATGGCATACACGAGCCTTCCCACAACTGAAGCGTAGGGAATCCTACTCAGTCTATCTTTTTTCTTCTTGAGACTTGGGACAGTCCTTCGAGAAAAAAGAGAACTTATGTCTGCAAGGAATCAATGCTCCCTTGCATAAGTCCATGCTGAACTTGGCCAGCATCTTATCAATGTATATAGCTTAGGATAATCCTAACATTCTTTACTTTCTATTTCTAAGAAGCATTATCCTAAGAATGTAACTAGATTCACCAAGTCCTTCATACTAAATTGACTAAATAGCCAAACCTTGATAGTTGATAGTGTCTCTATATCATTTCCAATAAGCAGAATGTCATCCACCTATAGCATAAGAAAAACCATGTTTATGCCCTCCATTTTCCTATACACATATAGTTCATCCTCATTTTGAATAAAACCATAAGATTTCACAATCTCATTGACACAAATATTACATGCTCTAGATGCCTGCTTAAGTCTATAAATAGATTTCTGAAACTTACAAACCATATGCTCTTGGCCTTCAGCAATAAAGCCTTCCGATTGGGAACTGTACATAACTTCACAAAGATGGCCATTTAAGAATGCCGTCTTGACATCTATTTGCCAAATCTCATAGTCAAAATGACATGCGATGGCAAGGAGGTTACGGATGGACTTAAGCATAGCTATTGGGGAAAAGGTTTTCTCATAATCAATACCTTCTTTTTTAGTATACCATTTCGCCACAAGTCTAGCTTTGAAGGTTTTAACCTTCCCATCCGTTCCTCTCTTTCTCTTATACACCCATTTACACCCAATGGGTTTTATCCTTTTAGGTGAAGCTACAAGATCTCAAATCTGATTGAAGTACAAAGACTCAATCTCAACTTTCACTGCTTTATACCATAGATTTGTATCGACATTAGCAATAGCCTCCTCGTTTCTAGTAGGATCTTGTTCCTGATGGTAGGAGACTAGGTCAAAAGCCTCTTCAATCCATCTTTCTAGAACCCTAGATATCCTCCCACTACGATAAGGACCCGTTTGTAAAAGTTCCTGAGGCTGTGTCTCTTCTTGATCTATAATCGGGTTAGAAGTCGTCGATTCAGAAGATAACTTCTCTTCAAGTTCCAACCTAGTTGAACCTTTAGTGGATATACTTTGATCATCCTTCAAGTATCTAGTATTAGCACTCATAAGTACCTTTTGCTTCTTGAGATGATAAAAGTAACCACCCTTTGTTTTTTTTGGATACCTAACAAAATAGCCTAATTCCGACCTTAGTTCTAACCTGTCTCCCTTGATCAGTATATAGGCTAGACATTCCCATATTTTGAGATGATTTAGACTAGGCTTATACCCAGTCCACATCTCATAGGGTATCTTAGGTACTGACTTGGAAGGCACCAAGTTTAGAATATATGCCACTATTTTTAGGGTATATCCCTAGAACGACACTGGAAGAGTAACATGTGACATCATGCTTCGAACTATTTCCATTAATATCATGTTCCTTCTCTCAGCTACTCCATTCTATCAGGGTGTTCCCAGCGTAGAGAGTTGGGATCCATGATGTACCATATACTTCCTAAATTCACCAATGAGGTACTCTTCACCACAATCTGATCGTAAAGTCTTGATTAGTTTACCTGTACAATGTTCCACTTCAGCTTTAAACTTTTTGAACTTGTCAAAAAACTCAGACTGAAGTTATATCAAGTAAACATAATCATACATGGTATAACATCTGTGAAAGTGATGAAGTACTCGAACCCCCCTCTTACTAGTGTAGACAAAGGACCACACACATCAGTGTGAGCAAGACTCAGTGCCTCTTTGGCTCTTTTCACCTTTTGGGTGAAAGAACCTTTTGGTCATTTTTCCAATAAGTCATGATTCACAATAAGGCCAATTTTTCAATCTCAACGAGCCCAAAGGCCTATCTAACATTAACCTCTAAATTCTGATTGAGTTAATATGATCCAAACCTAGATGCTAAAGATATGAGTTAATAACATTAGTCTTTCTCTTCCTGTTTAAAGGTTCAAATTGAGCGTTATTTAACTGATTGGTAATAGGATTATTGAAGAATAGATTTCCATACATGTGCCCAGTACATATAACTTCTCCATTTCCATTGATAGTTATACTAGAATGAAAAAAAATAGAATATCCTTGATTTATTAATTTTGAAACTAAAACTAAATTCTGTCTAAAACCAGGAACAAATAAAACATTCTTTAATACAACTATTCTATTACAATCAAAAGTAAGTTCCAGATCTCCTACTGCAAAGCCCAAACTTGGGCTCCATTTCCCATGTGTAGTTCATATTTACCCTTCTGGAGTCTTCTAATCTTGCTAAACCCCTGCATGGAGTTACAGATGTGATCAGTGGCTCCTAAATCAACAATCCAAGTGGAAGTTGATCTAACTATTGATATAGACTCTAGATAGAAAACATTACATGTGGGGTTTTTCTTGACATAAAGATTTGGATACTCTTCCTTCCAATGTCCTTTCTTTCCACATTTGAAGTATTTGCCCTTAGGTTTACCTTTGGGCTGATGCACTGCATTACCTTTCTTCTTTTTTAACTTTCTGGGCTTGGGCCCAGTTCTTGAAGAAGAAGCCATCATAGCCCTTGTTTGTGGCTTAATGACCTTCTTTATCACCTGGAGCTCTTTTATTAACTAAGTTAAACTCATGTTTAACTTGTTGATCTTGTAATTCAACTTGAACTGAGTAAAAGACTCGCAGCAAAGATTTAAGAACCATGTCCACTTGGTTCTCAGGGTCAATGACAGCCCCTAAGACTTCTACTTCCTTGAAAGTAGTAATCATTTTGAGTATGTACTCTTCTGACTGATGCTTCCTCAGCCATCTTAGCATTAATGATTGTTCGAATAG
This sequence comes from Voacanga thouarsii, assembly GCA_026120185.1. Classification (NCBI taxonomy): domain Eukaryota; kingdom Viridiplantae; phylum Streptophyta; class Magnoliopsida; order Gentianales; family Apocynaceae; genus Voacanga; species Voacanga thouarsii. The sequence goes on along the minus strand of JANUWF010002244.1, from coordinate 493,079 downwards.
CCTCCTGCCTTGCGGGCCAGCTTTTGTCCGCAAACATCGTATGCAGTTAACATTGAGGCTAACATATCGTATGCAGTTGTCATGTGCTCATGTTTAGATTGGAGTACATTTGACATTGAGGCTAACATATAGCATCGTGTCATCTCATTAAACTTTTTCCATACCTTCTCAGCATCACGCTTTTCATCAATGGAACCTTCCTCGATCACATGGCAGGTCTCGTAAAGGACATACTTATACTCCTCAATTGTGAGTATTATGTCCAAGTTCCTTTTTCAGTCCACATAGTTAGGACCCGTTAATGGCTAAGGGACTGAAAGAACCTCCACCAACCATTTCTAAAATTTGAAAAATAAAAGAAATTCTCAAATTTGTGAAAATAAAATAATTTTGTGCACTTTATCCTCGTATTAAACTAATAATAGCTAACCCCATCATTATTATCTTCAACATAATTAATTTGGCTATTAGAAAAATTGTCATAGCTTTTTGGGAAGATTAACAGTTTCATAAGCTAATTGTGTTAACCACCACAAATTAATTTCTCTTCTAGCTAGGTAATGATCTAGAAGAAAACTCCATCGAGGGGATGGCCATTTCTTTCTTATTTCCTATAGACATGCCTTGCACTGTAACCTCTAACGTGGGTTGGCCGATCATAGTATGTATCCTAAGTTATTAATTACATCATTCCATTAGTTCTAGATCCTTGTGGCATCTCCATCCCATATTGGTTCACTCCCAAGGTGATGCGAGGAGACCCACGATCTCCAATGAGGATCGTGATGGAAGCCGTGGGATTGTTGTGAAGGCGTGGAAAGCGGGAAAACACGGAGTGCGAAGCGGAAGTGAACATGAAAAAATTGGAAAAAATAAGAATAGGAAGTCCAGGGGCAGGGCCGGCGATCGGTTGCACCTTGTGCTAATCCCAAGGTTTTAAAAATTTTAACTCTTTTCCTCGTTCTAAGTGTTGGCTGTACCGAAACATGTGCAACTGGTGTAGGTGTGCTGGTAGAAGCCTCTGGTGCGATTCCTACAAGCTTCCTACTCCGCTTTTGCCTGTATATGGACGACAAACTCTCGGTCTTCCAGTATATGGCCTGCCTAATTACCGTTTGGTGAACAACTAACGAGCTAGGGAATTTTCTGGAGAGAAAGAGAGAGAGAGATGTCTAGCTTCCACAGAGAAGAAGCCGTCTCTTTTTCGTGTCTGATTTTTTTTACAACAATGTTGTTTTCAATCCTCCTGTTTAACTTAAATAAAAAAACCCTAGGTTAAACTGGACTAGGCCATTGGACTCTTGGTTTAGCCTATTGGGCTTAGTTAATTATTTTAGTTAGAACCAACTTAATGGCCCAATAAATAATTAAAATTTCAGCCCAAATAAACCAGTCCAATCAAATAAGCCTAAATCAGTTTAGTCCCAGGTTATTCCCTAATTATTCAAACTGGGCCAAAACCCTGAATCATTAATTAACCCACCAAACCAATTTAATTAACTCTCTCTCCATGGACCTTTATTTTATTCTAGCCCAATAATTAAATTAGGCTACTTAAATAAAAAAATCCATTTAATTTAAGATCAATTTCTTAGCCCGTATTTAATTAGGACTCACGGTTTATACTGGGGACCAAAAGACAAACCGCCTTGGCTACTAAAATGACCAAAATACCCTTGCCATAGAAGTAGATGTATTTTACACGTTAAATATTTTCTAATATTACCATTAAAAAAAATATTGACCCCAAGGACAGTGCTGCGTTAGCAAAGTCTCCGACCTACAAGTGTAATGACTAAAATACCCCTCTATACATCGCTGTACATTTAGAGAGGAAGAAGTGTACTAACACCTCTCTAAATGACATCTACCATCCTTAGGCTTCTAGTCCAATGATCCACGACCTCCTGGATTTTTTCCGCTTTCCAAGGGAGCTACCCTAAAGCAAACATCCAAGTCATGTTTCACAAGGCCCTAGATATTTAGATCATTCAGACAACCACAAGGGGCGATATAGTATAGAAACTATCTTGTACAAGTCTGTCTTAACTAACTAGTTATTCATACCCAACATACAAGTATATTGGCCCTATGATAGAACATCAACTATAGCATATCAAAGTATATGCATCCAGCTTCGTTAGACCACCAACTCATACTCAAGTCGTAGAGTATTAGTCCATGCTATAGCGGTAGTAGTTTAGGTTTCTACCATATAGTACTTTTAAGAAACCACTACTACAGATCTTATTCTACGTATTCGAAATACGCTTATGTCATAAAGTGAGTGGACTACTCAATGGCTAAAGGTAAGTCATTCCCCATTTAGAATTCACAACATAATAACCTAGACATGGCGAGATTCCCATTCTCATCAATCGGTTAAGAACAAAAGTTTATGTGTTAAGTAACCTGTGATCCATACCTTACTGTGAAAGACCTCCATTCACATGGACCACTTACTTAAACACAATGGGTCTTTTCCAAACATAATTGTGCACAAATAAAATTGTAAATTCACAAACAATTTCTAAGAATAAATTCTTTTATTAAAATATTTAATTTTTACATTAGAAATTTAGTCTAAGAGGACATATTTCCCAACACGTTGGGAACCCTCTCCTACTTAATTTTTTAAATAAGGATATTCTTGAAAAAATATCATTTGAAAATTTTCAATTTGGCTCTCTTTTAACTTAAAAATAAAATATCTAAATCTATTAAAAAAATTTCTATGTCAAGGTTTATTTCCTTTGAGAAATTATCCTAATGGATTAATTTAATTTAAGTTAAGAACTTAATAATTTCAAAAAATTTTCTATTTAAAACTTTCTAACGATTTTGATCTCAAGTGTTTTATTTGACAAAAATAATTTTCGTTTGCTAAAATGAATTAAAATGGTTTTCCATTTTAACTTACAAAAAATTTCTAAATCCCAAATATTTTCTATGTCAATGATGAAAACCTTTAAGAAAATAACCAAGGATTAATTTTTGTTTAAGTTTAAATTAATCATTTTATTAAAGAAAAATATTTTTTCTTGTCAAATAAAATTTCTCAAAGACTTTGATCTTTGAAAAAACATGCACATAGGAAATAAAATAAATAGCATGCTAGAAAATTGTAAACGTTTTCACACTTTTCTATTTTTAAACCTAAGTACTCAAATAATAGAATTAAATTAATTAATGAACTTGTTCAATCCTAAAATCCTTTATTATTATTTTTCATGCAAAATATTCAGAGAATATTAACTATTGCAAAAATAATAACTCCGCATAGTATGGGACCAAAAAAAAAATGAAATAGCACTTAAAAAAATAACAAAGGAATTTTTTTTTTTCCTTTGGTCTTGTGCACTTGCCACCTGGATCATGGCCTATAGGAAGACCTATGGACCATGAACCGCGGGCACCCATAGGCACATAGGCTGCCCCAAGACTCAGTCACAACAGTGACCGCATCCTGGAGAGAATGCCTTACATCCTGCCCAGGATGCAATTCCTGTTACCGAGCCAAGGATGCACTTGGGCCTCTGTTATAGATGGCCTAGGTGCCTGCCTCGGCTCTAGGCAGTCTGAGCCTCGACTCGGCTAGGCTACATGGTGGCTTGACGGCTTCTTCTTCAGACATTTTTTTCCCGTTGCGAATTTTTCCAAGAAACTCTACAACTTCCTTCGCAATCGTTACAGGCAGCCTCTTGTTACATTTTTTCATAAAAAACAAACACCACATCTGCCTATACCCTTTCAAAATGGGTTTACATAATAGCTAAACAAAACATTAAATTTCATAGAGCTTCCTAAACCTCAACCGCGGGGTGTACAAAGAATTCTACCCATACCAAAACAATGAAGGACCTCAAGCATTCATCAAACAATTAAGTTGCCAATTTTATTAACTAGCATGCATCTTTCCTAAGCCTTTCAAAGCATCATCACTCTGATACCACTTGATGCTAATAAAACAACATAGAAGCCATGCATGCTACGGAAACTAAAGCCAAAAACAAGAAAAATGCAGAAGCCACATAGAGGATGAATTATTATTTTTTTACCTCGCGTGTCTTTGGTTTGTTTGGAGGTGAAGAAAATGATTGAACCGCTTAAATGGCCTCTTGTTGTGATGACGATTCCGGTTGAAAACTCGCGATTCATCTACTTCTTCTTGTTTGCATGAACGCAAGTCATTCTCAAGAACTCGGAATATTCCACCACCTATTACTTGTTTGTGAAACAACTTAGGTGAGGAAAATCTAGTCTCAGAAATAGTTCTTGATCGTATGCTACTGATTAGCAAAATCAAGAAAATTAAAAAGAAAAAGAAAACCAACGAGAGAATTGAGAGACTACCAAATCTTTTGGTTTCTTTTTTTTCACAACCCCCAATGCACTCCCCAAGATACACACGGTTATCACTTAGATAACCTAAACCACGGAGTTTTAATTTTTCAAAAAACCCTCTGGTTGTTATCTGGATAACCATCACAGAAGACGTTGTGGTTTTCTCAACTTTTCCTTTTTGGGAATTAATTAAAACCCTTTTAGTCCAAGCTATTGGGCCATTAATTTTATTTATTAATTTTCCTTTGGACCTAATAAGCCCAAAATAATAAACATTAATTATTTATTTTTTGGGCCTATAAAATTAATATAATAAATAATTAATGAGCCCAAATAAACTAAAATAATTATTTAAGCCTTTTATCTAGGCCTAGGTTAATTTTTTAATTATTCAATTTGGGCTTAGGCCATGAATAATTAATTAATCAATTAAACTAGATAATAAATTTAATTTCTCTGATTTTTTATTTTATTCTAGTTCAAAAATAAATTAGATTTCCTGAATAAAATAAAATCCTTTTAATTGAGACCCTTTCCTCGATCTAAAATTAATTAGGACTTCCAAGCTATTCTGAGGACCAAACACATCGCCTTGGCTGCTAAAATGTCCAAAATACTCATACTATATAAATAGTTGTATTTTACATTTTAAATATTTTTAATATCAATATAAAGAAATATTGACTCCAAGGACAATGTTGCATTAACTATATCTTCGACCTATAAGTGAAATGACTAAATACCCCTCTGCATATCGTCATACATTTAGAGAGGAAAAAGTGTACTAACACCTTTGTAAAAAACGTCTACCATCCTTAGGCTTTTCGTCTAATGATCCACGACTTCTTGGAATATTTTCACTTTCCAGGGGAGCTACTCTAAAGCAAATATTCAAGTCATGTTTCCCAGGACCCTGGATAATTAGATCATTCGGACAACCACAAGGGGTGATATAGTATAGAAACTATCTTGTACAAGTCTTTCCTAACTCTAAGTATATTTGTCTCACTGAAGAACCACAACTATAGTATATGAAACAATACGCTTCCAACTTCGTCAGACCACTAACTTATATGTTCATGCTATAGAGTACAAGCACATGCAGTAGTAGTAGTCTAGGTTTCCACCATATAGCACTTTTAGAAACTACTACTATAGGTCCAGTTCTACGTATTTGAAATACACTTGTGTTTTGAAGTGAGAAGACTATTCATTAGCTACAGGTAAGCTATTCCCTATTTAGAATTAATAATACAATAACCTTACCATGATGAGATTCTCATTCTCATCATTCAGTTAAGAAAAAAATTTATGTGTTAAGTAACTCATGGTCCATACCTCACTGTGAAAGACCTCCATTCGTATGAATAATTTACTTAAATACAATGAGTCTTTTCTAATGAAAATTATGCACAAGTATAAGGAATATTTCACAAATAATTTCTGAGAAAAATACTTTTATTAATACAAGTCAAAATTACATAAAAAATTTAGTCTAACAGGACATACATCCCAACAATAGGATGTTTCTTGGGTAATTTGTCACTTTTCATGCATACTAGTTTGGGGCGGGGGTAAGGTATATATTTTGCGTGTTTCTGGTGTGAATTATCTTTTGAATGTGAATTTTTTTCAGCTATCTTTTCTGTTTAAGACTACCCTGGAAAATATACTTAACCAAATTCCAACTAAATTGGATTAAGGAGGAGAAATTTTAAGTTAATACAATTATTAATGAGAAGATAAAATTTCACTTGTATCGCCATTACCATATGCAATTCTTTTTGTTGGGTAATTATTTTTCCATACCTTCCTATTCAGTACAAAACTTTTTCAGTAAAAATCATATAACTTTCTATCCTAACTTTGAAGAAATGAGTCAAAGAATGTTATTTGATTTTTTATCTAATTTGGGAGAATCTGTGAAAAAAAGGCATGGCATCTCACTACTTGCTTTATCTACAATATACTATTTTTAGCTTGTTAGCTGTTTGTTTTAGTAAGGTATATCTGAAATGTCAGGCAACAATCTTCTACTAGGGCTCCATTAGAATGATTGAAGAACCATGTAGATCTACATAACTTGCTGTGATGGCCATTGCCAGAAAGTTTGGTTGCTTATTGTCTTTTGATCCAAATCTGTGATTGGCTTTGTGGGCTTCCGCTGAGGCTGCTTTGGAGGGAATAATGGGCATATAGAACCAAGCAAATATCATCAAGGTATTAGCTTCCTAGTTGGTTTAATTCTTGATTATATATATATAGGAGCCAATCTTCTCATGAGCTTTTCTACATGGAATTCACTACCCTATCCTCTTTTGATGTGATAGGTAAGTAAGGATGAAGTTGCCTTTCTCAGAGGAGGTGATGATCTTTTCAGTGATGATGTGGTATTGAAGAAGCTATTTCATCCAAATCTGCATCTTTTATTGGTATCTAAAAGTTTAAATGGTTGCAGATATTATACAAAGGTGTGCTTTAAATGACACGCAACTTTCTACTAGTTTAGAGTAAAAACATCAGGTGATTGCATGATATTAAGATCTTTCTTTAATAATCTTGCAAGAGCACCATAGCTTCATTCCTTTTCTAGGAGAAAACCCATCAATGGCTTTTTGAGAGATGGCATTTGATCATTTACAACGTATAATGGACATAAAACTTACCAATTACTTCCTCCTTAAATGAAATATATATTTTCTCCGCTTTTGAAAAAGGGTGTAAATTGTCTGATAGATATAACGTACTATAATTATGCCACTTATTGTTGTTGGACTTGAAAATTCTCTATAGGGTTTACATAAGTTTAATAATTTGTGGTTAATCTACACATTCACTTGATTTCTCAAATGGGTTTCCTTTATATTCCCAATTCTTTGTTGATCCTTTTGTTGCTGTGCTGATTGAGTCAACCAAATCCATTTGGAGCATTTTAAGGGTAGAGTTCATGGTCTCAAAGTTAAACCTATTGACACTACTAGAGCTAGTGATGCATTTGTTGGTGGAATATTATATAAGTTAGTCTCTAATCCAGCTCTTAATAAAATAGCTATGTTCATAGAATTTGCTATATAATGGTATTTCGGTGTTTAATATAATCGTTAGTGTTTGAATATGATAATTGAGAAGCTTTTTATTTAAGATGTATTTTGTTTGTCACGTGTATAATATGTAAAACAACTTATCTAATTTGAGAATTGGATTTGAACTATTTTTAAATTTGAAGAAGATAATAACAAAAAATAAGAAATCAGCTTAACAATAATGCAATAAAATAATCAGATAATAATAGATATTAAATAAACAATCAAGCGTACAAAGGATAGCTATTTGAAATCAGCTTTAATTGTTAGTACCTTGTAGAAATCACCTTTCTTGTGTAATAAGAACCAGTGGAAAAAAAATGTTAGAATGTAATAGTTGTAAAGATTAATATAATACCCCACTACCTACGTACCCTAAAAGGGCGGGGATGTCGCCCTATCCTTAGGATAAGGGTTTTTATAACTAAGTAATAAAAAGATAGAAGAAATAATCTAAGCTTAAATCTTATTACGACCTCAAACAATACTGCATAAGTCTCAAAACAATTAAAGAATAAGTATCAAGAAACAAATACAATCAAATGAATCTTCAAAACTCAAGGCAGCATAAAGCAATTCAACCTGCAAAGCAGGATTGACCTAAAAACATAACATAAAAGGGTGATGAGAAATATTTCTCAGTAAGTCCTGTGCGTGCTCATGATAATTTAAGTAAACCTTTCATGTATGCAAATTTTAAACAAGTCACAATAAAAAAGTTTGCAAGTCTCAAAATCATCTTTAAACATTGAGTGGTATTTTATCAGCATTTGCAAAATAAAAGTGTACAAGTTGTAAAGAAAAAAACCACTCAAATAATGTTGACTATGAAACCCTGCATCATAGTCATGGCCGTGAAGCCTACATCATGATAGCATATTGTGAAACACTGCATCACAATATAAGTGGGTGATCGGCCCACTGAGGGAAGAAGAAAACAGGGGAGCATGCACTGTACGTGAAAAAAATTGGAGAAAAAATAACCGCGAGCCGTAAAGGCCATACGGAAGCGTGAAGATCATACCTTTGCACTCCTTAACCCTTCTAGGTTGAGTAGGAGCGGATTGAACGACTGGAATTGCCCCGCTTTGTCCACTTGAAGAAGCTTCCGGTTGAACACCCGCTAGCCTTCTACTCCGTCTTGTTTGCATGAACGCCTAGCTTTCCAGCTCTCGGGATATTCCTCTGCCTAACCTCTAGTCGGTGAACACAACAGAGAAGAAGAATGATCTCAAATCTCCTTAGTTCACTCGCTATTGATTAGCAAAGTCCAAGGAGAAACCAAGAAGAGGGAGTGGCGTGAGACAGAGAGAGAGAGACGTGAGTCTTGTGTAGTGTTAGGGAAATTAGGGTTTATTTTCTACCAGAGACTAGTTTTATTGGTTAGCCAAAAAAGGTCTCTCATTATTTGATAAACATATCCCCGGGATTTCAAAACACCCGGATGTTATCCTGAGAATCAGTTTGGCCTAACCCTAAACTCCTCTTAACCATATCTGGAAAAACCCTAAGGTCCAAGCTATTGGGCCAGAAAAGTATTTATTATTTTCCTTGGACCCAAAAGGCCCAAAATAATAAATATTAATTATTTATTTCCTGGGCTTATATAAACAACCCAATAAATAATTAATGAGCCCAAATGAACCATTATAATTAATCTGTAATTATTTATTTCTTGGGCCTATATAAATAACCCAATAAATAATTAAACATTAATTATTTCTCCTAGTTTAAGCCCAGGTTAATTTCTTAATTATTCATACTGGACCTAGGCCCTGAATAATTAATTAACCAAATAAACTAGATAATTAATTTTCTCTCAACTCCTATTTTATTTATTTATTTATTTTATTCCAGTCCAATAATAAATTAGATTTTCTGAATAAAATAAAATCCTCTTCAACTGAGACCAATTCCTCAACCCAAAAGTAGTTAGGACTTACGGGCTATTCCGAGGACCAAAAAGACACATCGCATTGGCTGCTAAAATGACCAAAATACCCCTACTATATAAATAGTTGTATTTTGCATTTTAAATATTTCCTAATATCACCATAAGAAAATATTGACCCAAGGACAATGTTGCATTAGCAAAGTCTCCGACCTACAGGTGAAATGACTAAAATACCCCTCTACACATCGCCGTACATTTAGAGAGGAAGAAGTGTACTAACACCCCTCTAAATAACATCTACCATCCTTAGGCTTCTAGTCCAATGATCCATGACTTCCTGGAGTGTTTCCGCTTTCCAAGGGAGCTACCCTAAAGCAAACATCCAAGTCATGTTTGTTTCCCAGGGCCCTGGACATTTTAGACCATTCGGACAACCACAAGGGGCGATATAGTGCAGAAACTTTCTTGTACAAGTCTGTCTTAACTAACTAGTCACACATACCCAACATGCAAGTATATTGGCCCTACGATAGAACCTCAACTATAGCAAATCAAAGTATATGCTTCCAGCTTCGCCAGACCACCAAGTCATACTCAAGTCGTAGAGTACTAATCCACGCTGTAGCGGTAGTAGTCTAGGTTTCTATCATATAGTACTTTTAGAAACCATTACTACAGGTCCTGTCCTACGTATTCGAAATACACTTATGTTATGAAGTGAGTGGACTACTCACTGGCTAAAGGTAAGCCATTCCCCATTTAGAATTCATAACAGAATAACCTAAACATGATGAGATTCCCAATCTCATCAATAGGTTAAGAACAAATGTTTATGTATTAAATAACCCGTGATCCATACCTTACTGTGAAAGACCACCATTCACATGGATAACTTATTTAAACACAATGGGTCTGTTCTAAATGAAAACCGTGCACAAACAAAAAGTAAATTCACAAATAATTTCTGAAAATAAATTCTTTTATTCAAATATTCGATTTTACATCAGAAACCTAGTCTAAGAGGGCATACAATCCAACACCCACTGGGTGAGATACTCCTCCATCTTTACACCCTGACTTACTGGTTGTCTATTTCGAAAAAGAAACAGTCTACATGGATTGAAATTGCTAGCACGGACCGGCCTGACTAACAAAAGCTGTCACCTTGTCAGAAAAGAGCTTATCCCTCGATAGAGGCCTCCACCGAGAGACTTACACTACTAAAATAAGCATTAAATACGGTGGCCTATTCATCACACGGCTGTTGTATTTGCTAAATACAATGGCTAAATGATGGTTATAAGGCTGTCATAATAAGTCTCATCACTTATAGACGACAATAGTTACAAAACCATCGTATTAGGCTAATACAGCAGTCAAATACGACGGCTGTATTTAAGGGCCATTTTTTATCAGCCAGAAGGTTTGCTAACACTGTTAGAAAAATTGTCGTATTTGCTTATCAAATGCGACAGCTACAAACTTGATAAGTAAATACGACGATTATAGCCATTGGGACATACGACCAAATACGATGGTTGTAGCCGTCGTATTAGCCTTTTTTTAAAAAAACATTTTTTTTATTTGTATTTGACCCTACACACGTACAATTTCAAGCCAAACACAATAGAATCAACTTACTCAACACCAAATATAATAAAACATAATTTCCTCAGTGCCAAACAACTCAAAAGCAATATCCTCAACAATAAAATCATAAATAATCTACAAAGACCCAAAAGAATATATTACTACATGTACGAAAGTTGGAAATGTCAACAACTCGATTAGAAATAGTAGTACAAATACAAAGAAGAAGGAAATCCCAATATGTCACTCATCACGAATAGGCTCATCAGGATCACATCAACCAAGGGGTCGAGAAATGGAGCCAACAACAGAAGATGCCATAGAAGTACTAGATGGAGGTATAGGTGCTACATCAAATGCACCTACATCCAATCTGCGCAATAATGCTTCCATGGTAGTCTGAAGCGCAGCTATACATGACTCGTAAGCCTCTCGCTCATGCTGCATCTTATCTTGCATCTCAGCCTGCATCGTATCTCCCATACTCTATATATGTGACTCAACCTCAATCCTGATGACCTCCTTAACATTTGCAATAGAACTTGATGATTGACTGACTGAGGTTGGTGTTGGACCCTTTCCCTTGTACTTAACACAACCGCTTGTTTCTGGACCGATCAATTGCCAGAATATCTGATCCTTCTCTTCCTAAGTGTGCTCAGAGTCAGGTAATGCCTGCCACTCTGTCTCTAATCGGTCCTATGAAATTAAGAAATATTATATCAAAATTATATAAGGTTAATGTATTGTCTTTGTCATATTTTAATAACTCAGAAAAATTAGCAATTGAAAATTACTTACAATCATCTCCACAGTCAAACCATTAGCCTACCGACCATGCCACCTTCATGTCGCAAGGAACATATCATACTGTAATGTCGGTTGGCCTTGTGATGTCATTTGTAAAAATATGTGAGAAATTTCTAGCAAATTAGGTAAATTTCAAATGAATAGTGTATAAAATAAACTGAATACCTGATCCTGCATAACAGAATGTGGCATTCTTCATGTGATCGGTGGATATGCCATATGCGATCAATTTTGTCTATTTCGCTCGGCCTCCATCTGTGAGTATTTAAAATAATTAACATATAAAAGAATTTTATGATTAAAAAAGTAAACAAGGTGTGAGATATCACCATTGATTGTGCCACAAGTAGATAGAAACGATTAAGATTGAATTTATATATTATTTTTATGTACAATAGTTTTGCATAATTTTAGAACATATTTAAATTTCTATGTCAACTTTATTTTTATGTAGTTATTTTTTATAACATATTTAACATATTTCTTTTTAATATATATCAACTTCATTTCTTTTTTATGTTTATTCAAAAAAATAAAAATAGATTTGTTGGTTCCTATCGATATGTATTAGAGATCACACCGATCTTTCAAAGATATTTCGACGGTCATTACGCGTGTTGGGCGGATGTCCCGATACACGTGAGGAACCTCTGTTTTGAGGAGTTTGCAGTATGTTACAATTTTTTGTATAATTTGTTAAAAAATAATCTTTCTGTACTTTATGTTTATCTTTTTGGTTATTTAATATATACTAACAACTTGAAATATATTCGACTTTTTGTAGAAGTTATTTCATTGGATCGAGGATCATAGTGCCTAGATTCGGTCCAACTGGGAGCACAAGTGTCGGACAAGCCTTTCGGACACCTTATCGAGGGTTCCAAAGGATGACCCCTGCTGGTCAGTGCCCTTCCTGGATTGACCATTGTCATTAGGAGGTGATGAAGGAGCGCTGGGGCAGAGAGGAGTTCTACCAGATCTTGGCCACTGGCAGGAGGAACTGGAGTCATTCCATGACCACGCATACTAGCTGGTCCATCTCTTTTACAGTCCATAGGGACCGTATGGTAATTTTCTTCAATTATTAAAACATTTTGTATACTTTCTTTATTTTAATCCATTTTTAGTCTTTATTTTTTTAAGTTATTATTGCTATTGCGACGACAACAGATGGGTAATGGCTTTAGCCATGTTGAGATGTTTAAGAGGCTACATATGTTCCATAGTGGGGATAGATAGGGGCAATATGTCAGTGAGGATTTTCTTAAGACATTGGTAAATAAATTATAATTTTTTTATTTGCAAAACATTTTCTTCTTTGTTTATTTTATTTAATTAAATTTCATGCTTCCCAAATTCAGGAGCACGTGATGACTACCAAGGAGTGCCAATCTCAGGCTTCTTCCAGTGCTACCTCTCCTGCCTTACCTGACGATTGAGCGCTATTCATCTAGGCATCAAGCGGCTACAATAGAGGTCGTGTATATGGCTTGGGATTTGAGGCAGTACAAGTCAGGCAGGAGCTCCAGCAGGGTTTCCTGGCAGCCTCGTAGCCCTCCTCTCATTCGAATATCAATCAGATTGTAGAGGACAGAGTGTAGGAGAGGGTTCGAGAGGTTATGGAGCTATTGCAATGACAGTTTGATAGAAGGGTGGACCAGTTGAGAGATCAGATGTCACAGCGAGATGGTATTTATACTGGATGGATGGCGATGATGTCAGAGAAGATGGGATTACCGCCACCACCAGTGTCACTGCTTGACGAGGAGGAGGCCAAGGATCAGCATGATGACGCCTTTGTTACGCCTCCAAATCCTCATCTGTTCTCGTCTCGTCCTCGTTCTCCACCCCCACCTCCTTTCACTGGCGCTACTGCTCCTGTAGCTAGTGGATATATTTTTTATGTGTAATAATACATACTATATTTATATTTCATTATATATTTCTAATAATAAATACATTTCATATTTTTATATTTTTTAAATATGTTTTGTTTGGACTTATTATTTTATGTTATTGATTGCGTGGGATTTTTGAAAACAAACAAAAAATGGGCTGGATTTCGGGAAAAAAATACTTAATTAAAAATTAAATTATCCGTCGCTAAATACCATATCTAAACCCTCACAAATTAGCGACGGTTTTGCGACGGCTCAAAAATTAATTTTTATTAAATTGAAAAAGCCGTCTCTAAACCCTCTCAAATTTGTTACAATTTTATGAAGGCATAAAAAATAATTTTTATTAAATAGAAAATACCGTCGCTAAATCCTCGCAAATTTGTTATGGTTTTACAATGGCTTTTGAAATTATTTTTTAAAATTTAAATTGCCTATTACTAAACCATCACAAATTTGCTACGACTGGATCATTCCTAAAACTAAACAATGAAATATAGCCATCACTATTCCCTTGAAAATAATTTAAAATACTTTTTTATGCCATCGCTAATACGTAGCAAATTTGCCAAAATCAAATTTGTTGACTACTTTTTCGGCATAGCGATTATCATCACAATGTTGTCACTAACAGATACAACTTTTTCGTGCTATCGTAAATTTGTATTTAGAGACTAGTGTTTTAGCTATAGACAAATCTATCGCAAATTCCGCTTTCTCTTGTAGTGTATGTATGTATATTTCTTTTTGTTTCCCCCAATTTCTTTTAAAAATTGGAAATTACACGTTCACAGCCGATTAATCACTAATGGGATTACAACTATAATCGTTTGGAGATATCCTTCTTTTCTTTTTTTTCTTTCTTTTGTTTTAAATACTTGAAGCAACAAAGAATATGCACTACAACAAAAATTTTCTCTAACTACACTTTTTTAACGTCATTAATTAAAAGTGTCCCTATAATAAGGATATTCATGATGTTTAGAATAAAATGTCGATAAATAAAAAAAATTCTTGTCATTTTTAAATTAAAGTGTTGGAATATTATATATTTTTTCGACATTAATGAAAATACATCGTAATATTAAAAATATTTCTGACACTCTTTAAAAAAGTGACATAAATAATGTCAAATACCAATGATTCTTTTTTATATAACTGTTGTCTCATCCAAAATCATGGGCCACTTTAAAACTAGTTGTCTTGACTCAAAAGGAGTTTTTTGGCCAACATTAATTAAAAGTATCTCCATAATATGAATCATAAAAAGCAAAAATTCTAGCGTGGACCTAGTAATTACTATATATAGTATCCTATTTTATGACGAAAAGAAATTACACCTATAGTACCAAATGCTTCACACGGAACCCTAAATAGAAAATTGGGTAATTTTTAAATTTATCCTTAAAAATATTCAATTGTTACAATGAAGTTTCTCAAACATTACTTTACTCAATTTCATTCTTATAAATATAAAAAATATATCAAAGTAGTCTTCCATCTATAATTTAAAACTCAAAATTTAAAAATAAAAAAAAGTTGGATAATGTCAAGAGTAATTTTCAAATTCATCCTTAGACATATGTAATTGTCTCAATCAAAATTTTCAGATATTACTTTACTCAATTTAATGCTTATAAACATGAAAAGTATATCAATGTACTCCACTATAACACTTTAAAAAAAAAAAAACCAACTTTGATAATTGATTTACTTAGAATTTAAACATATTACTTTTTTTTATATTCTTTAAACACGTCACTCTTGTAATCATTTTTCTTTTTTTAAGCATACTAATGAACCTAATATCAATTTGATATAATTTTTTTAATTTTCTCTTATAATACTTTTAAAATAATATGTTCAAATGTTTCAATCAAAGAGTTCAGAATTGGTTTGGAAACTTGGCTCTTGCTATTTTATTATCTCCAAATGAAAATTTAAATTAGACAATATATATATATATATATATATATTAAATTCAATTGCACTTATGTTGTACTTTTTTAAAACTATTTATTTGAATTGAAAAATAAAAATATATAAAGTTAATATGAGAATAATAGAAAAAAGAAGAAGATATTTTATGAGTATAAAATAGTTATCGAGAAATAAAAAATATTTAGACTAAAATTTTCATCTGATTTAAAATTTTAGTTTGAATTAAATATCAATTTAAGTACACATTAAATTAAAGATCAGAGTATCAAATACTCATGAATAGGTGTCTATCATTTTTTCCCCCTCTTTAACGTTTGTTATATTATAATATTTTAATCTCTTAAAAAAAAATTTCTTGTTATGTTTAACGCATATGCACACACACGCATATGCACACACACACACACACACACACACACACACATACATACATACATACATACATACATACATACATACATACATACATACATACATACATACATACATACATACATACATACATACATACATACATACATACATACTAAAATCAATTAATGTCTCTAGTGAGAAATTTTTAAGTAAGCAACTTAATTTTGTAAATTTAATAAGGAAAAGTGTAGACGCACAATGGATATAGATGATGTTAATTGTGTAAAGGTAGGAGATGAAGATATAGGATTGGCAATTTTGATAATTGTTTTTCTTAAAATTTAAAAGTATCTAAGAGAAAGTTTTAAAAAACTATATCAAACTAATATTAAGTTAAATATGCTTAAAAAAAGAATATAAGAATAATGCGTTTAAAGTATATAAATAAAAAAGTAATATGTTTAATGTTTAAGCAAATAATTCTCAAATTTAATATTTTTATTATTAAATTTGTCTTGTGGAGTAGTTGGATACACTTTTCATATTTATAAAGATTAAATTTAATAAAATAATATTCCAAAATTTTGATTAAAACAATTGTATATTTTTTAGGATGAATTTAAAAACTACTCTTTATGTTATTCAATTTTATTTGACTTTTTAAGTTTTGACTGTTAAATTTTGGATGGAATAACTATACATATATATATATATATATATATATTTTTTTAAAGATTAAAGTAAGTAAAGTAATGTTTGAAGAATTTGATTGAGATAATAAAATATTTATGAAAATAAATTTGAAAATTATCCTAAAAAATGATATGTAGATGTTGAAAAATCAATAGTGCATCGAACAGTTGAAAAACAATGCCACCTTAGACGTCAACCTAGCTAATAGTTTTCCTACATTTGGCAATTTCATTTTTCTGATTAAGGAGTTCAGAGTTGCTGGATATATTATTGTTGCTGTCAAAATGATGAGCCGATGTAACCAGGTATTGGCTACATTCCTGATAAACACAAATGATCCGATATAGTGAAATAGAAAATGGTATCAGATCTTTTTGAATTAGGGATAGGGTTCGTTGAACTTACTATAGAAAGGGTTCAAGAAAGTCAGCTAAAAATGCACAACGGAAGAACTTTTCAGAACAATAAACAAATACGTGTATTGATTTGCTTCAAAGAAAGTACAAAAAGATTTAAATTTTGAAGGAAGAACGGAAAGTAGAAAAGAAAGTGGGAAATAAAGTTGTAAAGGAAACCTGTAATAAAGCAGTAAGAAAGCTATAAGAAATTGAAATTCTAGACTATAAAGCTGTAAATGATGATAAAGTAGAAGAAATTGAAATTTAATGTTGTTGGTTGATGATGGTCGTGTCTGGGTTCTGTGCAGCGCTCTCATTTTATACTTGCTACAATCGAGCCACTAACAGATCGTGGAGTTTTTTCCGGTCAAAGAATGCTCCCAATGGTCATGGATAAGCTCGCAGAATTCTCGCGCCGAAAGATCAAGAATTCATTTTACTTCTTATTGGCTTCGGGTGCCGATGTTGACTATAACTAACGGCTGCTCAAAATGTTGACTTTATCAGCTAAAAAAAAACTTATCAAATCGGCAACGGCTCAATGTAGCCGTTGTGTCGGCTCGGCAAAGTTGACGTCAACATATGCCCCCCGAGTCCCGTTGTTTCAGCGGATGCGAGTCAGTGAAACGATAGGAATTGTACAGTCATTAATAGCAGCTGCTCCTTTTCTGACAAAAATGAAATGTCCCGAACGTTGTGGAACATTTGTGATGCCTTGGCTTTGGAACCCGCGAACGGCTTAATTTCAAACTCCCTCATAACTAGCAGTGGTCCCCAATCGGAACTCCTCACTTCCTATGACTTCTATTTTCTTTAGAATTCTACTGCTTAAGTGATTCATCGATCCTTTACCTCCTTGCGATTATCCCTTGTGATCTGTAAATTTTTTCTCAGTAAAAAGAAAAAATTGTGATGGCGACCCCCATTAACAAGAACATCTTGTCCCCGATCTAAGCCGATGCCAACTTGTTCACTTTGGGCCCCCGTCTTTTACCTACAGAGGTTATCGCTGAACACTTGCGGTTTGTCTTGTCTGTTGATTTTACCTTTCCTCTGCAATAGAACACCTTTACAACTGCCAATCTCCCCACCTCCTTCCGTCATTGGCCCCGTAAGCTCAAGAATTACAGAGAATGGTGGGACCATTGCCATGCCTAATTTGGGGCCATCTGGGAACAGTGGGGGATTTCAGATGCCATTATGATGACTAACTTTGAAATGGCATTTGACCGCAACCTATTTGCCACCGTTCTTCCTTTTTGGTCCTCGGCGATCAATGGCTCTTTCCACACGGGATGTTTTCCCCTACCATCCTTTATATCTGCACCATCCTCGGCTTTCGATGCGATGGTGACGAGATTCTGAGGCTTCACGATGAAGAGAATCTACCAACCATTGAGGCTCATCTCGACAAGGCCTCCTCTTCATACGGCAACTTCATTGCCGCTCAGAGAGGGATGGATGACACTCCTTCAAACCAGGAGCATGTGGCCTTCTTATGGCTCTAGTTGTGTAAGTATATTATCTGCTCTCATTCTGTTGGCGTTAGCAACGAGTACCAATACTACGTATCGGCTCTCCTACAAAGCAAAAGGCGTTGCGAACTAGCCTCTCTGGTCCTCGCTTTGGTCTACCCGCACCATCAATCAGCTGATGACCACTCTTTCCACTAGAGAGGATCCGACCAACCTTAGGGGTCCGCTCTGGATTGCACAACTGTGGCTGTTCCCGTATCTACCCATTTTGGTGTCAGTCGAATTATAGGAGCCTCCGCAAGCCCTTCTGAATAAGTGACAGGCTATCGACTGCTACGGGTCCCCCTGAACACTGCCTTGCCGAGACCATCATCTCGTATCTCAACCAATGTTGAGACTTTCATGTTACCACCTTCTTTCTGTACGCTGCCCGCAAAGAAGGCCCCCTCTAGTTGAAGAGCCTATCAGAAGGCCCCGACGCAACTCAAGAGACTTTATAGGCCTGAATTCTATGCCCTCGAGAAATTCTCTTAGGGGCCAAGCCTGGAGCCTAAAGTGCTAAGACCTCCTGTGAGAGGTATAATCCTCACTGCTTCTCCTGTCATCTTGGGCTGATACAAGACATCCCTGCGATCCGGGGCACGTTTCTTTCTTTTCTGTGAAGCATGTGCTGTCGGCTGAGGATGTACAGACCTTAGCCGATAGCACCTTGGCCATCCTGCAGACCTTCGAATTCAAGCCCTTTCAAGTGGTGCTGGAGACTTCCCCTAACTTTAATTCATGGTGGAGACTACTAAGTGAGGCCCTATTCTCCGACCATGTAGGTGTTTGGCTTCTGCGAATTCCTAGGCCGACCACCACTTTGCCTGAGACATCATCAGCTAAGAAGGGAAAACAGGTAAAACCTCCTGTAAGCCCTATAATAATGTCGGCCTTACGCACTTCCTTGGTGTAGAAAACTGCTGCTGCTGCTTTCGTTGTCCCGGAGGAAGAGGAAGAAGAGATAGAGATCCCGTCCCTGCTCCGGCGATCAAAGAAGAAGCATGAAACACCGACTCCTTCCATTTCTAAGGTTTGCTTCTATCAACCTTGTTTTCCTCAGCTTCTTCAATATTCAATTTGTCTAACTACCAGTTTAATCCTTTCTACAGAAGCGTAAACAAAGGATAAGTCGTCCTGTTGTCATCGACACTTTTTCTGACTCAGAGGAAGACATTTCGCTCCAATCTTTAGCAGAAAGAGCATCTGAAAAGGCTGTTCTTCCGATGATAGATATCTCATCGGCTGAGGCTACGACTCCTCTTTCAACGGCTGAAGTATCAACTTTTCTACTAGCGGCAGACCTTTCGTCAGCTGAGGCACCAGCTCCAAGAAGCCCATCCCCTGTTCTACCAGGGCCTGATATTAAAGAACCAGTGGCCACTGTTACAAAAATAACTATGCCTCCCCCAAGTTAAGGAATTGAAAAGGCTATTGCTCATCTGCCGATCACGACATTACCTTTAGCGCTGGACTTTCTCGATGGCCTCATCGGGACCGCTTTGCCTACTGACAAATCCACTCTTGACAATATGAGCCGCGCCCTTTTGTGGATTGTACAATCATCTGACCTGGACATGCCCCTTATGCTTCGGGACTTGGCAATTGGGTGCTTAGGACAAATACGCTTCACAGGGCGCTTTCTTTTAGACACGCAAAATCATCAGGATGAAGCTCATGATTAGTTAGAACTTTTGAAACTGCATCGAGAAAATGCAACATTCTCAGAGAGGGACCGGCGAGAATCCGTGAACCGTCTTACACTTCTTCGAGCTGATTTTACGGAGAGAATATGGAAAATTGAACGGCTTGAGCGTCAACTATTGGATCTTCAAGAAGAACTTGACTCTGAGAAAAGGGTCTTAGAGCAACGGCCTGAATTAGAAAAAGGACTTCAGGAAGTTGTCAAAGCCATTAATGACTCCAACATCAAATATAATGATGAACGGCTAATGCTAGAAGTAGAAGACGAATTTCTTGAAGATGAACTGAAAAGCTCAAATGTTCTACTAAATTAGATGAAATTTGGATGGGACCGCTTCGTGGCTGAACTGAACAAGATTCTTCATCCTCCGACCACTAATGGAGCCGGTCCTTCCGGAACTCAAACTGAGGAGACTGTCATCACGGCGGCTGAAACAGAGGTTCCAAAGACAGCTACCGATGAAGTCGACTTGCCCCCTAAGAAGGAACTAGAAACTGAGCTAAAAATGGCTGAAGTAAGGCTTCAGTCCCTGATCCGCAGCCAATGGGAACTGACATGGTGATTAGCTAGGATTCTGAATCAGAATACCCTAATCGAAGTGATTGTTCCGTATCGGCCGATACAAATGCCTAACTTTCCCTTTGATGATAGCTGATCCTCTTTGTAATGAAGCTTATGGCTATCTGATCGACCTCTTGTGATTAGCTTATGACCATTAATCTATCAGAACCTTTTTCCAACAAAACTTCCTGTTCAAACTCTCTCATTCTTTTCATTTTTTTTTAATTTTTATTCTCTAGTTCCTTCCCAAAACGTCGAATAATAACATTTCAAGAACTTACCGTTAATCACCTTGTCTGCTTCTTTTCCATCGGGTGTCATCAAGCGATAAGCCCTTCCATAAAAAACTTGAGTTATTAAAAATAGACCTTCCCATGAGCAGACCACTTGCCATACCTTAGATCTTTTGGTGCAAGGGGCAAAATAGTCTTCCATACCTTGTCTTCTTCTTGAAAACTTCTTTCACGGACTTTCCGATTGTACGCCCTTGCTACCTTTTCCTTGTGCCATTTTGTGTTCTCCAAGGTAATCCAGCGATCCTCCTCAACTTGATCTAAACTCAGGGCCAAGGTTGTTTGATATTCTTCAGTCATTAGACCATGCTGATAGGCTATCCAAGCTGATTGTAGCAATAACTCCACAGGTAACACAGCGTCTTGTCCATAAGTTAGTCTAAACAGGGTAAAACAAGTAGCAATCTTAGCAACATTCCGATGGGCCCATAATACTTCCTGCAATGTCTCATGCCACCTCCTCGAATTGTCTTCTACTGCCTTACGGATCATGCTAATTGAAGTTTTATTCGTTGTCTCTGCTTGTCCGTTAGACTATGCATAATAAGGAGAAGAGTGAAGCAACTTAACTTTGAATTGGGTTAGAAAGTTACGTACCTTATCCCCTGTAAAAATCATCCCTTGATCTGTTGTCACTGCCTCTGGGATTCTGAAATGGAAGAGAATGCTCTGCAGGAGAAAGTTGATGACTGTCGTTTGTGTCACCTTGATCAATGGCTGCGCCTCCACCCACTTGGTGAAGTAATCCATTGCCACCAGTATGAATGTGTGTCTTTTTTGCTAAAAGTGGATAAATCTTTTCGATAATGTCCAAAGCCCATCCACGGAAAGGCCAAGGTTTAATGATCGGATGCAATTCTGTGGAAAGAGTGTGTAATAGAGGACCATGCTTTTGACAAACTTCACAACTAACAACATAAGCATTACAATCTATGGTCATCGATGGCCAAAAGAAACCATGGCGTTGAAGCTTCTATTTCAGTTTTGGGCCCACCTGATGTGCTCCACATTAGCCTTCATGTACTTCTGCCATAGCCCGCAATGCTTCTTCTTTTGAGAGACACTTTAAAAGAACCCCGGTGTGACTCCGTCAGAACAAATCATTGCCTATCAAGGTAAAGTTGAGGGCCTTCCATTTTAAGTCGCGAGACGCTTGACCAGTCGGGTTTCGTAAGTATGTAACAATCTCCTATCGTCAATCATCTTGATACTCCGTTTCTGCTATCTGTTGGCACATTACGACTTTCATAAAACCTGAGGTCATCTGAGCTAAATCATTACTGCTTTGATTTTCTGATACGGGAACATGAACTAGAATAACCTCCTGAAAATGCTGAAGTAACCTTTTTACCTCCTGCAATCTATCTGACAGAAACGGGTTAGCACATTTATAATCTCCTAATACCTGTTGAATAACCACCGGAGAATCTCCTAAAATTTTGACTATTTAAACCTCCATTGCTTTCAGAATCCGTAGTCCTAACAAAAGGGCATCATATTCCGCCTGATTATTAATTGTTCCATTCTTTAACTCAAAGTGGATCTTACATTGATGTTCATTTGGAGATTCAATAACCAAACCAATGTCGGCCTTTTGTTGGGTGCTTGAGCCGTCAAATCGCAAAACCCAAGGCTTCAAAGAAATGTACCCCTGTGTTGTATTTCCTTCCGTTTGTGGTACTTCCAAAGAAGGATGTTCGACTAAGAAATTCGCAATAGCCTGTCCTTTGACTACCCTCAACGGCACATGAGTTAGGGAAAAAGCATGTAATTTGACTGCCCATTTCATAAGCCATCCATTTAACAGAGGATGATTCAATAAGAATTTAATTAAATCTACCTTGCACAAGACATGTACTTCCTTAAATAACTTGTAATGTTCCAACTTTGTGCACGCATAGTGGAGAGATAAGCACAATTTTTCAATAGGGGTGTACCTGGTCTCTGTATCCGATAGATTTCGACTAAGATAGTATACTGCTCTTTCAATCCCTTGTTGATCATCCTGAGCTAATAAATTACCGATGGATTCTTGTGCAGCTGAAATGTATAATTTCATGGGAGACTGGTTGTGTGGAAGTGCTAACATCAGTGGATGTGATAAAGCTATCTTTATGTGATCAAATGCTACTGATGCTTAGGCTGCCAAATAAAATCTTGAGATAATTTTAATTGTAATAAAGAGGAAAAAGCTTTTTGTTTACCTGCAGAGTTTGCCAAAAAACATCGTAGGAAATTGATCTTCCCCAGGAAACTCTGAAGCTCTTTCTTCGTCTGAGGTGGTCTTGCTTGTAAAATGTCTCTGGCTTTGTTCTGATCTATTTCAATCCCCCTCTGGTGTACCAAAATCCCAAGGAAATTCCCAGCAGTAACTCCAAATGCACATTTAGCAGGATTGATCTTCAAATGGTTTTGCGCATTCGGAGAAACACTTGTTCCAAATTAGCCAAATGTTGTAAGAAAGTAGGGGACTTTACGACCAAGTCATCTATGTAGACCTCCATTGTGCTGCCGATAAGATCATGAAAGATGAGGTTCATAGCCTACTAAAAAGTGGCACCAACGTTCTTCAACCAAATGGCATGACTACCCACTCGAACAAGCCGATAGACCTTGGGCAACGGAACGTTGTTTTTTGCGTATCTTCCTCAACTATGAATATCTGGTTATACCCTGAATAACCATCCATGAAACTTAAAAACTAGTTACCTATAGTGGAATCCACTAATATAACTACCATCGGCATAGCATATTCGTCGTTCGGAGTAGCCAAGTTTATTTTTCTAAAGTCTATGCAGACACGTAGTTGACCATTCTTCTTAATGACCGGCACAATGTTAGAGATCTAATTTGCATATCGGTACGTACAGATAAATCCACATCGAAGTAACCTTTCTATCTCTTCCTTAATCCTAGGTAGCAACGCGAGATTAAAATGTCTTGCCGGTTGTTTATGAGGCTTAAAGCCCTTTTTGACAGGTAGACGATACTCCACAATACTTCTGTCCAATCCTGGCATCTCATGATAGTCCCACGCAAAGCAATCTTTATACCCATGGATTAGACAAGTTAACATATCTCTCTGCACAATAGACAAATGTAGACTAACCTTGATTGTTCTATTCTCCCCAGGTTCTCCTATGTCTACTTCTATTAACGGATCTGGAGCAATAAAACCAGGATCTCACCGGTCCTCCGAATCCTCAGGTCGTAAGCCGTTTCCCCTTGGCTCTTCAGTCGTGATTAGGTTATGAGCCATAGTTAGTTTGGCATACTAGCTAGGATTAAAGGTCGGATGATAAAATAGAGCTTCGTTCATGTGAATTTCTACTGAAAATGGATTAGGATCGACTGGGATTTGCTCTACCAGTTCTCCATCCCAAATCAACATCATTAGATGTAAAGTGGACTGTACGCAACGATTTGCATGAATCCAATCCCTGCCCAATAAAACGAAATAAGTTAGCTTTGCATTAATTATAAAAAAGACTATCTTACTGGTCTTGGACCCAACTGTGACTTCAAAGGTAATAACGCCTTCTGCCGCGGCTGCTTCTCCAGTGAAGTTAACCATTTGCACATCGGTAGGAGATAAATCTGTCCTATCTTTTCCCAATCATTTCAATGTAAAGAAAGGCATTACATTCAAGATAGCTCCACCATCAACAAAAATCCTAGTAAAAGGCTTGACGTTGATATATGCTTTGATATATAAGGGCCTGAGGTGATTAACACTTTGGGCTGTTGGAATTGGAAAGAGCATCCCTTCTGTTGGAATTGAAAATCCTCTTTCATGGACTCTTGACGAGAGGTAGCTCGAAAACTTGACGGTAGGATGCTGAGCATATTTTGGCCATTATCATGGGATAATTGTTCTTCGACCCAAGCATCAAGAAGCTGCCTTTGTTGTACTCACTTCCGCTGTTCTTGTCTTTTTGGGGATTTTGATGGTCGGGAACAACGGCCAGGCAGAAATGGCTTCTTTTGGGGCACCTGCACTGTTAGTTTCTCTTCTTTGCCATGGAAATGTGCTACAAATGAAGGAGGAGATAAACGGGTAAAAATAGACGGTTTACCATCCAATCTTTGGAATCCTTTCCCTATCACCTCTGATTTGTTGCTTTCTGTGGGTTCTTCATAATTCCTACCCTATTCTGTTTGCAGCATGTGTGCATCGGCTAACGGAAATGGATCTGTGTTTACCAAAGTCTCTTCTTTTTTATCTGCAAACTTTAATCTTCCATCCTGGATAGCCTTTTGAATGGTATTCCTGAAAACAACACAACTATTAGTATTATGAGAAAAAGAATTGTGCCATTTACAGTACATTTTTCCTTTCAAATCTTCTTGGCTTGGGATCCTGTGTCCGTAAGTTAGATGGATTTGTTTATCTGCCACTAGCTGGTAAAAAATCTGTTCATCTTTTGAAACATCAAAAGAGTATGATGGTCCTGCTGTGGCAACTTCTTCTTTCCCTTTGCCAGGCTTCAAATGTGGACACGTGTAAGAGGAACCCTTTACCAACTCAGCCGCTATTACCTCTATAGCTTGCTCTTCATCTTTCTCATTACTATCGTCTATGACTGATGTCATTGTCTGGCCATGGGAGAACTTAACGGAACGCCTTTTCTCCTTCTCCTTGATCATCTCTTCTATCCTGACAGCATGAGATAATAAACGGGATAGATCAGAGAAATCTTGGAGAATGAGTCGTTCTTTGAGTTGCAGATGCATCCTGCTGATAGCAATTCTTGCACATTCTATTTCTGGTAACTGGGTTGTGTACTTGGACTTCGTCTTCCGAAAATGCTCAATAAAATCCGCAACATCTTCTGATCCCTTTTGTTTTATTCCTAAGAGATCGGCAATGGAAACTTCCAGTGCAGGTTTAAAGAACCGTTGGTGAAAAATTCTTTCCATGTCAGCCCATGAGTATACAGAGTTAGGAGCTAGATTGGCATACCATGTGAACACTGCCCCTGTTAAAGACAATGAAAACAGTTGTAATTTATGCCATTCGTTATTTCCTAACTTACCATATTGTGCTGTAAACCTTCCGATGTGTACTACGGTGGACTTATTATCTTCAGCAGAGAACGTAGTAAACTTCGGTAGCTTAAAACCTAGAGGGAGTACTGCCATGGAATCCACCCAATCAGGATAAGGTTTTTGGTATACGAGCCGATCCCGTGACTATCGACAAAATGCTTCCGTCATTATCGGTCGGTTGGTATGGCTGTTGAATCCGTGGTGAAGGATCTTACATGATAGGTTGAGAACCTTGCCCCATGAAAGGCTCAGTACTTCCGATCCCCTGCACGGGATAAGCTATTATCATTGTCGGATATACAGGAGGATAAGAAGCAGAGTAATTCTGCTGTCCCCCGAAAGGTGGCATGTTTCCCCTAACAAAGGTTGGGGCTGCTTCATAAGTTGTAGGTAATCCTATTATCAGAATAGGACTTTTTCCTGGAAACATTTCTGCTGGTATAGTGTTTTGAGCCATTACTCCTGGAATAACTTGATGTCCACTAATAGCAAGGAAAGACATTTCTCTACGCAGAAGGTGAACTGATCCATAAGATGGTGCGCCATCAGCCGATGGCATGGGGTACGTAGGTGCCATGGTTATCCCTTATGTAGGGTAACCCGATGCCTAAGTGAAAGTTTGCATATTTTGCCTCTGTGCAAATTGTTGGAGCTCGTTCTGAAGCAGAGGTCGAAAAATAGTAGCAAATTGTGGGATAAGACCCTGCAAGAACTCACCAGTACATTGTTCCATAGCATGTCGGATGGCAATCAGAGAGTTAGGTGTCGACTGAGACACCTACGGTGGGGATGAGGACTGACACCCTTGCTCGGAGGAGTAACCTGAGTATAACTGGAAGTAGTAACAGAAGGATCAAAAACTCCCTGGAAAGCACGGATTGGGAGTCGTTCAGATGACTCCAGTGTAGGTGGCTGCTATGAATTATTCGCCATCAAACGACCTGACTGCAATTGCATGCGAAAACTTACCTCGGGTCCTACTGGGCGTGCCAATCTGTGTTGCCGTCAAAATGATGAGCCGATGTAATCAGGTATCGGCTACACTTCCGATAAACACAAATGATCCGATATGGTGAAATAGAAAATGGTATTAGATCTTTTTTGAATTAGGGATAGGGTTCCTTGAACTTACTATAGAAAGGGTTCAAGAAAGTCAGCTAAAAATGCACAATGGAAGAACTTTTCGAAACAATAAATAGATACGTGTATTGATTTACTTCAAAGAAAGTACAGAAAAGATTTAAATTCTGGAGGAAGAACGGAAAGCTGTAAAAAAAAGCGAGAAATAAAGCTGTAAAGGAAAGCTATAATAAAAAGGTAAGAAAGCTGTAAGAAATTGAAATCCTAGACTAAAAAGCTGTAAATGATGATAAAGTAGAAGAAATTGAAATTTAATGTTGTTGGTTGATGATGGTCGTGTCTGGGTTCTGGGCAGCGTTCTCATTTTATACTTATTGCAATCGAGCCACTAATAGATTGTGGAGTTTCTTCCGACCAAAGAATACTCCCAGCGGTCATGGATAAGCTCGTAGAATTCTCACGCCGAGAGATCAGGAATTCATTTTACTTCTTATCAGCTTTATGGTGTCGATGTTGACTATGACTAACGGCTGCTCAAAACGTTGACTTTATCGATTCATCCTTGCCCTCTGTCGAAGAGAACTCCTCTCATAAAGTAGCCGTGGCGCTAACAATGATTTAGTTGAATAAGAGAAGGAAAACTTTCTCTTATCTATAATAGGAGCAAACTTCAACAGATTCAATGGCAGTAGAGTCGTGAACAAGAGCTCTTCCTATTCCAGCAAAACTAGCTGCTGACTCAACCTCCCCTCGGGTCTATGCCCTCTTTGTTTTAGCATCGGCGATTGGGAGCGCATTCTCTCCATCTTAGTGGGAAATTATATTGCTCTTAGCAGTAGTTCCTTGGTCATACCCTCGGTGATGACTAGCAGTCCTTCTTGATTGAGTTCTCACCTTCTATTGATAGTAAAAGAGTTTCGGCCCGGCTATGATTCCATCAACAAACCCGATTCGGTATAAAAGCTTAGCTTCTATTACAAGAATCTATTTTGAAAAGTCGGCAACGGCTCAAAGTAACCGTTGCGTCGCCTCGGCAAAGATGACGTCAACAATTATATATAAAAAAATAAAAATAAAAAGGACCAATGTTCTAATCAGAGTTTAGCTATCCAAACCTGGTCTTAGTTTATCAACCTTCCATTTTCTATTCTTTTGATAGGTTTCCTACTTGTTAGTTAATTAAAAAATATTACTCCTCCGACCTAAAAATCATGTTAATTCAGGACATGATACAGAGATTAAGAAATTATTAAAACTTGTATAATTATAATAAAAAATAATTATTATATTCTTAAATAAAATTAAATATTCATTAATTATTCTTCTCTATATATTTATTGAGAATGTACATATTTAATGAGTCAAGTGGTTAAAGGAGAGGTAAATTAAGAATATAAATAATAAATCTATACTAAAGTATATTAAAGTTGATCCAGAAGTCAGTGTGGATGCGACATTTGTCAATTTTCAACAATTTCATTGCTTGATTGCTTGCCACATAGATGCCAACTTTGTTCCCATTGAGTAGTTGTTTCGGCTGCGATTAGCTAATAGTTTTCAACATAAGCCTATTCCTATGCTAGAGATCTATGAATTTGAAGAGTCTGTACATAAATGTTTATAAAAAGTACTACTCAAGGGCCTTTAGAGACCTATAGCAAATTTGCTGAGCTATTGTTTGTTAGCAATAGGCTTAGCATCAGCCTTTAGCTATTGGAGTGGAATTCGAATAGTCAAGCACTGAAGCCATTAAAGACACATAAATGAGGTATAAATCGCAACAGTAAGTTGGAATCTCATCTTCTTCAATTCACTGATCCTTGGATTCCAACGTCATCTTCATCTCAGTTCTTCAATTGGCCCCATTGATCCGACTCCTCCAATGGGTATGCCTCATCCCTTCACCGCTGTGATTCAATTTATAGTTTTTAATTTTGTAGGAAGATAATCCATTTATAGGCCATTTAATTTAATGATCTATTTCTTATTATCCCCGTTGATCTGTTTCTTATTTCTACAAAATGAACTTAAGCAAATCCAATTTTTTCTATTTGTTCCACCTTCCGGGCCTCTACCCCATTATTGTGTTGCAATTCTCCAACTCAAGAAAAGTTCATTCAGGAGACTAATTTTGCAGGAATCACGTGAATTTCTTCAGAAAAATCTGATCTTTTTTGTAGCAATCTTGAATTGGCAGGCAGAATTTACCAAGATTTTATCTTTGTTGGTAGGAATCTTGAATTGGATTGGAATGATGGACAATCAAAAGGCACCAAGGTCAGAGAGCTTATTCAATTGTGAACTTTTGCCAATTGAAATTATTATTGAGATACTCTCAATTGTACCTGTGAAGGTACTTGGGAGATTAACTATTGTCTGCAAATCATGGTACCCGATTATCTCAAGTGAAATGTTCATCCATACACATATTAAGAATTGCTATATGCCGATTGCAAATGGGCACAACACTTCAAATAAATCTCCTAACATCTTCCTAATGCCTTCATATATTAAGGAATTGGAGAAATATTAGTACTCACTATTTTCTGACAACAAATTTGCCAATATTGGAACTTTTGCTGTCCCTATGTTGTATTCTTGGCTTGAGTTACTGTTTGTGGGGAATTCATGTAATGGAATAATCTATTTCATGGATCAAAAGGCTTTTTTTTTTTTTTTTTTGGCAAGAAGGTGTTTTTATAGAATCTTTTCATTAGGAAAATAAAAGTTATATCCTATGATTGTTTTGCTGATTCGGTGTATGATTGGAGAAGAGTGTATTCAAAATTGGGATTTGGGTTTTCAAACGTAATAATGACCATAAGGTAGTGAGGATTCATTACGTCAAAGATGGGAATTTGAAGATTTTGGGGAATGTACCACCTCAGGCTGAGGTTAGCTATCTTTGTTTAGGTTTCGACTCCATTTCAGTTGTTTTTACTTATTTGCCAAAGGTTAAATCTTTAGGGCTCAAGTTCGACAATTGGGCATGCGCTATGGATTCGTTTCAATTCTATTTTGATTTTTTGTTAGGGTTTTATGGATTCGTTATCTATTTGTTATTGGGTTGCTTTGACTTTGATTGGTTCTTGAGTTAATCTGTTTTACCTAGCAAAATAGATTTAGCTTTTTCGGGAAATTGTAAATGATGAGTACAGTTTTATTAATTTCCAGTACGTGAAGAAATAAAATGTACACTAGAAAAAAGGTGAAAAGGCATGGAAAAAGGAGGAAGGGGAATCATCCAACTTCTCTAAACTTATGTGATTATTTAAGGTTGATGGTCTTCTCTTTGATTTTGCACTTTCAATAGTAATTGGTTTAAGATAAACAATGATGTGGAGATTTCATTTACCTCTCAACTCAATAGTTAAACATATGATAGTTAGGAATAAGAAAAAAAAAAAAGTGCATACTGATGATATTATATATCAAATTATCAAAATTGTAATAAACTTGTAGTCTTCATAGGAATAGAAGCTGTAGGTTTCCCTTTACTTTCTAGTTAGCTACAAGTTCTTTACATTGTTGCATGTAAATTTTTAAGCTTTGGTTTTGTTTGATTTGGTTTATATTCTAATATCCCTATGTCTAATACAAATTGCTTACAGATGCGTATGATCATTTTTGCTCAATTCATCTCATAGATGGGGATGGTACTTTTAATGTATTTGGAATTGATAATTTTATGGAGGAGGTAAAATTGATCGAGTGTGGGCTTTCTTATGCAATAGTCTTCATCATAGGTCCACAAAGTAGTGGTATGGTTCTTTTTTATCCTCTGTAAACCTATTTATTGCCTTTTGTCTTAGCTACTATATGATGAGGATCTTGGCACTTGGAAAACACTTTCAGTATCAATTAGGTATATCATTATACTGTTTTGGGATTCAATATGCTTCAGTGTTGGCCTATTATTTAGCTATTGGCATGGAATTCAAATAGTCAAGCGCTGAAGCCATTAAAGACACACAAAGGAGGTGTAAATTCCCATTGAGATCGCAATGGTAAACTAGAATGTCATCTCCTTCAATTCACCGATCCTCAGATTCCAACGTTATCTTCGTCTCAAGTCAATCTATCAATCTATCTTCCGGTTCATGGAAGTCAATTTGTCTTTGGTGTTTAATTTTGCAGTGCTCTTAGATTAGATTGATATGATGATTAGATTACCTTTTGTTTTTCATTGTGCTGTCTTTGATCTGATGATTTTTTAGTAGAAAGATTAGATTTTTGTGTACTGTTTGAGGATGTGAAATGAAGGGGTTTTTTTTTAATATGAATTAATGATCAAAGCTTATCATTTCAAAAGGAGATACACTCTGATGGTTCCTAAGCTCCTACCACTCCCAGTCTTGCTCAGAACCCTGGATTCCATCGGCGATGACATCAATGTAAAGTCCTTACCTTTGATGGAATTTTTCATCCCTGATATGCATTTTTGCATTTCTTCGTAATACTTTAATCAATTTGGTTTCTTGATTTTTCTTAACATTTGTTTCAATTTTCAGTATTAGGGTTCTTTTATCAGTTAATTATGTGGACTGTATTTTTAATGTTTTTTCAAGTCTATGGGATGTTTGTTTTGCTGTATAATCTATGGATTTTTGCATTTCTCCTTGTGCTGGACAATTATTATATTAGCTGTTGTTGGGCCGAGGATGTCCTATTTCTTCATGTCTAATGTAGAATGGAATTTTGGAATACGTTTTTTACTGTACAATAATTTGTCTTTAGATTGGGGATCTAACAGTTGATTGTGTTTATGACTACTTATTACGTTATTCTGGTTTTTAAGTGTTTATTTATGCATAAATAATTCTATTTGGTTTTAACTATTTTTGTGCAAATGTATTATGATTGTGAAACAATTAACTACTATAATGACATTTAACAAAAGATACTGTCCTTGATTGTGATGGCTTTTGATTAGCATAGGGTTCTATTCCCAGTTTCAAAAGTAAATAGCTCAAATTAAATGGAATCTCTAAGAATTTCTTGCAGCATGTTAACATGAGGAATAAGTTGATTTTGACTTTTATTTTGGCAAAATAAGTAAAGGGCGGATATTGTCCTGCTACGATTAACCTTTTGCTTTTTGGCAAGTGGTTTAGGCTGGGCTAGATGGGTAATGTGCTTATCCATGATATCCAATTTCTACCTATATCCTGCATGGATAGTGCAGGGAGATTATAATGTAGCAAAGAAGAATTTTTAGTCTTTCACTACAAGTAAGAAAAAGAAATGGAAAAAGATTTGGAGTTTGCATGGAGAAGTTAGGCAGTGCAAGCTTGGAATTGACAAATGCTTAATACGAGATCATAGAAGAGGCTTGGAAATGTACTTTCTTCTTGCATTTCTTTGTGGATATGAAGGGGTTTTTTAGGACAAATGTAGTTTGGTGAAGGAGGAAATTATTTTTACCGGGCCTTTATATGGTGAAATGCAGCACTACGTTCTAACTTTAAAGATTTTAGCATTCTTTTTTGGTGTCATTTTCTTTATTATATCAGAATAAATGCTTAAGAGCATTGTGGAATGGCTTTGAACTGAAATGTTTTTTTTTTTTTTTTTTGTGGGAGGGGGAGGGGGGGTGGGGGAGGCGAAGATAAGGAGCCAAAAAGATCATTTCAAGAATTTTAGTACAATCCCTTTAGAATCAATGATCAATTTTAGATTCTACCTTCTATATTTTTTTGAGAAACAAGAATGTAGAAATTGAACCCATATGAATTGCGTAGAAAGAAAACTTCTCCTTTTGCTTTCTCAATAGCCACCATAGTGGGTGATTGGATGGCCATGTGTAGCAGTCTTTAGAATCGTACTACTGATAAGCTCAAGAAATCACCTAATCGAAGCACCATTAAAGGACTACATGGGAGGGAATTACCACTTATTGAGTAGTCTGTTCACCTTCGGCTTTGCTCTTCTACTGAACTTCTTTTGAAATGACCATGAATACATGGTATCTGGAAACTGCATTTCTTATGCCAAATTGTTTCGTGAAGCACAAAAAGGTGCTAAATGTCATATTTAACAGTAAATTGTTAATCAAATTGGAGATAAAAGTGTAAAGCATTTTTTTTTCTTTTTTTCATCAATTTGATTAGGCCAGAACAGTGTATTCTAAATAATTTAGACTGTTGTTGCAAAAGGTTGACCACTTTGATGATTTAGATAATATACTAAGAAAAGATGGATTCAGAGGAGTGTATAAGGTACACTTAACTCTTTCATTCCTATATTCCATTGTCTTATTGTCATATAGCATTTGAATTGCAACTAATCTATTTTCTTTTAGGCTCGAACAAGTGAAGTTTGTGATGGTTGTGTTGTATTTTGGAGAAACAAGCAGTAAGAACTTCGATATATTGCAAATTTTGGTTGGTTCTTTGTTGCCCTCTACTTATTGTGACAAAACTATTGTAAGCTTGGTGCATGTTTATTCTCTCTCTAATAGAGTATTTATAATCATTGGGGTTGTTCTAGGCCTTAAAATTGCCTATATACTAGAAATGTTAATACCATTAAATTTAAAAGTTGTTTCTCTGTTGCCATTACCTCTGACAATTCTTATCTGATACATTTTTAGCCAACTTCATTTGTCATAGGAATTGATTGTACGTGTGTTTTTATTTTCAGGTTTTGTTTCAAGTTTTGTGGTTTTTACTGTATGCTAATTGCCTTACTTCTAATTTTCTTGACAAAATATCTTTTTAATATAGATAGACTTCTGCGTGAATAAAGCATTGAGTTCCAACATTTTGGTCTTCATAGTAATGTTGCCCAACTTTGTGTTTTCCAGGTATGATGAATTTGGTTTATAGCATTTTTTGTAGATGTTAAAGTAAAGACCACATGGCTAATGAAATCTGTTCTATTGCTATTTTAGTAAATTGTATGTTCTTTTTGCAACGAGAGCTTGATGTCATTTGGTGCTCTCAATTATTGTGGAGGTAGATTCCAAAAGAGAGAGTAGCGTTTGTTATGGTTTAGATATTGTTAAATTCCAATGGTGCAAAGACAGCAATTGTACTTAATTTATAATTTAGTTCTTGCATATACTCAACTTAAGCTAGAACTAAGAATCACTCTTGATTTTGTAGAATCAATATTTAATAAAACCTAAACAATATTTTTTATTCTAGAATCAATATTTCTTCGAGGTGTATCCTCATATGTTTTGCTGATGAAACCGCAAACCTTTACCTTGATCAAAGAATAGGGAATTCCAATTTGGAGGATAGCTAGGATAAGAGATTGCTTAGCTAAAAGAGATCTCCTACTCAACGCTCTAATGAAAGAAAAGTTGTTTCGAAGTATGAAGGAAGACAATAGGGAATTCCAATAGTCATTCTTTGTGTTATAGTTATTCGAAGTGAGTTTGATTAATTTCCTTCATATAAAATCAAGATTTCTTGCTAACAAAATACTAAGAAGCTGATGTTTTATTCTTTTATATTGTTACTAATTGACAGATGGAGTCTAGAAATGCTAGGAGTAGTCCTTTTAAAAGGGTTGGTCTAGATTTGGAATATGAAAGCTCATGAAATAGGTTGTCTCCTTTTGATGATAAATCGACTATGGAAATAGTCTTTGAATTTCGTGTTCTCGTGCCAAATGGTATCGCATGGATTAGAAAATCTATAGCAAGGGTGGTGAAATGCCTGTTGACGAGTTTGTTAGTAGCGTTATTCAAAAGTACCTCAATAGAATACTGAGGTTTGACAAGCAGAAAGGTTCCATAAATTGGAAGAGCCAAAAGTTATATCCCGTGGATGCTTACGAGAATAAGATAATTACAAGGCTCAATATAGAGGATTTTAAACCTAACAAGTGCCACATTTTGAGGCTTAACGTGAGTTTTTGTTTCTATGTTATTTTTCAGGTGGATGTTTGTTTCATTAAACTAAGTTTTGGCTTATTATGTTCTTCTTCAAAACAGGACGGACCATTTTTGCATTAATTTCTAATTCTTTTGGCTAGATGTGATCCAATGAGTATTTAACTTGGCATTCGTATTTGATTTTGTAGAACATAAGACTTCACCCCAGCTATAGAGGTATTGAGGTAGTTTCCTGAAGAGTATACCTTTGAAACTACCCTTACTGACTTGGTTGTGAGCATATGATACAGTCACTTGGCGATGGATTCAATTATATGATTGCAACTCCATTTTAATCTATTTAATATAATAATTCATTGTAGGCAGTGTGGTCTAATAGAACTAATGAGATGAAACTGATAAGGTATCATCATGTGAGGATTGTTACTTTTCTTTTAGTGAAGTGGATGTTTTCATGTTCTTTATCTACATCCTACGGTGTTGTAATTGGTAATTGAAAATTGGTCTGTTAAATTTCTTGAGGGAATGCAGACAGTTAGCAGTGAAAGTGAATGGATTCTCTTTTGGACTTTATTGACATTGTTGGCCTGGGATGTAATAGGAGTTTATCCAATTAAATTGGTGGCAGAGAATTGAAAGCTTAAAAGATTGGGAATTATTACTATTGGTAAAGTTTATGTCTTTCATTATGATTTAGAGACTTCAGATTCGATGATAGTTGTTCTACCTATCGGCAACACAACACTATTAAGAGTACCTATTGATGATGTTGAAGCCCTCAGAGCAGGTAATTGGCGTTACTCTTCCAAGAGTTTATAACCATGACTATCATGCAATTGCTAACTTATTTGTCAATATGCAGGTTTTGTTGATTATGAGATTTTCAACAGATTTAAAGATAATGAAGAATCATGTTGCAAGAAGAAAAAATTCTGGATTTATGATATATACCGAGTCCAAGTCAAGTGTATTATTCCATATCTTGCATATCAACCTAGCAGGGAACTGGACCTTCTGTTTAGATTTTCACCCTGTTGCCCCTCTCAACTTGTAGTGATTCAGGCTACTTGTTTGAAGGTAAAGCCTACATAAGGCCAAGCATGAAGGTTGTCTCATGTTGAGTATAAATAGAACCTTGCTAAAATAACCTTACACACAAACTCTTATATGTACTCATTTTAGCTATATATATTAAATCTTTTTCACCTTCCGTGCTTTATTATATTTAGAAAACAAATTATCAAAGCAATTTTTTGCATTTATTTACATGAAACTATTGAATTGATTGTGTTATAGTCATGATTTGGATCTTAAAGCAAATATGAACAAAATGCTATGGATATGCTTTCTGATAAATGAACTTCAATTATATAAAGTTCAAGAACCTCCTGATAGGGCCGCTACTTTAATATTTAATAAGTACATTTCAACTAAACTAATAGTAGTACTTTAGTTTAATAATATGTCGGATTTTATAAGAATATTCACAATATTCAAATTCAATTATTAGTTTGAATTTATAAAAGTTGAAACAAGAAGTTTAGTAAAATTAATCAAAAAGAGACTTCAAATTTAAAATAAAAGAACAAATCAGTTAATATTAAAAGATTAATATTAAAGAGTAATATTAAAATACATTATTTCACAATATTTTAAAATTTTCACTTATTATTTTTTAGAAATTTTAGAAGTATTATTCAAAATTTATACCATCCCGTGCAACGCACGGGTATCAACCTAATTTATTCTTAATTTGTGAGATTGATAAGTATTTTTATACAACAACAATAATAATTTTTACATGATTTTTAGGATAGGAAGAGTAGCTAACTGTACAACTTCTGTTATTCCATTTTCCAAATTACCTCTAATCAAACAGCTTGAAATCTGCATACATTGCTTACTATAAATAGGGAAAGAAACATTTCTACCTCATCAATTTCTTGGTCTTTAGAAGCATGAATTTGCATATCATTTCGTCAACGGCTTCTTCTCCCAATGTTTACTATGTTCTGTCTTTGATTGTACCGCTCTCATTTTCAAGCAATCATGTAAACCAGGCTGCTCGCCATCTGTTGCAAACTTCTCAACCCGCCATTCCTACAATGCCGTTATTGCCTCAATCTACATTGCCAACGATGCCAAACATACCTACGGCTACACTGCCACCATTGTCTACCACTCCTTTGCCAACACTGCCAACTAATCCGTCTTTGCCAAAGCCCAAGTTGCCGCCACTGCTAAGCACTCAGCTTCCATTGCCCAACATGCCTGCTGTTCCCAAGGTGACGCTTCCGCCACTGCCTGCCGCTTCTATTTCCATTTGATTTTCCCAGGTGGCAGCGCTTGTCTATTCACTAATTTAATTTTCCACATTTTTGTAATACTGCGATGATTAAAATCTACTTTTATTTTATTGTAAGCATTCTCTACGTTGAGCTATTAGTTAAACAGCACTGAGAATAATAATTCAATTAAAGCATCCTTATGGGAAAATTTGGAGACAACACAGACAATAGTCATATATTATAGAACACGTGATTCAATTATTCCAATAATACGATATATGTATCTGACAATGCGGTGGTACAAGACTTAGGAATCATCTGCTTCATAGCAGGAATCACTAATAATATACCATAGGATGTATTATTAGTAAGCATTCTCTACGTTGAGCTATTAGTTAAACAGCACTGAGAATAATAATTCAATTAAAGCATCCTTATGGGAAAATTTGGAGACAACACAGACAATAGTCATATATTATAGAACACGTGATTCAATTATTCCAATAATACGATATATGTATCTGACAATGCGGTGGTACAAGACTTAGGAATCATCTGCTTCATAGCAGGAATCACTAATAATATACCATAGGATGACGTATTAACAAGAAATCCAGCAGAACGAAAGGAAATCATTTCCGGAACATTGGCATCAGAAGGCCTAGTTAGTTAGATGGTGGCAATGGAAATGGCACCTTTAGACAATTACCCTTGGTGGGCAAGCGGAACTCGAGAGCCTGGAAACGGCAGCCTAGGCAAAGTAGGGAAACTAGGCGCTGCGGCCAACGGTGGTGGTGGAATAGGCAGCGCCGGCACTGGTGATGGTAGAATGGGCAAGACTGGTGTTGTTGGAGGAAGTGGTGCTGTTCTGCACCTTCTAAATGGTGGTAGAAATCTGCGGCATTTGTGCCTAGGAATTAGTAGAGCGCTAGGGTTCACTTGATCTGCAGAATTTTCCGAGAGCTGTCGAATCGCCTGAGTCACAGGGAGGCTTGACATTGATGCTACCAAGATCAAACAAAGAACAAGGCAAATATTGAAAGAGGAAGCCATTGATAGACGGAGTAACTTAGCAGATTGTATTTGTGATATTTGTCGTGAAGGACATGTACTTCTTGCTCTCATTTATAGGGAGAAATTTATGTAGAAAGTCTGATAATTAAGCATGTGAGCAGAGGTCCCATACCGGTTAGGTTGCCTTCTCAACAAACTACGTTAGTATAAATTCAAATTTCCCCAAAGAAATCCACCAATAATGGCCCAACACATGCCATGTAACAACACATTTGTATAAGAAGCCTCGTGCCTATTGTCTGGTAGCCACTATAGAGAGTGGAAGTATTTGAAACGTAAAGAATAATGAGGTTAATATTGTGCTCGACTTCGAACTTCAAATTCTTCTAGTAATACATCAATTAGTACGGTTGCAAATGCATCCTAAACCTTTAGGCTATGTTTGAATTGTGGGAATGGCGAGGAGTTGAAAGGAAAGTAGTTAGAAGGAAAGAAAATCGGAGGAGGAAATGAAAGGATTGAGTATTTATGGTATTTAGATGGTAGATAGAAAGAGATGGACATATAAGTGTTAATTTACATATTAATTCATATTTTGATACGAGAATAAATAATTTAAATAAAAAATTAGTTTATATAAAAATATTCAATAAAACTGATTTTCTTTCTATCTGTTTGGAAATTAATTAGACATTTTAAACCAAACTTAATTCTTCCATTCTTTCCCCTACCCCACCCTGTCCCACCACTTTGCTTTTCTTACCCTTTATAAAAATTGAGAAGGGCTATTCTCCAATTTTAATAACCCTGGAATGTCTCTAATCATTACATAAAAATACATGATACTAGTTTTGCTGCCCCGTGCATTGCACGGTTTTAATTCATTTAATGTTTATGTATGTTTAATTATGAGTTTATTTTTATGAACTTTTGATTTATATTTTTTTTTTGTTGGGGGTTATTTTAGAGATGTGGTGAATTATGTAAGGTTCAAAAAACATATATATAAGGTATGTAGAAGAGAATACAATTGTTTAGATATGGTATAATATGTTTGATATTATTTTTAAAGGGTACAATGAATTGACGTGGAATAGTTATTTTATTTTTTTTTTGGGGGGGGGGGTGAAGCAACAACAAGGGGTAAAAAAGGGGAAAAGTTGCAAAATTTTAACTAAATTGTGGTCCAATTAGCATTAGTAGGTTGACTTGTGGAATTCCAAGTCCATTTATACAAAGAGGGCACTTAAATGGGTTGTTAAATATTTAAGACTACTTATGATTTTCTGAGTTGGTTTGGGCCATTTTTTCATGTTATTTTGTATTAGGCTAATAGGTTTTTAGGTTGGCTACTCTGTCTTGGATATTTTTTTTTTGGGTGTTTTTTTTAGAAAGCTTTGTAAGGAAAGCTATCTGCGGTTATCCCCAGGCGGGTTTCTCTCTTTCCCTTTCTTTCTTTATTCTTCTATTCATTTCATCTCACATTCAAAGTTGTAATTACTATCTGGCCGGAACAAATTTTTGTTGATTTGGGGATTTGTTCTTGTCTATCCTTGGCTTTGACTTGTTTGTTCCTCAGTCAGATTAGATATGGGGTTCAAGATAAAGTGAATAACCTTTACACGGGTTCATGCTGGTGAAAAATGCTGCACACTGTTGCTGCATTCATTTTAATTCAACTACTCTGGTGCGCAATTTTGACGAGAAAAATTATCTTTTTATTTGTCTGCAAAAATTGGACGGCGGAGGGTAGTGGCTGTAACTGTAGATGAGCTCTGGATTCTTCTGCCTTTAGGCGAAATGCTGAATGGCTGCAAAATACTTCTTTCATCTAACTTTCTTTCCTTGTTTTTTCTTTGATATATTTGTTTACCGATTTACTAAATTGTTGTCAGATCTGGTTCAATGAAGAAAGCTTATAGGTTTAATGATAAAGATTTGGGATGGTGGTTGTTTGCGTATTAGATTCTCGGTTTGTTCATTGGTTTTGGCTTATTTGGGCATGCTCCCTTTGCTGAATTGGATTGTTTTTTCATATTATTTTTAGATTCTCTCTCAACTGGGTCATTTTGTCTGTTTTATTTCTCAGTTGCTCTAAAAATTTGTTGATTTGTTGATTTCGGTTTGGTGGTGCCTTCTGCAAGATCACCAAGTTGTGACTAATTATTTCTCGTTTTTTGAAGAATTATGTGATCTTCAAAGGTGGGTATATGGTTATGCTTGGTCAACTTTTTCATTGCATTTGTTTACATTTCCCACTTCTCTTTATGTCAAAGAAAAATTAGAAAAAGCGCAAGCAATTAAATGAAGATTTTGTTTGAGTCATCTCGTGAACTATTTGAGGTTGAAATAGAAATGGGAGAATAGGCTGGCATGGGTTTTGTTGAAGAGAAGGTCAAATCAGGTGGTTTGTTGGCTGGGATAGAAAGTCTACTTCAGGAGATGAAACTGTTGAAAGAAATGCTGGATCATTCTGGTTAGTTAATTTTCCTCAATTTTCTTATATTTACTGTATCAATTGATGTTAACTTTTAATTTTATGCATTTTCTAAAATAGCTAGTTATTCTTCCTTGTTGTAAATTTTATACTTTGTTGGATTAAGGTGATGCTAATGAAACAACACAGAAGACATGCATGCTACGAAAACTGAAGCCAAAAACAAGAAAATGCAGAAGCCACACAGCAAAAGAATTATTTTTTTTTTCCCCATTACGTGTCTTTGGTTTGTTTGGCCGTGAAAAAGATGATTGAACCACTGGAATGGCCTCTTCTTGTGATGACGATTTCGATTGAAATCCCGCGATTCGTCTACTTCTTGTTTGCACGAACGCAAGTCCTTGTCGAGAATTCAGAATATTCCACCGCCTATTACTCGTTGGTGAAACAACTCAGGCAAGGAAAATCTAGTGTCATAAATAGTTCTTGATCTTTTGCTATTGATTAACAAAATCAAGAAAACCAAAAGGAAAAAGAAAACCAACAAAAGAATTGAGCAACTACCAAAGCTTCTGGTATTTTTTCACAGACCCCCAATGCACTCTCCGAGATACGCACGGTTATCTCCTAGATAACCTAAACCCCAGAGTTTTTATTTTTCAAAAAACCCTCTCGTTGTTATCTAGATAACCATCACAAAAGACATTGTGGTTTTGTCAACTCTTCAGTTCTGTGAATTAATTAAAACCCTTTTGGTCCAAGCTATTAAGCCAATAATTTTATTTATTATTTTTCCTTTTGATCGAATGAGCCCAAAATAAAAAAAAATATTAATTATTTATTTTCTAGGCCTATAGAATTAATCTAATAAATAATTAATAAGACCGAATAAGCCAAAATAATTATTTAAACATTTTTATCTAGTTTAGGCCCATGTTAATTTTCTAAATTTTCAATTTGGGGCTTAGGCCCTGAATAATTAATTAACCACTTAAATTAGATAATATATTTAATTTCTTTCATTTTTTTATTTTATTCTAGTCTAAAAATAAATTAGACTTCCTGAACAAAATAAAATCCTTTTAATTGAGATCGTTTCCTCGAGCAAAAATTAATTAGGACTTATAAGCTATTCCGAGGACCCAAAAGACGCATTGCCTTAGCTGGTAAAATGTCTAAAATACCTCTACTATATAAATAGTTGTATTTTTCATTTTAAATATTTTCTAATATCAGCAAAATGAAATATTGACCCCAATGATAATGCTACATTAGCTATGTCTTTGACCTACACATGAAATGACTAAAATACCCCTCTGCACATCACCGTAGGATGATAACAGTAACCACCCTTTGTTCTTTTTGGATACCTAACAAAATAGCATAATTCCGACCTTAGTTCTAACTTGTCTCCCTTGATCAGTATATAGGCTGGACATTCCCATATCTTGAGATGATTTAGACTAGGCTTATGCCCAGTCCATATTTCATAAGATGTTTTAGGTACTGACTTGGAAGGCACCAAGTTTAGAATATATGCCACTATTTTTAGGGTATATCCCTAGAATGACATTGGAAGAATAGCATGAGACACCATACTTCGAACCATTTCCATTAATGTCATATTCCTTCTCTCGGCTACTCTATTCTGTCAAGGTGTTCCCAGCGTAGAGAGTTGGGATCCATGATGTACCATGTACTTCTTAAATTCACTAATGAGGTACTCTCCACCATAATCTGATCGTAAAGTCTTGATTAGTTTACCTGTCCAATGTTCCACTTCTGCTTTAAACTTTTTGAACTTGTCAAAAGAGTCAGACTGAAGTTATATCAAGTAAACATAAACGTACCTGGTATAACATCTTTGAAGGTGATGAAGTACTCGAGCCCCCATCTTGCTAGTGTAGACAAAGAACGACACATATCAGTGCGAGCAAGACTCAGTCCCTCTTTAGCTCTTTTCGCCTTTTGGGTGAAAGAACCTTTTGGTCATTTTTTCATTATGTCATGATTCACAATAAGGCCAATTTTCCAATCTCAATGAGCCCAAAGGCCCATCTTAGATTAACCTCTGAATTCTGATTGAGTTATTATGACCCAATCTTAGATGCCAAAGATATGAGTCAATTACATTAGTCTTTCTCTTCTTGTTTAAAGGTTCAGATTGAGCATTATTTAAATATATGCGTCAATTACTAGGATTATTGAAGAATAGATTTTCATATATGTGCCAAGTACATATAACTTCTCCATTTCTACTGATAGTTATACCAGTATAGAAAAAAATAGAATATCTTTGATTTATTAGTTTTGCAATTGAAACCAAATTCTGTCTAAAACCAGGAACAAATAAAACATTCTTCAATACGACTCTTCTATTACAATCAAAAGTAAGTTCCAGTTCTCCCACTACAAAGGCCTAAACTTGTGCTCCATTTCCCATGCATAGTCCATATTTGCCCTTCTGGAGTCTTCTAATCTTGCTAAACTCCTGCATGGAGTTACAGATATGATCAGTGCCTCCTAAATCAACAATCCAAGTGGAAGTTGATCTAACTATTGATATAGACTCTAGATAGAAAACATTACCTGTGGGGTTTTTCTTGACTTGAAGATTTGGATACTCCTCTTTCCAATGTCCCTTCCTTCCACATTTGAAGCATTTGCCCTTGGGTTTACCTTTGGGTTGGGACTTGGGCTGATGCACTGCATTACCTTTCTTCTTTTTCAACTTTCTGGGCTTGGACCCAGTTCTTGAAGAAGAAGCCATCATAGCCCTTGTTTGTGGCTTAATGACCTTCTTTGCCACCTAGAACTGTTTTATTAACTCAGTTAAACTTATGTTTAACTCATTGATCTTGTAATTCAACTTGAACTGAGTA
Organism: Voacanga thouarsii; assembly: GCA_026120185.1. Taxonomy (NCBI): domain Eukaryota; kingdom Viridiplantae; phylum Streptophyta; class Magnoliopsida; order Gentianales; family Apocynaceae; genus Voacanga; species Voacanga thouarsii. Next base: position 449,405 of record JANUWF010002244.1, on the reverse strand, counting down.
AAAGATCTCGGCAAAGATTTAAGAACCATGTCCACTTGGCTCTCGGCGTCAATGATAGCTCCTAAGATTTCTGCTTCCTTTAAAGTAGTAATCATTTTGAGTATGTACTCTCTGACTGATGCTCCTTCTGCCATCTTAGCGTTAATGATTGTTCGAAGAGCCTCCTGCCTTGCGAGCCTGCTTTTGTCTTCAAACATTGTAGCTAGTGATGTACTGATATCGTATGTAGTTGCCATGTGCTCATGTTTGGATTGGAGTACATTTGACATTGAGGCTAACATATAGCATCGTGTCATCTCATTAGACTTTTTCCATGCCTTCTCAGCCTCACGCTCTTCATCAATGGAACCTTTCTCGATCACATGGCAGGTCTCGTAAAGGACATACTTATACTCCTCGGTTGTGAGTATTATGTCCAAGTTCCTTTTTCAGTCCACATAGTTAGGACCCGTTAACTTCTAAAGGACTGAAAGAACCTCCACCAACCATTTCTAAAATTTGAAAAATAAAAGAAATTCTCAAATTTGTGAAAACAAAAATAATTTTGTGCACTTTATCCTCATATTAAACTGATAATAGCTTACCCCAACATTATTATCTTCAACATGATTAATTTGGCTCTTAGGAAAATTGACATAGCTTTTTGGGAAGATTAACAGTTTCATAAGCTAATTGTATTAACCACCACAAATTAATTTCTCTTCTAGCTAGGTAATGATCTAGAAGAAAACTCCATCGAGGGGATGGCCATTTCTTTCTCATTTCCTATGGACATGCCTTGCACTGTAACCTCCAACGTAGGTTGGCCGATCATAGTACATATCCCGAGTTATTAATTACATCATTCTATTAGTTCTAGATCCTTGTGGCATCTCCATCCCATACTGGTTCACTCTCAGGGTGATGCGAGGAGACCCCCGATCTCTAATGAGGATCATAATAGAAGCCGTGGGACCGTTGGAACCCCTCTCCCACTTAATTTTTTAAATAAGAATATTCTTGAAAAAATATCATTTGAAAATTTTCAATTAGGTTCTCTTTCAACTTAAAAATAAAATATCTAAATCTATAAAAAAATTTCCATGTCAAGGTCTATACCCTTTGAGAAATTTTCCTATTGGATTAATTTTATTTAAGTTAAGAACTTAATAATTTCAAAAAAATTTCCATTTAAAACTTTCTAAAGATTTTGATCTGAAGTGTTTTTTTTGACAAAAATAATTTTCCTTTGCTAAAATGAATTAAAATGGTTTTCCATTTTAACTTACAAAAATTTCTAAATCCCAAATATTTTCTATGTCAATGATGAAAACCTTTAAGAAAATAACCAATGATTAATTTTTTCTTAAGTTTAAATTAACCATTTTATTAAAGAGAAATATTTTTCCTTGTCAAATAAAATTTCCCAAAGACTTTGGTCTTTGAGAAAACATGCACATAGGAAATAAAATAAATAGCATGCTAGAAAACTGTAAACGTTTTCATACTTTTCTAATTTTAAACCTAAGTGTCCAAATAATAGAATTAAATACATTAATTAAATTAATTAATGAACTTGTTCAATCCTAAAATCCTTTATTATTATTTTTTATGCAAAATATTCAGAGAATATTAACTATTGCAAAAATAATAACTCTGCCTTGTATGGGACAAAAAAAAAAAGAAATAGCACTAAAAAAAATAACAAGGGAAATTTTTTTTTTCTTTTAGTCTTTTGCACTCGCCACCTAGATCATGGCCTATAGGAAGACCCATGGACCGTGAACCGTGGGCGGGTGCCCGCGACCCATAGGCACATAGGTTGCCCCAAGACTCAGTCACAACAGTGACCGCATCCTGGAGAGAATGCCTTGCACCCTGCCCAGATGCAACTCCTGTTGCCCAGCCGAGGATGCATCTGGGCCTCGGTTGTAGCTGGCCTGGGCGCCTACCTCGGCTTTAGGCAGTCTGAGCCTTGACTCGGCTAGACTACATGGTGGCTCGACGGCTTCTTCTTCAAACTTTTTTTTCCCTCTGCAAATTTTTCCTAGAAACTTTGCAACTTCCTTCGCAATCGTTACAGGCAGCCTCTTGTTACATTTTTTCATAAAAAAACAAACACCACATCCGCCTATACCCTTTCAAAACGGGTTTACATAATTGCTAAACAAAACATTAAATTTTATAGAGCTTCCTAAACCTCAACCGTGAGGTGTACAAAGAATTCTACCTTTACCAAAACAGCGAAGGACCTTAAGCATTCATCAAACAATTAAGTTGCCATTTTTATTAACTAGCATGCATCTTTCCTAAGCCTTTCAAAGGATCATCACTCTAATACCACTTGATGCTAATAAAACAACACAGAAGCCATGCATGCTACGAAAACTGAAGCCAAAAACAAGAAAAATGCATAAGCCACATAGAGGAAGAATTATTATTTTTTTACCTCTGCGTGTCTTTGGTTTGTTTGGCCGTGAAGAAAACGATTGAACTATTGGAATGGCCTCTTGTTGTGATGACGATTCCGGTTGAAAACCCGTGATTCATCTACTTCTTCTTGTATGCATGAACGCATATCATTCTCAAGAACTCAGAATATTCCACCACTTATTTCTTGTTCATGAAACAACTTAGGCAAGGAAAATCTGGTCTTAGAAATAGTTCTTGATCGTATGCTATTGATTAGCAAAATCAAGAAAACCAAAAAGAAAAAAAGAAAACCAACGAGAGAATTGAGAGAGTACCAAAGCATTTGGTGTTTTTTTTTTTTTTTTCACAGACCCCCAATGCACTCCCCAAGATACACATGGTTATCACTTAGATAACCTAAACCATGGAGTTTTAATTTTTCAAAAAACCCTCTGGTTGTTATCTAGATAACCATCACAGAAGACATTGTGGCTTTCTCAACTTTTCCTTTTTGTGAATTAATTAAAACCCTTTTAGTCCAAACTATTGGGCCATTAATTTTATTTATTAATTTTCCTTTGGACCTAATGAGCCTAAAATAATAAACATTAATTATTTATTTTTTTGGCCTATAGAATTAATCCAATAAATAATTAATGAGCCCAAAAAAACTAAAATAATTATTTAAGCCTTTTATATAGGCCCATGTTAATTTTTTAATTATTTAATCTGGGCTTAGGCCTGGAATAATTAATTAATCAATTAAACTAGATAATAAATTTAATTTCTCTAATATTTTTATTTTATTCCAGTTCAAAAATAAATTAGACTTCCTAAATAAAATAAAATCATTTTAATTGAGACCATTTCCTCGATCTAAAATTAATTAGGACTTACAAGCTATTCTGAGGACCAAAAAGACACATTGCATTGGCCCTGCTGAAATGTCCAAAATACCCCTGCTATATAAATAGTTGTATTTTACATTTTAAATATTTTCTAATATCACTATAAAGAAATATTGACTCCAAGGATAATGTTGCATTAACTATGTATTCGACCTATAAGTGAAATGACTAAAATATCCTTCTACATATCGTCGTACATTTAGAGAGAAAAAAGTGTACTAATACCTCTGTAAAAGATATCTTCCATCCTTAGGCTTTTCGTCCAATAATCCACGACTTCTTGGAATATTTTCGCTTTCCAAGGGAGTTGTTCTAAAGCAAATATCCAAGTCATGTTTCCCAGGACTCTGGATAATTAGATCATTCGGACAACCACAAAGGGTGATGTTGTATAGAAATTATCTTGTAGAAGTCTCTCTTAACTAACTAGTTTCATATACCCAACATCTAAGTATATTGGTTCCACTGAAGAACCACAACTATAGTATATGAAACTATATGCTTCCAACTTCATTAGACCACTAACTTATATAATCAGGCTATAGAGTACAAGTACATGCAGTTGTAGTAGTCTTGGTTTCCACCATATATCACTTTTAGAAACCGCTACTAATGGTCTAGTTCTATGTATTTGAAATACGCTTGTGTTTTGAAATGAGAAGACTATTCATTAGCTACAGGTATGTCATTCCCTATTTAGAATTAATAATACAATAACCTTACCATGATAAGATTCCCATTCTCATCATTTAGTTAAGAACAAAAGTTTATGTGTTAAGTAACTCATGGTCCATACCTCACAGTGAAAGACCTCCATTCACATGAATAATTTACTTAAACACAGAGTCTTTTCTAATGAAAATTACGCACAAGTATAAGGAATATTCCACAAATAATTTCTGAGAAAAATACTTTTATTAATACAAGTCAAAATTACATTAGAAACTTAGTCTAACAGAACATACATCCCAACAATAGGATGTTTCTTGGGTAATTTGTCTCTTTTCATGCATATTAGTTTGGGGCGGGGGTAAAGTATATATTTTGCATGTTTCTAGTGTGAATTATCTATCGAATGTGCATTTTTTTTAGCTATCTTTTCTGTTTAAGACTACCCTGGAAAATATACTTAACCAAATTCCAACTAAATTGGATTAAGGAGGAGAAATTTTAAGTTAATACAATTATTACTGAGAAGAGAAAATTTCACTTGTATCGCCATTACCATATGCAATTCTTTTTGTTGGGCAATTATTTTTCCATACCTTCCTATTCGGTACAAAACTTTTTTAGTAAAAATCATATAACTTCCTATCCTAACTTTGAAGAAAGGAGTCAAAGAATGTTATTTGATTTTTTTATCTAATTTGGGAGAATTTGTGAAAAAAAGGTATGGCATCTCACTACTTGCTTTATCTACAATATACTACTTTTAGCTTCTTGGCTGTTTATTTTAGTGAGGTATATCTGAAATGTCAGGCAACAGTCTTCCACTAGGGGTCCATTAGAATGATTGAAGAACCATGTAGATCTACATAACTTGCTGTGATGGCCATTGCCAGAAAATTTGGTTGCTTATTGTCTTTTGATCCAAATCTGAGATTGGCCTTCTGGGCTTCCGCTAAGGCAGCTCTAGAGGGAATAATGGGCATATGAAACCAAGCAAATATCATCAAGGTATTAGATTCCTAGTCGGTATAATTCTTGATTATATATATATATATATATATATATATATAGGAGCCAATCTTCTCATGAGCCTGAATACATGGAATTCACTAACCTCTCCTCTTTTGTTGTGATAGGTAAGTAAGGATGAAGTTGCCTTTCTCACAGGACGTGATGATTTTTTCAGTGATGATGTGGTATTGAAGAAGCTATTTCATCCAAATCTGCATATTTTATTGGTATATAAAGGTTTAAATCGTTGCGGATATTATACAAAGGTATGCTTTAAATGACACGCAACTTTCTACTGGTTTAGAGTAAAAACATCAGGTGATTGCATGATATTAAGATCTTTCTTTAATAATCTTGCAAGAGCACCATAGCTTCATTCCTTTTCTAGGAGAAAACCCATCAATGGCTTTTAAAGACATGGCATTTGATCATTTACAACATATAATGGACTTAAAACTTACCAATTACTTCCTCCTAAAATGAAATATATATTTTCTCCGCTTTGAAAAATGGTGTAATTAAATTGTCTGATAGATAGAACATACTATAATTATGCCACTTTTTGCGGTTGGACTTGAAAATGCTCTATAGGCTTTACATATGTCTAATAATTCGTGGTTAATCTACACATTCACTTGATTTCTCAAATGGTTTTCCTTTATATTCCCAATTCTTTTTGATCTTTTTGTTGCTATGCTGATTGAGTCAACCAAATCCATTTGGAGCATTTTAAGGGTAGAGTTCATGGTCTTAAAGTTATACCTATTGACACTACTAGAGCTAGTGATGCATTTGTTGGTGGAATATTATATAAGTTAGTCTCTAATCCAGCTCTTAATAAAACAACTATGTTCATAGAATTTGCTATACAATGGTATTTCGGTGTTTAATGTAATCGTTAGTGTTTGAACATGATAATTGAGAAGCTTTTTATTTAAGATTTATTTTGTTTGTAACGTGTATAATATGTAAAACAGCTTATCTAATTTGAGATTTGGATTTTAACTATTTTTAAATTTGAAGAAGATAATAACAAAAAATAAGAAATCAGCTTAACAATAATGCAATAAAATAATCAGATAATAATAACAGACAATAAATTAACAATCAAACATACAAAGGATAGCTATTTGAAATTAGCTTTAATTGTTAGTACCTTGCAGAAATCACATTTCCTGTGTAATAAGAACTAGTGGAAAAAAATGTTAGAATGTAATAGTTGTAAAGATTAATATAATACCCCACTACCTACGTACCCCAAAAGGGCAGGGATGTTGCCCCATCCTTAGGACAAGGGGTTTTTATAACTAGGTAATAAAAAGATAGAAGAAATAATTTAAGCTTAAATCTTATTACAACCTCAAACAATACTGCATAAGTCTCAAAACAATTAAAGAATAACTATCAAGAAACAAATACAATCAAATGAATCTTCAAAACTCAAGGCAGCACAAAGCAATTCAACCTTCAAAGTAGGATCGGTCTAAAAACATGACATTAAAGGGTGATGAGAAATATTTCTCAGTAAGTCCTATGCATGCTCATGGTAATTTAAGTAAACCTTTCATGTATGCAAATTTTAAACAAGTCACAATAAAAAAGTTTACAAGTCTCGAAATTCATCTTTAAACATTGAGTGGTATTTTATCAGCATTTGCAAAATAAAAGTGTACAACTTGTAAAGAAATAAATTACTCAAATAAAGTTGACTATGAAACCCTGCATCATGACAGCATATTGTGAAACCCTGCATCACAATATAAGTGGGTGATCGGCCCACTAGGTGAGATACTCCTCCATCTTTACACATTGACTTACTGGTTGTCCATTTCAAAAAAGAAACAGTCCACATGGATTGAAATTGCTAGTATGGATTGGCCTAACTAACTAAAGCTGTCACATTGTCAGAAAAGAGCTTATCCCTCGATAAAGGCCTCCACCGAGAGACTTACACTACTAAAATAAGCATTAAATACGATGGCCTATTCATCACGTAGCTATCGTATTTGCTAAATAAGATGGCTAAATGACGATTATAAGGCTGTCGTAATAAGTCTCGTCACTTATAGATGACAACAGCTACAAAACCATCGTATTAAGCTAATATAGCAGTCAAATACGACGGTTGTATTTAAGGGCTATTTTTTATCAGCCAGAAGGTTTGTTGACACTGTTTGAAAAATTGTCGTATTTTCTTATCAAATACGACAGCTACAAACTTGATAAGCAAATACGAAGGTTGGTGACTGTCGTATTTATTATGTTAAGCTGTTGGGACATACGACCAAATACGATGGTTGTAGCTTTTGTATTAGTCTTTTTTTTAAAAGTATTTTTTTATTTGTATTTGACCCTACATACGTACAATTTCACACCAAACACAATAGAATCAGCTTACTCAACACCAAATACATAATTTCCTCAGTGCCAAACAACTCAAAAGCAATATCCTCAACAATCAAATCATAAATAATCTACAAAGTCCTAAAAGAATATATTACTACATGTACAAGAAGTAGGAAATGTCAAGAACTTGATTAGAAACAGTAGTACAAATACAAAGAAGAAGGAAATCCGAATATGTCACTCATCACGAATAAGCTCATTAGGATCGCATGAACCAATGGATCGAGAAATGGAACCAACACTAGGAGATGCCGTAGAAGCACTAGATAGAAGTGTAGGCGCTACATCAAATGCACCTGCAACCAATCTACGCAATAATGCTTCAATGGTAGTCTGAAGCACAGCTATACGTGACTTGTAAGCCTCTCACTCATACTGCATCTTAGCTCATATCTTAGCCTGCATCGTATCTCGCATACTCTATATATGTGCCTCAACCTCAATCCTGATGACCTCCTTAACATTTGCAGTAGAACTTAATGATTGACTAACTGAGGTTGGTGTTGGACCCTTTCCCTTACACTTAACACGACCTCTTGTTTCTAGACAGATCAATTGCCGGAATATCTGATCCTTCTCTTCCTTTGTGCTCTCAGACTCAGGCAATGCCTGCCACTTTGTCTCTAATCGGTCCTATGAAATTAAGAAACATTATATCAAATTTATATTAGGTTAATGTATTGTCTTTGTCATATTTTAATAACTTATAAAAATTAGCAATTGAAAATTACTTACAATCATCTCCACAGTCAAACCATCAACCTAATGCTAATTCTAATACAAGACTAGATACGACGATTTTAATAATTGTCGTATTAAATAATTGAATACGGCGGCTAATCATTAGCCGTCGTATTAGATGCATTTAATATACTTGTTTGATGATCGATTTAAGTTGAAGATGTTGTTTTGACAATCAAAGAGCCTTGAATGCCTTGATGAGTCATTTGAAAGACTAAGGTTTGAAGAAATCTGACGTTGGCCACCAATAAGTTCGGCCAAGGGAGAGAAAGATTGAGAAAAGAGTAAGAAGAAATTAAAGTAAAGAAAAGAAGAAGAAAGAAGATGTTGGGACTTGGCTTACCTTATGGTGTTCTTCTTGACTTGGTAACCAAAATGCTTGTTTGATCTGAATAAAGGAAGAACTTTGGTTGTTTTGGTGTTATAAAGTGTACCAAAGGAAAGAATTGGGTGTACTCTAGTTTATTTGAAGGTTTTATAGTGGTATGGAATGTTTAGAAGTGACTAAATGGTAAAAGGAGAGTAGTGTGTGTTCTTGGTGTTCTTGAGAGAGTAGAAGAGAAAATTAGAAGTGGGAGAGTGTTTTTGGTAGTGATGGCTGAAATTCCTTGTTGAATGTGTGCAGAATTTCTAGTTTGGTTTGATAGAATTGCTTGCTAGATAGGTGGGTGTTTGATAGAGCAAAATATGGAATTTAATTTTCAAATTCAAAGTATTTTGAATGGAAAGAAACTATGAGAGGTTTGAGGTGCTTTAATGGAATTTTGTCGGCCATGGTTGGTGAAGAAGAAAAGATGTTCAGCTATGTACCTAGTATGGCCAAAAATAATATGGAGAAATGAAGAGAAATGCTAACTAATAGAAAATTGGAAAAGGTGAAAAAAAAAAATTCTGGTTATCTAGCTAGAAGGAATAATAAGATTTCGGAAGATTGTTAGCTAAAATTAAAAATATTTTGAATTGATTTTCAACACCTAAATATGAGTATCTCAAGGTCTTTTAATGGTAACTTTTCCAGCAATTACCTTGAAGAAGAACAAGAACTATGAAAGAACTAATTCATGGTGCTAAATATCCAAAGTTTCTTAACTAAGGTATTTACTTGTTTGCTGGAATTTTTCTGGTTTAAACAAGCTATGAAAAGGTCCAAAATCCTCATGCTTACTTCCAGTTTTTGCACACAAAAACGGAGTGCTTGATTTGAAAAGAAGAAATGATGCTCAAGCTGCCCATTTTCGAAAACAAGCTAGGAAGAAGAACCAAGGTTAATTTTCTAGCTTTTTACCATAACAAGAACAACTAAAAATATAGTTCTTTAGGTAAGTAATTTTGTCAATTAATTTGAAAACAAACCACACTATTAATCATCCTATGTTTCGGCTAAATGATCTCCAAAAGCTAGAATTTTTTTTTAAAAAAAAAAAATTCAAAGTCCAAGTGATGTGTACGAATTTGGGTATAAAAAATCATATAAAAATAAGCACATTTCCAATTAAGTTTAAATTAAAACGTTAATCCCAAATTACACATATGAGTAAATGTACTCATCATTAAGCATAGCATAGGGTTTAAAACGAGTATCGATCCTCAAGGAACAAGTATGCAGTAATAACTTTTCTTTCATTGTTTAATCGACTCAATAAAGTGAAAAAGAATAAAAAGGAAAATAAAATAAAATAAAAGAATATATATATGTCAAGGATGGAGAATTTTGTAACTCAAACCATTATTTTGACAATCATGACCTTAAAGTACCCAATCATTATCATAACTAATCATTCTCTTAGCATCATGAAGGATTAAGATAGATTCACTTCTTTTCCAATCCATGAAATCACTATCTTCTAGACAAATTAGCATCACATATCATGTCTCAACTAATTCACCCAAAACATACATTAAGCACAATCCTTGATTAAATTCCCATATCTTGGCAAATTTAAAATATGAAATTAACTAATAAATCCATATCCTGGTAGACATCAATTAACCTTTAATTACCCAATTCTTAGCAATCAACCCATTTTCCAAACAAGTTAATAGACAACAAATATGAAATTAATGAACTGAGACCACCATCAACCCCTTTTCCAAGCAAGTTAATAGAAAGAAACAACAAATTAATCTCGTAATCAGTATAAGTAATTAAATACCAAGAATAGCAATCAAATAATCAAAAGATCAAAGTAACTCTAAAAATCATGAATACCGAAAACAATGTTAAATTACAATAAAACAATTAATACATCATTGTTCAAGAAAAGAAAACAAAGTTAAAAGAAAGAACTCATAAACAAGCCTCATTCTTCTTCCTTCGTAAACTCTTTTGTACAATCCTCATTGATTTGATAAATTCCTCCTTGAACTTGAGTGATTTTGTGTTTTGCTCCTTGAATTCATACATTTGACTTGTGTTTTTCCTCTATTTATAGGCTTTAGGAGTGCCTAAATTCATCCATCTATGGTTTTTTGCCAAATAGAAGTAGGAAAATATCAAAACTCTAAAAATTACCAAAAACATGCACAAAAATCGAGGCACCACCTCTGCACCAGTGCACAGTTGGCGCCACCTTTCCTACCTAGGGCCAGCGCCGGTTACCATCTGTCTCTCTATCCGTTTGCCGATTTTTTTTATTTTCGTGCTAAGTTCTTCCAGGTCGCAGTCGGCGCCACCTCTGGGCTCCCAACCAGCACCGGATGTGTTCTGTTCAGCCCTTGTTTCGCTGATTTTTTATCGCCTCAAAGTACGTGCCAATAGCACGTGGCCGGCGCTGCTTGTCATCTCCTGGTCAATGCCACGCCTAGTCTATTTAGTGACGATTTTGCCTTATTTTACCCCTAAAATCTAAAATAATACACAAAATATCTTTCCAATGGTAAAATCTCAAATATGAAGGAATATGACCAGTTATTGCACAAAATGTATCACAAAATGGCCTCAAATAACTATGAAATATATGACTAATTTAGGCCCTCACCAAGATAATCTAGAATATTTTAAAAGAAAATTAAAAGAATTCAAGAAATAAGAATATTGTAAATTCCAATATGGTAGGATATGGGTTGCTAAAATAATGGAGATTAAAACTCCTCTAGATTTTGTTTAGGGCATGATCAATAGTTAGCATTGTGTCTCCCCAAGACAACATTCCTAGTTTCATGGAATGCAAGAAACAAAACTCAAACATTTTTTAGGATTATTAAAAATAATACTTAGTTGATGGGATTTGAACTTAAGACTTTAAGAATTAGCCACAAATCTCTAACCACTTAACAACATTAATTCTTATTTTTATTTTCCCAACTTAATTCTCTTCCCTTCTAAATCCTACGCTTCTCCTTTTCTCATCTCTAAGAAAAATTCCCTAATTGCTCCCAATACTTATCAAACATAAATAAATTATATAATCCACATATAATAATTCTAAGACACACAAATTCATCCAGAAAATATTTTGTCATGCAATATGTAATAAAATGCAACACATCCCTCTAATTCTAGGGTAGGTTTAGGTGAGGTTTTTATAATTAATCTAATATTAATAGAAACTTGCATGATGGTAGATTGTGGAAGACCTCTGGATATACAATATTCTTTGTGTAACTTTTGAGTTCTGGATCATCTTCGAATAACAGATCCTTCAATCCATTTGGATTCTTTACTCTTGACACAACAACATAAAATTGGACATGGCTAAAAATAGGTTTGGGTAAAACTAACGTATTCCAAGGTTTGGCCTTAACTTTTATTGATTGTCATTGCATAACACACTTTAATTGGCTATTCGCGCCATCGTATAAGGAATGGAAATTTTGTTTATATTGGATACATATCAATGTGTAGGATGAATTTTTTATCCCCAATATGTGATTTTGAAATGATTTTTGCCTCAATTACAAATTTTCCTATTTCTGTTATGATCAATCTCGTTCTATTTAAGATTTCTTAACTTTGATTTAGGTTGCGCAATAGTATAATTGCTACTCCTGGCTTAAGTTAGAGTTTATGTTCTGGAATCCCTTGAAATTGTAAGCTATTTAAAAATTCTATTGGATACAATATATCTTGTCCTGCGACATTTCCAGTTGATTTATGAATGACGTCTGAGCTCTTGTATTGTTGCAGTTCTCCCGGAATTAATTCCATGATGAAGGCATTAATCTGATCAACTGTTTCATTTCTTAGGGTTAGTATTGGTCTGTTCGTTAGATATTTGTTCTCTGATCTGTGAGCATCAAAATCTTAATAGAGAACATCAAAAATTGCTTTTAGAGTATTGTTGGTTTCATCTATTCTATATTTATCTGGTATCTTGATCCAACATGTTTCTTCATCATATGTTCTTGAAATTGAATGTTCAGTACCATTTCCAATCCTTAGAATCCAATCCGAAAATTCTTAAAGTGTATTTTGTTCTTTATTTTCTGACAACCAATTCTAAAGTCGCATATTCTTTGTCAATGTTAAAACCTATAAACATAGAAAAAAAAATTATTGTATCTTATTGTTGCCTTACAAAAAGGGGAGCCAATGGAACTGGCGATCGACAACTCTTCTGATGAACATAAATAGTCTGATGGAAAGATGAATGTGCGAGCCGGACCTTTTAAAATACGTAGGTTTCTTGAACTTACTATAGAAAAGATCCAAGAAAGCAGAAATATTGCATGCGAAAGCTAATTAGGACTGAAAATAGTGTATTTCGATTGAACAATGAATGAATACAAATGTACTAGAATTTAAAATCAAAGTAACATGAAAATGAAAAGCTGGTAATTAAAGGAACAAGGAAAACCTTTCGAAAAAACTAAACAAAGCCATAAAAAAAGTTGTAAAGAAAGTTGTAAAGAAAACTGTAAGGAAAGCTGTAAAGAAAATATAGAAAAAGAAATTGAAAACTGGAAAAAAATTTGGTAATGCTGTTGATGTGATTGTTGTTGGGTTCTTCATTCTGGGACTTTTTACTCATTTTATGCTTGCTGTGGCGCAGTTGCCGACTACCCGATCATGAAGGAAATCTCGCTTCATAGCTTGTCCTTGGGTTAGGAACAGTAGTGTTTTACCAATCGTGCCGTGATATAGGGGTGACAACTCATTGGCTTCTGGTTCCAATGTTGACTGAGTACATCGGTTGAGGATTTTCTTGACGTCATTACCTGCTCAGCAGAATTCATATCAACTTTGCAAGAACGAAAAAAATAGAGGAACATGCACGCATGAAATGCTACTAGAAAAATAAGAACGTAGCACTGCGGAAACTTAAAATTAATACCTTTATGTGCCCTTTTCTGGTTTAGCTGAGAAGACGAGGCACTAATCACAGGAGCAGCTACTTGTCTCGATGACGATTCCAGTGGGAAACCAGTGATCCATCGGCCTCTTCTGGGCATGTACGCGAAGCTTTTCGCTTCTCAAAATACTTCTCCGTCTATCTATATTGATGAAACAACCTAGGCGAGGATGGTCCTTCTTTATCTTTTGCTATTAGTTAGCAAAGACAAGAAGATAGAATAAGGGAGAAAAAGATTAAAACGAGAAAAAGAGAGAGAACAGAGATTTTGGTTTTTTTTTTCTCTACTCTATCGTGTGTTCTATTTTTTTTTTTTTTTCCTACACAATGACTCCTATTCATATCCTAGATAACCCAACCTCGGTGTTTTGATATTTCAAACATCCGATGGTTATCAATAGAAAAGATTTGGGTAATCTCCAACTCTTTTGTACTGTGAATAACGAAAACCCTTTAGTCCAGCCTATTGGGCTAAAATAATTTATTACTATTCCTTTGACCCAATGAGCCTAAAAATAATATCCATTAATTATTTATTTTCTGAGCCTATTAAAATAATTTAATAAATAATTAATGAGCCCAAATAAACTAAAATAATTATTAAGCCTTTTTATTAACTAGTTTATGCCCAGGTTAATTTTGCTAATTATTCAATCTAAACTTAGGCTCTGAGTAATTAATTAAAAAAATTAAACTAGATAATAAATTTAATTTCTCTCATTCCTTTTATTTTATTCCAGTCCAAAAAATAAATTAGACTCCTTAAATAAAATAAAATCCTTTTTCCATTGTGACTATTTCCTCGACCAAAAATAATGACTTACGGGCTATTCTAAGGATAAAAAAGACACATTGACTTGGCTGTTAAAATGAACAAAATACCATTGCTATATAAGTAGTTGTATTTTGCATTTTAAATGTTTTCTAATATCACCATATAGAAATATTGATCCCAAGGACAATGTTGCACTAGCTATGTCTTCGACCCACAAGTGAAATGACTAAAATATCCCTATACACATCGTCGTTTATTTACAGAGGAAGGAGTGTACTAATACCTCTCTAAACGATATTTACCATCCTTAAGCTTCTAGTCCAATGATCCACGACTTCTTGGAATATTTCAGCTTTCCAAGAGAGCTACCCTAAAACCAATATCTAAGTCATGTTCCCTAGAGCCCTGAATAATTAGATCTTTCGAACAATCACAAGAGGCGATATAGTGTAGACACTATCTTGTACAAGTTTGTCTTGTCTAACTAATTACATATACCCAACATACAAGTATATCGGTCCTTCCCAAGAACCTCAACTATAGTATATCGAAGCATACATTTCCAACTTTGTCAGACCACTAACTTATACTTAAGTTGTAGAGTACAAGTCCACGCTATAGCAGTAGTAGTCTGGGTTTCTATCACATAGTACTTTTAAAAACCACCACTATAGGTCCAGTTCTACGTATTCGAAATACGCTTGTGTTATGAAATGAGTATACTACTCATTAGCTAAAGGTAAGCCATTCCATATTTAAAATTCATAACACAATAACCTTGCCATGATAAGATTCCCATTCTCATCATCTGGTTAAGAATAATATTTTATGTGTTAAGTATCCCATAGTCTATACCTTACTGTGAAAGACCTCAATTCACATGAACCATTTACTTAAACATAATGGGTCTTTTCCAATAAAATTGGGCACAAATATAATGAAAATTTCACAAACAAATTCTGAGAAAAATAATTTTATTAATACAAGTCAAAAATACATCAGAAACCTAGTCTAAAAGGGCATACATTCCAACAATCTCCCACTTGCACTCTAAAACTAAGAAAGCCCATAGGTACCTACCCCTATGGCATCTAAGAGTCTTTTAAAAACTCTCTCTGCCAAAAGCTTGGTAAAAAGATCTGCTAGATTGTTCTCTGAGGTAATCTGTTCCACCACGACTTTTCGTCTCTGGATGAAATTCCAGATTAGGTGGAACTTCCTCTCTATGTGCTTCTTCTTTTTGTGGTTCCTTAGTTCTTTAGATTGTGAGGTTGCACCAGTGTTGTCGCAATACATCACAACCGATTTACCCATGTATGGCATGACTCCAAGAATCAAAAGGAACTTTCGGAGCAAAACTGTTTCCTTGGATGTGTGGCACCACTCCTTTGTGGTTCCTTGGTTCTTTAGATTGTGAGACGGCACTAATGTTGTCACAATACATCACAACCGATTTGTCCATGAGTGGCACAACTCTAAGTTCCAAAAGGAACTTCCAGAGCCAAACTGCTTCCTTGGATGCCTCCAAAGCTGCCATATACTCAGTTTCCATGGTTGAGTCAGTAATATATGATTGCTTGATACTCCTCTATGAAATGACTCCTCCAGACAAGATGAAGATATATCCACTAGTAGATTTTCTCTCATCCTTATCCGCCTGGAAGTCTAAGTCCGTGTATCCTGTAAGAACCAAGTCATCAGCCCTATAAACCAGCATATAGTCTCTCGTACCTTTGAGATACTTAAGAATATATTTTACAGCCTGCCAGTAAACCTCCTCGGGGTTTGACTAATATCTGTTGACTAAGCCTACGGTAAAGTAGATATCTAGCCTAGTACACAGCGTGGCATATATGAGACTTCCCATAGCCGAAACATAGGGAATCCTACTCATCCTATCTTTTTTTTCTTGAGACTTTGGACAGTCCTTTGAAGAAAAAGACAACATATGTCTACAAGGGATCAATGCCCCCTTGCATAAGTTCATGTTGTACTTGGCTAACATCTTGTCAATGTATGTAGCTTATGATAAACCTAACATTCTTTACTTCCTATTTCTAAGAAGCTTTATTCTGAGAATGTAACTGGCTTTACCCAAGTCCTTCATACTAAATTGACTAGATAGCCAAACCTTAGTAGATGACAGTGTCTTTATATCATTTTCAATGAGTAGAATGTCATCAACATATAGGATAAGAAAAATTAAATTTATGCCTTCCAGTTTCCTATACAACCATTCATTCTCGTTTTGAATAAAATCGTAAGACTTTACAGTCTCATCGAAATGAATGTTCCATACTCTAGATGTCTGCTTAAGTCCATAAATGAATTTCTTAAACTTACAAACCATATATTCTTGGCCTTTAGAAATAAAGCCTTCTGGTTGGGACATATAGATATCTTCACTAAGATGACCATTTAAAAATGTCATATTGACATTCATTTGTCATATCTCATAGTCATAATGACATGTGATAGTAAGGAGGATACTGATGGACTTAAGTATGGCTACCGAAGAAAAGATTTCCTCATAGTCGATCCCTTCTTTTTTAGTATACCATTTCACCACAGACTTAGCTTTAAAGGTTTCCACCTTCCCATCCGCTCCCCTCTTCTTCTTGTAAGCCCACTTACATCCAATGGGTTTTATCCCTTTAGGTGAAACTATAAGATCCCAAACTTAATTAAAGTACATAGACTCAATCTCGACTTTCATTGCTTCATGCCATAGGTCTGCATCGACATTAGCAATTGCCTTCTCGTATCTAGTGGGATCTTCTTCCTAATGGTCAGAGACTAGGTAAAAAGCCTCTTCAGTCCGTCTTTCTGGAACCCTAGATATCCTCCCACTACGAAGATACTCTAATTGTATAGGCTCCTGAGGCTGTGCCTCTTCTTGTTCTATAATCGGGTTAGAAAATGTTGGTTCAGAAAATAATTTCTCTTCGAGTTCCAACCATGTTAAACCTTTAGTGGATGTACTTTGATCATCCTCCAAGTATCTACCATTAGTACTCACGAATACTTTCTGCTTCTGGGATGATAAAAGTAACCACCCTTTGTACCTTTTAGATACCCTATAAAATAGCATAATTCTAATCTTGGTTCTAACTTGTCTTCCTTTATCAATACATAAGTTAGACAACCCCATATCTTGGGATGATTTAGACTTAGATTATGCCCAGACCACATCTGATAGGAAGTCTTAGGTACTGACTTGTAAGGCACCAAGTTCAGAATATATATCGTTGTTTTTAGGGCATATTCTAAAAAAGATACTGGAAGAGTCACATGAGACATCATACTTTGGACCATTTCCAACAATGTACTATTCTTTTTCTCAGTTATTCTGTTTTGCTGGGGTGTCCCTGGTGTAGAGAGTTGGGATACTATCCCATGATTTACCATGTAGTCCTTGAATTCACTAGGTAGATATTCTCCACCACGATCTGATCGTAAGGACTTGATTAGCTTACCTGTTTGACGCTCCACTTCAACCTTAAACTTTTTAATTTTCAAAAGAGTCAAACTTGCGTCTCAGCAGATAAATGTAACCATACCTTGTACAACCATTTGTGAAAGTGATGAAGTACTCAAACCCCTATCTTGCTGGCGTAGACAAAGGACCACACACATTAGAGTGAACAAGACTCAATGCTTCTTTGGCTCTATCCGCCTTTTGGGTAAAGGACCTTTTGGTCATTTTTCCCATAAAATAGGATTCACATTGAGGCCAACTTTTCAATCTCAATGAGCCTAAAGGCCCATCATGTATTAATCTCTGAATCCTTATTGAGTTAATGAGGCCCAACCTTAGATGCTAAATATATGAGTCATTGGCATTGGTCTTTCTCTTCCTATTTAAAGGTTTTGATTGAGCATTATTCAATTGATCGTTAATAGGATTAATGAAGAATAGATTTTCATACATGTGCCCAATACATATAACTTCTCCATTTCTACTGATAGTAATATTAGAATGAAAAGAAATAGAATATCCTTGATTGATTAGTTTTGCAATTGAAACTAAATTCTATCTAAAACCAGGAATAAATAAAATATCCTTCAAAATAATTATTCTATTACAATCAAAAGTAAGTTCCAATTCTCCCACAGTAAGGGCCTAAACTTGTGCTCCATTTCCCATGCGTAGTCTATGTTCACCCTTTTGGAGTCTTCTAACATTCCTAAACCCCTACAAGGAGTTACAAATATGATCAGTGGCTCTCGAATCAACAATCCAAGTGGAAGTTTATCCAACCATTAGTATAGACTTTAGATAGAGAACATTACCTATGGGGTTTTTCTTGGATTGAAGATCTGAACACTCATTTTTCTAGTATCCCTTCTTCCCACATTTGAAGCATTTGCCCTTGGGTTTATCTTTAGGTTGGGACTTGGGCTGATGCGCTACATTTCCCGTATTCTTCTTGAACTTTCTGGGCTTGAGCCCAGTTCTCGAAGAAGAAGCCATCATGGCTCTAGCTTGTGACTTCATGACCTTCTCTGCCACCTGGAGCTCCTTCATCAACTCAGTTAAACCCATGTTTAACTTGTTCATGTTGTAATTCAACTTGAACTGAGTAATTGAGCACAACAAAGATTCGAGAACCATGTCCACTTGGCTCTCGGGGTCAATAACAGCCCACAAGAATTCTGCTTTCTCGAAAGTAGCAATCATCTTCAGCATATGCTCTCTAACTGATGCTCTCTCAGCCATCTTGGTGTTTTTGATCATTTTAAGAGCCTCTTACCTTGCGGGCCAGTTCTTATCCACGAACATTGTTGCTAGAGATGTGCAAATATCATATGCAGTAGCCATGTGCTCGTGTTTGGACTGTAGCATATTTGACATGGAGGCTAACATATGGCATCAGGCCATTTTATTAACTTTATTCTATGCCTTTTTAGCCTCACATTCCTTAGCGGTGGAACCTTCCCCGATTACTAGGCAGATCTCGTATAGGACTTACTTATACTCTTCAGCTATGAGTATTATGTCCAGGTTCCTTTTCCAATCTACATAGTTTGGACCCATTAGCTAATTCTCACATAGAATAACAGCCAAGGAACAAAAAGAACCTCCACTAACCATTTCTGAAATTTTGAAAAATAAAAGAAATTCTCAGTATTTGTAAAACAAAAATAATTTTGTGCACTTTATCCTCATATTAAACTTGATAATAGCTAACCCCATTACTATTGTCTTTAACATGATTAATTTGGCTGTTAGAAAAACAGAAATAACTTCTTTGGCAGAATAACAGTTTCCTAAACTATGTGTATTAAGCACCACAAATTAATTTTCCTTGTAGGTAATAATCTAGAAAATAACTCCATCAAGGGGATGGCCGTTTCTTCTCATTTCCTATGGACATACCTTGCACTATAACCTCCAACGTGGGCCGGTTGATCATAGTACGTGTCTTAGGTTATCAATTACATCATTTTATTAGTTCTAGATCCTTGTGGTATCTCCATCCTATACGGGCTCACTCCTAGGGTGACACGAGGAGACCCACGATCTCTAATGAGGATCGTGATGAAAGCCGTGGGGCTATTAGAACCCCTCTCACACTTAGTTTTTTAAATAAGTTTTTTTTTTGAAAAATATTATTTGAAAGATTCTAATTAAGTTCTCCTTTAACAAAAAATAACATGTCTGAATCCATAAAAAAATTCTATGCTAAGGTTTATATCCTTTGAGAAATCTTTCCTCATGGATTAATTTTATTTAAGTAAAAAACTTAATAATTTCAAAACTTTTCCATTTAAAAAAAAAATTCCTGGAGATTTTTATCTCAAGGCTTTATTTGACAAAAATAATTTTCCTTTTGCTAAAATGAATTAAAATGGCTTTCCATTTTAACCTACAAAAATTTCTAAATCCATAATATTTTCTATGTCAAGAATAAAAAACCTTTAAGAAAATAACTAACGATTAATTTTTGTTTAAGTTAAAATAGCCATTTAATTAAAGAAAATATTTTTCCTTGTCAAATAAAATTTTCCAAAGACTTTAGTCTTTGAGAAAAGTGCACACAAGACTTAAAATAATTAGCATACTAGAAAACTGTAAACGTTTTCATGCTTTTCTATTTTTAATCTTAAGCGCCTAAATAAAAGAATTAAATGCATTAATTAAGTTAATTAATGGTCTTGTTTAATCATAATATCCTTTGCTATTATTTTTCATGCAAAATATTCAATGAATATTAACTATTGTAATAAAAAATATCTTCACCTGGTATGGGACTAAAAAAAAAAAAATCTAGTCCAGTGCACCTGCCATACTGGATCATGGCCCATGGGAAAACCCATGGACCACGGTCTGCAGGTGGGTGTCCACGAACCGGGCGCCCAATGTAGCAACTTCCATAGTTTCCATGAGGAAACTCAACTCCTACGAGGCAACAACTTCCGCAAGGAAGCTTCCTTGTGCGCGCCCAGAGCCAAGGCCATGCTCAAGCCCGACTGCGGCTTCAAGCCGTGGCTGGCCTGGGCTGCCTCGACTCCCCTCACATCGAAGGACTAGAACAACTCAGTTGTAGCTGTGACTCGGCTACAACTGAGGCTTGGTCCATCTTCTCCACCGAGATTTTGCTGCAACTTTCTTTTGCAAATTTCGCTAGGCACTTCTTTAATGCTTTGTAATCTTCCAAGGTCATTTCTTGTTACATTTTTTCACCAAAAAACATAACAACTACTTATACCTTTTCAAATTGGGCTTACACGAAGCTAAACAAAACAGTAAAGAAAGTTTTACAGAGGCTCCTATATCTCAACGGTGAGGTGTACAGACAATCTACCCATACCAAAACAGGAAGGATCTCATTATAAGTAGTCTTGCCATGTTTTATTAACTAGCATGCATCATCCTAAGCCTTTCAAAGCAAATTCTC
Source organism: Voacanga thouarsii (assembly GCA_026120185.1). Lineage (NCBI taxonomy): Eukaryota > Viridiplantae > Streptophyta > Magnoliopsida > Gentianales > Apocynaceae > Voacanga > Voacanga thouarsii. Next base: position 428,311 of record JANUWF010002244.1, on the reverse strand, counting down.
TGATACCACTTGCAGAAACGAAAAAAATAGTGGAACATGCACACATGAAATGCTACCAAAAAAATAAGAACACGCCACAGTGGAAGGTTAAAATTAATATCTTTACGTTTCCTTTTTTGGTTTGGCTGAGAAGACGGGGCACCAACCACGGGAGCAGCTATCTGTCTTGACGACAATTTCGGTGAGAAACTAGCAATCCGTCGGCTTCTTATTGGCATGTACGCGAAGCTTTTCGCTTCCCAGAATACTCCTCTGCCTATCTATATTGGTGAAACAACCTAGGTGAGGATGGTCCTTCTTGATCCTTTGCTATTAGTTAGCAAAGACGAGAAGATGCAAAAAGAAAGAAGAAGATTAAAACGAGAAAAAGTGAGAGAACAAAGAGTCTAGGTTTTTTTTATTTCTCTAGTTTGTCGTGTGTTCTGTTTTTTTTCTACACAACGACTCCTATTCACATCCCAAATAGCCCAACCCCGGTGTTTTGATATTTCAAACATCTGGAGGTTATCAACAAAAGAGGTTTGGGTAATCCCCAACTCTTTTGTACCATGAATATCAAAAACCCTTTATTCCAGGCTATTGAGCCAAAAATAATTTATTATTTTTTCTTAGAGCCAATGAGCCCAAAAATAATAACCATTAATTATTTATTTCTTGGGCCTATTAAAATAAATCAATAAATAATTAATCAGCCCAAATGAACTAAAATAATTATTAAGTCTTTTATTAACTAGTTTAAACCCAGGTTAATTTTTCTAATTATTTAATCTAGGCTTAGGCTCTGAATAATTAGTTAACCAATCAAACTAGATAATAAATTTAATTTCTCTCATTCCTTTTATTTTATTTCAGTCTAAAAAATAAATTAGACTCCTTGAATAAAATAAAATCCTTTTTCCATTGTAACCATTTCCTCGACCTAAAATAATTAGGATTTATGGGCTATTCTGAAGACCAAAAGGCACATCGCCTTAGCTGCTAAAATAAACAAAATACCCTTGTTGTATAAATAGTTGTATTTTGCTTTTTAAATATTTTTTAATATTACCATAAGAAAATATTGACCCCAAGGACAATGCTGCGTTAGCTATGTCTTCGACCCACAAGTGAAATGACTAAAATATCCCCTCTACACATCACCGTTCATTTAGAGAAGAAAGGATGTACTAACATCTCTCTAAATGATATCTACCATCCTTAGGCTTCTAGTCTAATGTTCCATGACTTCTTGAAATATTTTAGCATTCCAAGAGAGCTACCCTAAAGCTAATATCCAAGTCATGTTCCCCAGGGCCCTGGATAATTAGATCATTTGGATGACCACAAAGGGCGATATAGTGTAGACACTATCTTGTATAAGTCTGTCTTGACTAACTAGTCATATATACCTAACATATAAGTATATCGGTCATTCTCAAGAACCTCAACTATAGTATATCAAAGCATACATTTCTAGCTTCGTCAGACCACCAACTTATACTCAAGCTGTAGAGTACAAGTCCATGCTATAGCAGTAGTAGTTTGAGTTTCTATCACATAGTACTTTTAGAAATAACCATTACCGGTCCAATTCTACGTATTCGAAATACACTTATGTTGTGAAATGAGTAGACTACTCATTGGCTAAATATAAGTCATTCCCTATTTGGAATTCATAACATAATAACCTTGCCATGAAGAGATTCTCATTCTCATCATCTGGTTAAGAACAATAGTTTATGTGTTAAGTATCCCATGGTCCATACCTTACCGTGAAAGATCTCAATTCACATGAACCATTTAGTTAAACACACTGGGTTTTTTCTAATAATTTCGCCCACAAATATATAGAAAATTTCACAAATAAACTTTGAGAAAAATACTTTTATTAAGGCAAGTAAAAAATACATCAGAAACCTAGTCTAACAGGGCATACATTTCATCAGGCTTCGACTTAAAGTTACCGTTGCAACGAATCGACTAAAGATGATGTCAATACATGCTCCCTCAAGTTCCGTTACTTTGATGGCGCGAACAGGTGAAGCGACGGGAATCATACCTTTTTTAATTCGTAGCCTTTCTTTTCCTAACAAAGTTGGAACATCCCGATCATTGTAGAAGGTTTTCGACTCCTTGGCTTCAAAGCCTAAGAATGGCTAGTCTTTGAATCTTTTCCTTTAAATAGCTGTAGTCCCCATTGTTCCTTCTTCACTGATATGAAATCCTTCTCCTGAAATAACTCTATCTCAAACAGACTTCTATCTCTCTTGTGAAATTTAACAGCATTTCCTGTATTTCTTTTTATTAACGATCTCCTAATTTCCATGGTCACTCCAACTGATCATACCCCCATAGCTCAGATTTAAGCTAGGGCAAACCTATATGCCTTAGGTCCTCGATTACTGTCGATGGAAGTCATAATGGATTATTGCCATGCTACATTCGGCACCCTTTGGGATCTGTGGGGCATCCGCGATGCCATCATGATGTCCGATTTCGACATGGCGTTCAACCCTAACCTTTTTGCCATTGTTCTGTTATTCTGGTCTCTGACTATTACTGGCTTCATCTTCCCCCACAACATGTCCTTTCCAACCATTATGGACATCCACACCATCCTAGGTCTCCGATGCTATGGCGATAAAGTACCAAGCCTCCACAATGACGAGAATTTACTTGTTGTTGAAGCCTATCTAAACAAATCTATAGCCTCATATGGCAATTTTATGGCCACCAAAAGGGCGTAGGCGGCATTTTCTTAGAGCAAGAATAGGCCTCCTTTCTATGGTTGTAGCTCTGCAAATATGTCATCTGCTCCCATTTAACAGGGATAAGCAATGAATACTGATACTATGCATCAGTAATGTGTGAGGAAGAAAAGGCTCTGCGACTTGGCCTCATTGGTGCTCGCCCTAGTCTATCGGCTGATGAACCAGATGACTTTGGCTCTATCGACTGGGAGTGACCCAACCAACCTTGGCGGCTCCCTCTGGGTCATGTAGTTATGGCTTTATCAGTATATCCCTCAATTCGATGTCAACAACCTTTCTGGGGCTTTTGCAGATTCTTCCAACCAAGCCGTGAGTTATCGGCTGCTGAGGATCCTTGCGAACAAATCTTTCACTGGCACCATCATGTCTTATCTCCATCAAAATCACCTCTAGTATATGTCGTATTTCTTTCCCTACTCTACCTGGGAGACTTGCCCTTTCTGCCTGACGACACTTGCCGATACATCGAAAGGCTCTCAATAAGCCATTTGGGTGAAGATGATGTGCCCCAGGAAGCTCTTGTTAAGAGCCAAACCAGGTGCCAAAAGTGCCAAGACCTCCTTTGAGCGGTACAACCCTCATTGCTTTTCTCGGCAATTTGGTTGATTCAGGACATTCCTATAAATCCTGGTCATATTTCCTCTTATTATGTCATACCTGTCCTATCGGCTAAGGATGTGTATACTTTAGTCGATAGGACTCTAACCATTCTTCGTTCGTTTGAGTATCGCCACTTTCAGCTCATGTGGAATCCACGCCCAATTTCACTCTGTGGTGGCAACTACTAAGTGAGGTGCCCTTCTCAGCCCCTGTGGAGATATGGATACTTCACCTGGCTAGGTCGGCATTAGCAGTAGTGGAAACGTCTGTGCCCAGGAAGAGTAAGTAGAGCAAAGCATCTGCTAGTCCGATCGCCGTGCCGTTATTCTGGACATCGCCAGTGAAGAAAGCCCCCACTCTCCTACTTGTCGATGAGGAAAAAGAAGAAGAAGAAACCATCCTCCATCTACTTAGTCAGTTAAAAAGGCGACAGGCCACCTATACTCCGACACTCGCCAAAGTTTGGACCTATGTTAAATACAATTTTTTTTCTAATGTTCTTAGATCTTTAACTCGAAGCTAACCTTATATTTCCTCATTTTGCAGAAGCAGAAAACCAGCCAGCTAGTTATCTCTGACTCCTTCTCCGAGTCATCAGCAGCCATACCCCCTTGTCTTCTGCAAAAATAGCAACGGCTGAGGAAAGCACTTCGGCTATCTTACCTTTATTGGTTATTGCCCAAATGCCTGAAATACCGGCCTCAGAGTATATGGCAGGTGACAAACCCATTTCGACTCCTACAGAAATGGCCTCCAAGCCCTCTTCAGTGGAGCCTCCTAAGGAACCTGCCCCCTCTCAGCAAATAACGACTGAGGCCACTGCAATAGAGCTTTTGCATAATCTAGTGGGAGCTAACTTGCCTACCAGTCAATCTTTCCAAGATGCAATCAGCCAAGCCCTTTTGCTACTTGCACAATCTATCAATTTCGATGTCCCTGTGGAATTGAAGTGCCTATTAGCTGATTACTTGAGGCATATGCAGCTCACCTAATGCTTTTTTTTCGATACCCAAAATAGGCGGGATAAAGCTTCATGTCAATTTAAAGCTTTGGAGGCGCTACAAGAACAGGAAGCTTTTCTACAATTACATCGCCAAGAAGTCTCTATTTTCAACAGGGTTGAAAGAATTGAAAGGCTTGAGAAACAGCTGCGAGAACTCCAGGCTGAATTAGATTTTGAAAGGCTAGCTTTGGATGAAAAACTTGTGGCTGAGAATGCCTGTCAGCAATTAGCCTCCTCCGTAAAAGAGTTAGCGGCCAGATTCAAGGATGAACGACTAATGCTAGAAGCCGAGGAAGAACTACTCCAAATGGAGCTGCAGTAGTTGGACAAATTGCTTACCGGCATGCAGTCTTCGTGGGATAATTTTAGGCTTACCTAACCACTATCTTCCATCATCCCGATGAAACTAGTCCTTCGGGTACTCAAGCTAAAGATACCGAACCTTGTCCGCCTCCAACTAAAGAAGTGGCCGTTGAACCATACACAGCCTAGGAAGAGCTGACCATCTTGGCAAAGGAAGAGAAAGGTACCCCAACGACGACTACTCTGCCTGAGGAAGATCTGGATCAACTTTCCATAATCCTTTACGCCCAACCAATCGAGACGCCTCACACTCCTTTTGAGAAGGATTGACTTCATCACTTTTTTACTTTTCTGCTCACTCTCAAATGTAGCAGCCATCTAATTGGCTCTTTTTGTGATCAGTTATTTTTTTTATGAATGCAGACACTTTTCCTTTTTTTTCTTTTATTGTCTTTTTTCTTTTTTTTAACACTCTTCTCTTACTATGGTTCCCTCTCACAATGTAGGATAAAACATTTTCAAATATTTGCCGTTTATGGCATTACTTACTTCTTTTTCATTAGGTGTCATTAGCCGATAAGCACCTCCTTCGAACACATGTGTAAAAAGAAAAAGTCCTTCCTATGAAGCGGACCACTTACCATAGCGTGGGTTTTTTGGTGCAACTAGTAGTATGGTTTTCCAAACCATGCATCCTATTTGAAAACTCCTTTCTTGCACTTTTCGATTGTAGGCTCTGGCTACCTTCTCCTTATGCCTTATGATATTCTCTAATGCTATCCATCGGTCCTCTTCGACTTAGTCTAAACTCATCGCCAAAGCTAGTTTGTAGTCCTCAACCGACAAATAATATTGGTAAGCTACTCAGGCCAAATGTAGTGATAACTCTGTGGGTAGCATCGCATTTTGTCCATATGTTAGCCTAAATGGCACGAAACCTATAGTAGTCTTGAAAGCATTTCGATACACCCACAGAACTTCTTGAAGTGTTTCATGCCATCTTCTGGGTTTATCCTCTAATAACATACAGATTATGTTGATCAAGGTCTTATTTGTAGCTTCAGCTTGACCATTGGCCTATGCATAGTACGGAGATGAATGTAATAATTTAACTTTGAATTGAGTTAAAAAGTTGCGTACCTTATCTCCCGTGAACATAGTTCATTGGTCAATCATTATGGTTTTAGGTATGCCAAATTAGAAAAGAATATTCTGCTGAAGGAAGGTGATAATGGCAAACTGGGTTACTCTGGTAAGAGTCTGTGCCTCTATCCACTTGGTGAAATAATTGGTTGCCACTAAAATGAAGGTGCACCCTTTGGTCGATGGCGGGTGAATCTTGCCGATGACATCTAGAGCCCAGCCCCTGAATGGCCATGGCTTGATGATAGGATGCAAGTTCATAGAGGGTGCATAAAACAAAGGGTTATACTTCTGTCATGCATCACATTCGGTTGCATAGGCTACGTAGTCTGTGGTCTTATCCATGATGTTGCAGTGTCCATTTCAACTTAGGACCTTCTTGATGAGCACCGCATAGGCCTTCATGCACCTTGGCTAATGCCTGTGCTGCTTCTTGCTTTGACAAGCATTTTAACAAAACTCTTGAATGGCTTCTTTTGAATAGATCATTCTCGATCAGCACAAAGTTTAACGTGTTACATTTTAGCTCTCGTGAAACCTGACCCATAGGCTTCCATAAGTATAAAATGATATCAGAACACCAGTCCTCTTCATATTCTTCTCTTGATGTTTGCTGACACATTACCACCCCGACTCTTTTCTTAAAACCTGAAGTCATTTGAGCTAAATCGTTTGTTCCCTGGTTCTCAACTCGAGGAATATGAGTCAAGATAACCTTCGAGAAGTATTACAACAAGGCCTTCACTTCTTGTAGCTTATTTGACAATACGGGATTAGTGCATTTGTACTCACCTAAAGTCTGTCAGATGACAAGTTGAGAATCTCCTATTATATTGACCACTTGTGCATCCAAAGCCTTCAAGATTCGAAGTCCCATGATCAGAGCATCATATTCTGCCTGATTATTTGATGTCTCTTTACTTAACTCAAATATAATTTTTCCTTGTCGACTGCAAGGAGGTTCAATAATCAACCCGACACTTGCCTTATACTGAGTGCTAGATCTATCGAACTGCAACTTCTATGATTTGTATGAAATGTACCCCTATACTTCTTCTTTTTTTTTTTTTTTTTAGGATTTGGCCCTTCTAAGCATGGATGTTTGGCCAAGAAATTGGTTATGGCTTGACCTTTCATTACTTTCAAAGGCAAGTGAGTCAGGGGGAAAACATGTAACTTAATGTCCCATTTCATTAAACGTCTTTGCAATAGTGGGTGGTTTAGCAGATACTTGACGAGATCAATTTTGTATAAGACGTGCACTTCTCTAGGTAACAAATAATGCTCTAGTTTCATGCATGTATAATATAAAGACAGATATAGTATCTTAGCAGGAGAATACCTGGTCTCGGTGTCCGTTAGGTTCCAGCTAAGGTAATACACTACTCTTTCAACCCTCTATGCATCGTCCTAAGCTAGTAGGTAGCTGATAAATTCCTAAGTTGCCGAAGCATACAATTTCAAAGGTATCTTATCTCGTGGAGACATCAAGATCGGTAGTTCTGGCAAAGCCGTCTTGATCTAATCAAAGGCCGCTTGGTGCTCCGGTTTCCAGATGAATTTTAGAGACGAATTTAATCAGAGCAGAGAAGAGAATACCTTCTGCTTACCTGTAGTGTTTGCTAGAAAATGTCATAAGAAGTTGTTCTTCCTTAAGAAACTTTGGAGCTCCGTTTTAGATTGTGGTGGCTTTGCCTGTAGAATATCCCTTACTTTATTTTGGTCCACTTCAATCCTTCTTTGATGCACTAGGAACCCGAGGAAATTTCCGACTGAAACTCCAAAAGCACATTTCGCAGGGCTGATTTTTAGCCAGTGCTTGCGCATTCAAATGAAGGCTTTTTCTAACCACTTTAGGTGTTGTAAAAAAGTAGGTGACTTAACCACTACATCATCAATATAAATTTCCATGGTTTTGCCGATGAGATCATGTAAATTGAGGTTCATAGCTCTCTGGAAAATAGCTCTAGCATTCTTCGAACCGAAGAGCACAACTAACCATTCGAATAAACCGATAGAACCCAGGCATCAAAAGGCTATCTTCCGGGTATCCTCTTCAGCTATAAATATCTGGTTGTACCCAAAGAATCCATCCATGAAGCTTAGAAATTGGTTTCCCACAGCTGAGTCCACCAACATATTGGCTATTAGCATGGTGTATTCATCTTTTGGTGTGGCCTAATTTAGATTTCTGAAATCAATGCAAACTCGCAGCTGGCTATTTTTCTTGATGACATGCACAATATTGGACATCTAATCCGCATACTGGCAGGTATGGATAAAACCACACTGAAGTAACCTCTTAATTTCTTTTTTGATCCTAGGTAAAAGAGCAGGATTAAAGAGCCAGACAGGCTGCTTATAAGGATTGAAACCATCCTTAATCGGTAAGCAATGCTCCACAATGCCTCTATCTAGTCTTGGCATTTCATGATAATCTTATGCGAAATAATCTTTGTACCTAGGAATCAGGACTGTTAAGGCATTCCACTGATCAAGTGTTAAGCATAAGCTTACCTTTGTAGTTTTGTTTTCCCCAAGTTCCGCGATATGCACTTCCGTGAACGGGTCCTGGGAAATGAAACCAGGTGTACATCGAATATCAGGGTCCTCTATTTTCAAACATCGACCTTCCATCCCTTCCATTGTCATTTGATTATGAGCCATGGTGAGCTTGGAGTAATAGTTCGGGTCAAAGTTTGAGCGGTAAAACACAGCTTCATTCATATACACTTCTGCTAAGAATGGATTGGGATTGGCTGGTATCCTTTCTACTCGTTCTCCATCCCAAATCAGCATCATTTGGTGAAGCGTTGATGGAACACAATGGTTTGCATGAATCCAATCCCTACCTAGTAAGACATAATAAGCCGATTTTGCAATGATTACAATGAAAACAGTTATCCTAACCTTAGATCCAACTGCCACCTCAAAAGTGATGACCCCTTCTGCTTTGGCTGCATCCCCGGTGAAATTAAGCATTTGGATATCTGTAGGAGATAAATCATGTTTATCCTTACCCAAATACCTTAAGGTTGCCAACGGCATTATGTTCAGCACAGCCCCTCTATCAACGAAAACCTGAGAGAAAGGTCTTCCATAAATATGTGCCTTGATGTACAACGACTTGAGGTGATTGGTAGGTTCTGCCATTAGGATCGAGAAAAACATCCCTTTTGATGGCATGTTAAACTCGATGAGCTTAACGGCCGTTTCTTTTATTTCATAGTAATCTTCCTCCACTATTTCTTGATCGGGCCTTGCTCAGAATTATGATGAGAGAATGCTGAGTATGTTCTGACTTGTGAAAGTACATACTTGCCTATTTGACCATTTCTCAAGTGCTTATTTCTGTTGAGCCCATCTCATTTGTTCCCGTTGTTTATGAGTTTTTGTAAGATAGGAACGATGGCCCATGAAAAATGGCTCCTTACGAGATACATATACTGTAAAGTTTTCATTTTTTCCTTGGAAATGAGTTGCGAATGTCGGAACTATAAGCCGAGTAAAAGCTGACGGTCAATCGTCCAGCCTTTAGAACGTTGTCCTTTCCTTTTCCCAAGCTTTGGACTGTTCCTTGAAGGAAGAATTTCTTGACTCATGCTCCACATCTTATTTGCATGTTTGTACCATACTTGCATCAGCCGCTGGGAACGGGTCTGTACCGACTAAGATTTCATCCATTTATCAGCAAATATCACCATTCCTTCGTGCAAAGCCTTCCGTATTATGTTCCTAAAAATAACACAGCTATTGGTATTATGAGAAAATGAGTTATGCCACTTATAGTATTTCTTGCCTTTCAACTTCTCTAGCCCCAAAACTTTGTGGCCGAAAGGTATACGAATATGTTTATCTTTGACCACCTGATTAAAGATTTACTCAGCCCTTGATACACCAAATATGTATGTGGATGGCCCTGCAGGAGAAGCTTACTCCTTCTCTTTGTCAGGCTTCAAAAAAGGACAAGTGTAAGATGAACCTTTCACTAGTTCCGCCGCTATCACTTCTAGCAATTGTTCCTTCTCATTATTCGTAACATCATCCACCACTGATATCATAGTTTGGCCTTGAGAAAACTTAATACACCACCTCTTCTCTTTCTCTTTGATCATTTCCTCTATTCTAATGGCCTGAGACAGTAAATGAGATAGGTCAGAAAAATCCTAGAGGATAAGACGCTCTTTGAGTTGCAGATGCATTCTACTAATGGCTATTCTAGCACACTCTATTTCCAGCAATTGAGTAGTGCATTTAGCTTTAATTTTTCGAAAGCGCAAATGAACTTTACTACACCTTCGAATGATTTTTGCTTAGCTGCTAAGAGATCTGCTATGGAACCTCAAGTACCGGTTTAAAAAAATGCTCATGAAAAATCTGTTCCATATCTACCCATGAGTACACAGTACTGGGTGTCAGATTTGCATACCAAGTAAACACTGTCCTTGTTAAGGATAAAGAAAATAATTGCAATTTATGTCAATCACTATTCCCGAATTCTCCACATTACGCCATGAACCTCCTTATATGTTCCATAATTGAATTGTTGTCCATTCCAGAGAATGTGGAGAACTCAAGCAACTTAAATCCTAGCGGTAGTATGGCTATAGAATTCACCCATTTCGGATAAGACTTCTAATATACTAGTTGATCCCTCGCTTGTCGGTGCAACGCCTCCGTCATTGAGTTGACATCGGCTGATGGTACTGGCTGCTGATTCTGCATGGAGGAACTTACCACAGTCGATCAAGAACCCTGTCCTTGGAATGGAGCCATCTTAGGGTACCCTGCTCCCTGTATTGGATAGGCTATCACTGTGACAAGATACGTAGCAGTGACAGCTGCAACATAGCTCTGTGGCCCTCTATATGAGGAACAAACATTCATGTTAAGAATTGTGTTATAGTCGTAGAATACCTATGCCTCCATTGGTATCTAGATCCCCGCGACTGGATATGGTGGGGTTCTCCCTAAGAAAGGTTCTGCAAAAGCCATGCCGAGTGCATTTAACCCCAAACTCCCTTGGTACCTCCCAGACGTTGGCATAGGCTACTTCGGGGCAATAATTGTACTGACCTAAAAGATAGTGCACCAAGGACGAGGCAGGAGGGTACATACCTACCTAAGGTGTCCCGTGAGAGTTTTGCCTTTGTTCGAAATTATGAAGCTCGTTCTAAAGCAAAGATCGGAACACTGTGGCGAATTGAGGAATAAGGCTCTGAATGAGTTCATCTGTGTACTGCTCCATGGCCTGTCGTATGGCAGTTAAAGACATGGGTGTCAACTAGGACACTTAAGGAGGAAATGAAGACTGTGCCCCCTATTGACCAAGAATGGTGACCTGGGCGTTGCTGGACGTTGTCACTATAGGATCAAATGCTCCCCGTAAAGCCTAAACTGTAAGCCGATCAGTGGAATCCGAAGAAGGCTCTGAGGATTGCTGTTGAGAATTAGACATAAGGTATCCTGAACACAATTGCATACAACAACTACCTTTGTCCCACTGGGCATGCCAATTTATGTTGCCTTACAAAAAGAGGAGTCGATGGAACTGGCGATCGACTACTCTTCCAATACGCATAATTAGTCTGATAGAAAGATGAATGTGTGAGCCAGACCTTTCAAGAAATGTAGGTTGCTTGAACTTACTATAGAAAAGGACCAAGAAAGCAGAAATATTACATGTGGAAGCTAATTAGGACTAAAAACAATATATTTCGATTGAACAATGAACGAATACACACGTACTAGAATTTGAAATCAAAGTAACATGAAAATGGAAAGCTGGTAATTAAAGGAATTAAGAAAACCTTTCGAAAAAAATAAACAAAGCCGTAAAGAAAGCTATAAAGAAAATATAGAAAAAGGAATTGAAAACTGAAAAAAAATTGGTAATTCTATTGATGCGATTGTTGTTGGGTTCTTCATTCTGGGACTCCTTACTCATTTTATGTTTGCTGTGACGTGGTTGCTGAATACTTGATGTTGGAGAAAATCTCATTTCATGGCTCGTCCTTGGCGGTTAGGAATGGTAGTGTTTTACCAATCGTGCTGTGATATAGGGGTGACGACTTATCGGCTCCTAGTTCTAATGTTGACCAAGTACATCGGCTGAAGATATTCTTAATGTCATTGCCTACTCAGTAGAATTCATATCGGCTTCGACTCAAAATTAGCGTTGCAACGGATCGGCTAAGGATGACGTCAACACTTACAAAATGGTTGTTCTTCATTGTAACCTAGGTATCCCCTTAATATATCCTTCATTATCCTATCTACAGTTTCAAAAACATTGTTATCATTTATTGGTGCTTCATCCTATATGATCAACGAACATCTTTACACCAATTCAACCAATTGAGTCCCTTGTTTTATCAAACAAGTAGTATCTCCACTATATTTCATTGGGATTTTGAATATGCTATGAGTTGTTCTTCCACCACATAACAGAAGGGCTGCTATTCCTATGAAATTAATTATCATTATAAAATGTTTTTTCATTGGTGTAAATATTATACAGTAATACATTTGTTTTTTGTTGCCTAAAGATGCAACAGCTTGGACGATTTTTTATTCTGATCTCAATCTTGTGATGATTGTTTTGTAAACAAATGTTTTCCCATTTCCACCATAACCATATATGATAAATAGCTTAGACTCATTCTTGTTCCACTACAAAAAAATTGGCTTTTGGCAATGCTTTTATTTGCAACATAGCAAAATCTATTGTGAAAACTTAGTTTTTACCACAATTTTGAATTCCGTGGTATATAAAACTTTTTTGTAACACTTTATTTTGTTACGGCAACGTTTTTGTAGGAAAAAGTTCTTTTTTATAATAGATTTAAAAATTGTGTGGGTAAAGAAATTTTATTATCCACAGTTTTACTAAATTGTGAAAAAAGCATATTTTTTCTTATTTTATCAAATATTAAAAAATATAAACATAAAATAGAAGCTTTCATTAGATACCATGGTTGAGGTAATTGTATATATTCAAGTGGTTTGTGTGTTCAAATCTTTATATTATTATTTTATTATTTTTTAAATAGTTTTTTAGACCAACTACTTCATTTTTTTAATATATTTTTTTACTATTATACTAGATAACGTGACAAAATATATCCTATTATTTTCAAATTTTGTCATAACACATTTCTTAACAATTTTAAGAAATCTAACGGTTGAATTGTTAAGTTGATACACATATCTTTGTAAATGCGTTAGGTTTTGGAAAAATTTTTAGATATTATGCTAGATTATGTACCAAAATATATCTGATTACTTTTAAATTTTGTCATAACACTTTTCTTAGCAAATTTAGCAAATTTAACAATTGAATCGTTAATTTGACACGCCTATATTTATAAATGCGTTAGGTTTTGAATATTTTTTTAAATATTATAGTAGTTTATGTATAAAAAAATATATGTTTACCTTCAAATTTTGTCATAACACTTTTCTTAGTAATTTTAACAAATCTAATGGTTGGATCATTAATTTGATATGTCTATCTTTGTAAATGCATTAGGTTTTGGAATTTTTTTTTAGATATGATGCTAGATTATGTACCAAATTATATCTAATTACCTTCAAATTTTGTCATAACACTTTTCTTAGTGATTTTAATAAATCTAACGGTTGGATCGTAAATTTGATATGCATATCTTTGTAAATGCGTTTGGTTTTGGAAACTTTTTTAGATATTCTGCTAGATTGTGTACCAAAATATATCTGATCACTTTCAAATTTTGTTACAACACTTTTCTTAGCGATTTTAACAAATTGAATAGTTGGATCGTTAATTTGATAAGCATATCTTTGTAAATGAGTTAGGTTTTGGATATTATTTTAGATATTATACTAGATTATGTGTCAATATATATTCGATTACCTTTAAATTTTTTTATAACACTTTTTTCTAGTGATTTTAATAAATCTAATGGTTGGATCATTAATTTGATATGCATATCTTTGTAAATGCATTAGGTTTTGGATATATTTTTTAGATATTATACTAGATTATGTGTCAATATATATATATATGATTATCTTCAAATTTTGTCATAACACTTTTATTAGTGATTTTAACAAATCTAATGGTTGGATCGTTAATTTGATAGCAAATCTTTGTAAATGCGCAAGGTTTTAGATATTTTTCTAGATATTATGATAAATTATGTACTAAAATATATCCAATTATCTTTAAATTTTGTCATAACACTTTTATTAGTGATTTTAACAAATCTAACGGTTAGATCATTAGTTTGATATTCTTATCTTTGTAAATTTGTTGAGTTTTGGATTTTTTTTGGATATTATGTTACATAATGTGCCAAAATATATTCGATTAACTTTAAATTTTGTTACAACACCTTTCTTAGCAATTTTAACAAATCTAATGGTTGGATCATTAATTGGATATGCATATCTTTGTAAATGCGTTAGGTTTTGGAAATATTTTTAGATATTATGCTAGATTGTGTACCAAAATATTTGTCATAACACTTTTCTTAGTGATTTTAACAAATATAATGATTGGATCGTTAATTTGATACGTCAATCTTTGTAAATGCGTTAGGTTTTGGATTTGTTTTTAGATATTATGCTAGATAATATGCCAAAATATATCCAATTACCTTCAAATTTTGTCATAACACATTTCTTAGTAATTTTAACAAATTGAATGGTTGAATCGTTAATTTAATACACCAATATGTATTTAGTATATATATATATATATATATATATATATTAATACATATTCATATACTATATTAATATATATATATACATATGTGTGTGTGTGTGTGTGTATTAATATATATTAATTTTTTAATACTTTTTAAATATTTCTTGTTATTGGTGGGTTGTATACCTAGATTAAAATTTCCTTATGATATTTGGGATTACTCGAAACATTATCCATCTTTGAGTTATGGTTTTCTATGTTAACAATCATGATAAATGTATATGTACAAAAGAATACAATGAAGGACATATAATATTATGTCCATATGTGGATGATATTCTAAATTTTGAGACAAACCTAGACATTATTCACAAAGTGAAAAGTTATTTATCAGACAAATTTGAAATGAAAAATTTGGTAGAAGCTCAATTTTACATATAAGATTGAGAAGAACTCAAGGAAATATATTTAGATCAATCTATTGCTTTTGAAAAGATGTTGGAAAAGTTTAGATTTTATGATGTTAAACACGTGTCCACTCTATTTTATTCTCCTAGATCAAGAATGGAGTTGCTTTTTTTGTTGTTTAATAAATTTTCACCTTTTTCTTTTCTTTTTCATGTCAAGGCAATTTCCTAAAAGCCACTCACTTATACATAGAAATAGCTGATCAAAATATGGATTTCAAAGACAAAATGCAACATTTTATGTAATTTTTATTTTATATCTAGCTTTTGTGCAAATGTAATGCAACATGTTAGCTGAATTATATCTAGCTTTTGTGCTTTTCTGGTAATGATATGTTATGTAGTTTTTGTTTTATAAATTTTTCTTCTTGTTTCTTCTTCCAATTTCTTCCCCAAAAGACGAGGCATTATGGTGTTTCTAGCAACAGAAATTAAATAGGAATTGAAGTGAGTACATTTAATCTTTTGGAATTTTTAGGAATTTTTTGACCTTTTTTTCTTCCTTTTTTGGGATGGTATTCTTAGAAGTTTTAAAGTTATTTACAAAAGTGATTTTGTCAGTGTATGCCTATCATTTTTGTTCTTTGTCATTTTTAACTTCAAGGAATTATGTGGTTGAAAATGATCATGATTCCGAATGTTATGTTAAAGTGGATGATTGCATATATCTTAAACCGGATTTGTAGTGACTTTAGTTCAAATTTATAGCTTTATTAAGAAGTAATCTTGTTCTTTTTTTTTTTTTATTAATGACAGGAGGAATGAAGATCAAGGTGGTTGAAGGTTCATTTAATTATGGCATTGTTTTTTGTCCACAATGAATTTCTATGACTTCTAATGGATGTCATGGCTAAAATTGTGGTTTTGTTTTGAACTATTTTGAACTAATATCAATGATTAGATTCATGACACTTATTAGACTCCACTAGGTTGGGGCCCATGCATTGCACGGGATAGTTTCAGTAATTTTCTTAATTTCTTTGTGTTTAAAAACAATTCAAATAAGAAAATAATTTTAATATTTAAAAGAATAAAAAATTCAGATAACTCTAATTTAAAAAAAAACTAATTCAAATAACAATGATATTTAAAAAAAAAAAAAACCTTCAAATTTTTGGAGAGATGAAATGTATAAATATAGAATAATACTTTTTGAGTTCCCAAAAAGATGAAAAATGAGAAATTAAAAAGAACATAATTCTAGAAAGTTCAAAAAAGCTAGCATAATGATTAGTTCAATGAATTCAAATAAATCAAATGAATGTATTTTTTTTTTTAAGGAAATGTCAAGAGTATTTTAGATTCATTGATTATCTGAATTCAATTTAAATGAATGTGTGTTTTCTGGATCATAGTTACCAGATTCGTTGTTCATTCCGGTACGCGGTATGGGGACAGGAACGCAATTCGTTAATTTTAAAAATTAATATTCGTTAAGGAGTAGGTTCCTTCGGTACGTTCCGGAACGCAAAAGTTATAATTTAAAATATTATATATAAAATTTATAAAATAGTAAAACTTATGTATAAAGATATAAAATATTTTATATTTCTAAATTTAAATTACTAATTAAATACATTGAAACTTATACCTCTTTATTCTTCCTTTGACAATTGGTAATTCCAAGATATATTTCATAAATTATTCATTGAGTAGCTAGTTAATTTTATTTTCAAATTTCCATTTAGAAAATTAGGTATTTAAATTTTCAAAACTAAAAAAAAAAGAATTAAAAAGAAGGGTATAGTAGTAATTTTGGCTTTTATCAAAACCCTATTAGTCATTAAATGGTTTCTTCTTCTACAATGGGAACGCCGCTGCACCAAAAGTCATATCCTTTTTCCTTTCCCTTAGTCTCAGCCTTGAATCCTCTACACAAAAGTTTTGTTCTTGAGTTTTGGAAGATTTCAAATGGATTGTTTTTAAAATAGCTTTATAATTTTTTATAAAGGTAATTTAGTTTATTTTGTCTTATAAATATTATTTTTTTTATTTGTGTATTTGTATAATTGTGGTAGATATTTTGTATCAGATGGAGTAGTAAGTTTTTTCATCCAATTAAGGCTTATAATGTGAAAATCAAACACGAAATTCTATCTTATTCCCGGATCCTCCCTCTTTTTAATACTTCAAGGATTGCACCTAACTATGAGAGAAAAGAAAAAAACAGAAAAAATAATCAACATATGTGTGCCTTTCAAAGGTTGGTATCCAACTTTTCTTAACCATAGAAAATTCACGTTTTAAAATATTGAAGGATCCAATTATTCTACTTGCCAAACAGCTTTCAAAAATAGCATTAGCATAAACACCAATAAAAATTTTGCAATGGTTCTCCAAACGTACACTAAAGTGATGTAAGCTTTTAGGTTTTGAGTTCTGATGCTGATGGCTCTGATGGAAAGTATAGCTTAGTGCTTGAAGATGGTGGGTTCAATCTGTATATGGACAACTTTGGCACGCCCCTAAAATACAATGGCTGGCCGGGAAATTGGGGAAGAACAGTTAGGCTCATTATTGAGCATGTAGATTCCACTATTGACCAGCTTATTCTCCATATATATATTTTAGTTCACTTTTAGGATCTGATCCATTTCTAACCTAAAGCTCTTCTGGTTTTCCATTAATCCCCGAAAACTCTTCTGCTTCTCTATTGCTCCACCCCGAAAATTCCGCTGTTTTTCTATCACTCCTTTAAAGCTTGGATGCTTTTCTAGTTTTACAGTCTGGGAACTACTTTGATTGTCCATGATCATCGTCATCATCTTTGTCGTCATCCTCCTCACCATCATCCTCCAAATTATCATCCCTTTCCCTAATTTTAGCAATCTCTGCCTGTGCCCTCTCAACAATCTACTTCTTCTACAACTCCAATTCCCTCTGAAAATCTCTCCTCATCTTCTCCAACTCCATCATTTGTCTTCTCTTACTGCTCTCAATCATTTCATAAATCTCCCCAAACCTCTGAATTGAATCTGCCAACAATTTAGCTGATTCACCACGCCTTTCTTCCTCCTCTATACCACACGTCTCCTCATCTTCTTTGTTCTCCTCGTTCGATTGCCCTGGGCTATCTCTCATCTCATCTAGCACATTGGATTTATCCAGTATACACATGTGGATTCATGAAAACATACTCCCTCAAATCAAGTCCACAACCCAACCCACAATATCCTCTCATCCTTAAATTCAAAAGCACATCCATTTTCTTGAAAAACACCCACTTGCTAGCAAAACCACCTCCTATTTTCTCCAATTTTACCCGCTCTTTCTTATACTTCTTCTTCAACACATCCAGTTGATTCCTACATTCCATCTCACTCTTCTCCCCTCCACTCATCTCGGAAACCTTTTCAGCAACCTCAGACCAGTCCTCAACCCTCAAACTCCTCCTCCCTAATTCCATATACCTCTCCTCCCAAACCTCCAACAACACGAATCTCTCTTCTTCATTCTAAGACTCGTGTGAACTCCCACCAAGATGTGAACTTTTGGGCAGATTCACACCCACGCGAGGGGCAAACTCATAAGTCGATGCCAAAGACTCCATTTTTCTCCTCTTTTTGTTGCTCTTGGGCTCATCATTATAATAAGAATAAAATAAGAATTAAAATTTGGTAGTGCCACCCGAAAGTAAGAATGACTGTAGGTTGTGTTGTGTGTAGTATTTGCAGGGACTATTGAATATGTGATCGAAGATGCACAGTCCAATGAATCTTCGTCTGTTCAGATGTACTGAACATAATGCAAAGAAAAATGAACCTTTGTCTAATCAATTATATTATTTAATAGGGAGTGAATTTGAAGAGGTTTGAATGGATTAAGAGTGTGGATTAATTGAAGAGATTTGAAGAGATTAGGCATTTCATGGTTTGAAGAGATTAGGAGTTTGATAAGGTTTCAAAGTGCCAAGTGGCCACGCAGGGCAATACTAGGTGGCTCTCTTAGGGACTTCTGTAGCTTCTGTTATATATATATATATATATATATATATATATATATATATAGTTCTATATGTATAGTCGATGATCTTGTTAAAGTAGAAGGGGAAAAAAATTGTCAATATCATCATATTGAATTCAATATTCATTCACTACGAATGCAAAAAATATAGAAATTTGTCCAAAAATTGTGTACTATTTTTTCTAAAGCTTTAAAGCATGGCAAAAAGTATTAATTACAACAGTAAGAAAAATGTAACAAATGAGCATTACCCACGGTTATGTCAATTTAAAAAAGAACCGTAACAAAAAGGATTATTTCCAACAGAAATTTAATTATAACAAATAATATTCCCCACAGTTGTAAAATGTTAAAAAAATCGTGATAAAGAATTAAAATCATTGCCAATAGTTAATAACCGTTACGAAAAATTGTGCAAAAATCCATGAACAAATACCACACTTTATTTATAATGACTCCAAAATTATGGTAAATCTGTAGCAAAAGATATTCCCCATGGCTACACAACTGTGCCAAACTTTTTGCAACGGTCGTAACACCCATGCCTCGAAAACTGTGGCATTTTTGTGGCAAAAATGTATTTTCCACAGTTTTGGCCAATTTCACCACACTTTCTCTAGCATTGTCAAAAGTCACTTTTTTTGTAGTGTTCGCTGCTTTGACAACTTTGTTATAGACACTTGCTGGTTTTGCATTGAGCTGCGCATACATGATGTTATGTTCTTCTTTTAGTGCATATACGTCATATGTAATCTCTTCCCTGAGCAATTTGTTATTTAAATCATGTACCATACCTTTATTGACTAGAGGTATACCTTGAAAATCATTTAATGATTTGTTATATCCCAGTAACATTTTCTGGATCTCACAAAGGGTAAACTTTTTCAGCTGCTTCTCACTTACTCTCAAACGTGGTGATTTGAAAAGTTTCCATTACTTATGCAATATATCATCATTATTTTTGCCTAATTGTTTTCCCAGAGTTGCCTTGTATAGGAGACTTCACAAAATATGAGCATCAAAACAAAGGGATTGCTTAGTCTGCTTCCAGTTGCCCAATGTGCAGCTTCATCAATTACGTTATTCCCTTCTTTGTCTTCTTGTAATAGTCCAAGAGTATAGCAAGCATCATTAAAAGATGGGTAGATTACACCATTAACTATTCTGATACTCTCAATAATGTAGGACCCTTGACAACATTTCCTAACATTCTTAGAAAATACCTCTCACTAGTAGTTGGGGACACATATGTTATTCTCCCATTACATTTCTTTGTTTTTCTCTTTTTTCGTGCTTTTCTTGTCTATTCCATGTGTATTTGCCTGGAAACTCTACATAAGTTAACATTCTTTCTTTGGATTTGTGGCATTTTTTGAGAACCGTTCAATTAACATAGTTTTCTCAATGTTTTCTCTATCAACAACTTGTGGCAATAGATCATCATCTTTGAATATAAGCATCTGTTCACTATCAAGATGTACATACAATCTTTCTACTGCTGGTATTCTAAAATTTATATCAAAACTAAAAATCCGCTAGCAAGCCTCACATGGAGATAAGTATCGATAGTCTAAATATGCCCTGGTTTTATCCTTCTCTATCTCTAGATTGTTTCACTTGGTGTAGCATTTGGTGGATTACTTACAATCATAACTTCAATTCGATCAAAACTTTTTGTAATGTATTTGAACAGATATTTAATTGCCTTGGATTGATTGCAAGCCTCTACATTTATATGGCTCTGATACTTGAACAACAAATATCTGTTATAAGACATAACATATATATTGTCCAGTTTGATTCCACGCCTTTCCACAAACTTGTTATTGCATTTTTGCATAAATATGCAATAACCATTACTGTCTATGTTTGTTTCAACTTGAAAATTGTTGGGAAAGTGTTTTGAACATGTATTGTATAAATATTTTAGTATAAGTAAATAGTATCTGATAGTTAACAAAATGCAGTATTTGTGGATATTCAGGGAAAACAATAGTACCAATGTCCATGCATGGTGAATTTGGATCACTACAAGAAAATTGTTAATCTACCACGAAAATTTGCTACGAAAAAAATTCTATGGCAATCTGCCATGGATTTTCCACAAAAAAAGACAAGACATAGCAAATTTCCACGGCAATATAACTGTTACAAATTCGTAGCTATTTCTCACGGACTTGCCATAGATATTGTAGCAACTAGTGATGCAAAGATGTTCCCTTGCAGATTTGTAGCCAAAAAAAAAATGACAAGGGAAAAATTAGCCACCGATTTGTGATGAAAAATGTCCGTGGTAAAATGGTCAAATGTTGATACAAACCTTCGTGGTAAATCTGTGGCAATCTGCCACAAATTTTTCAAGGAATTAATCGCTTTCAAATTAATTCCTTGGAAAATTGGTGGCAGATTGCCACAAAACTAGTTAGGAAATACTTAATTCTGTAGCAAATCCATGGCATACAATCATGCATATATACTTAGCATATAAGCATAGTAACTAATATCAAATTTTCATACAAAACTAAGCATAGTAACAACTAATATTTTTTTGTATAATTTTTTTAAAAAAGGCTGCTTTTTATCAAACACTCAATATACTTAGCACATAATCAAATACACAAATGTTATACCACATCAAACTTGGCAAACATCCCTTACACTTTTGTAGACAGAAAGATAAAATACATATTCAAATCCAATTTTATTAATGTAATGTTTTAATCAAATTGTGCACCATACGTGGGTTTCTAATGGTAAACCATCGTCACAAAACACCGAATGGTTGCCCAAACATGTTCATATTAACACCCAATATACTTAGCACACAATGAAATTCACAAAGCTTATAGCACATCTAACTTAGCTAAATTTCCTTATGCTTCTTTAGTGTACAATAAATAGTACATCTTCATATTCAGTTTTATTAATATTTTAATAAAATTGTGCATCATACATGGCTTTCTGATGGTAAACCATCGTCGTAAAATAGCGAATGGTTTCCTAATCATTTCTTATATTGACGTCCAATATACTTAGCACACAATCAAATTCACCAACCATATAGCATATCTACTTTTACAAATAACAATGTATATTTACGGTTTTAAAAAAATGATTCAAGAAAAAGGAAAAAAAAAAGGTTTCTATAAGACATATATTGAATTTAATTCAGCATAAGATACATATTGTTTTCTTTATAATTGATAACAAAAGATACTAATGTGCTTGAATACCCCAAATGCTAAAAATAACAGCCATCACACAGGTAAAAAGAATGAATACAAATGAAAACTTATCAAATTCCTAACATTTGAGTTGTTGGCTATCCTAAAAAAGTAACACCTAAAAGTAATAAAAGCTAAAAGGAATGAATACAAGTAAAAACTTTTCAAATTCCTAACACTGGAGTTGTTGGTTGTCCTCAAGCATGTAATAGCTAAAAGGAATGAAAACAAATAAAACCTCACAGTTTGGTTGGTAATATTTTCATCAAATTGTGCATCATGCGTGGGTTTTTTATGGTAAACCATTGTCACAAAACATCGAATGGTTGTCCAAACATGTTTATATTGACACCCAATATACTTAGCACATGTTGAAATTCACATAGCTTATAGCACATCTAACTTAGTTAAATTTCCATATGCTTTTTTAGTGTAGAATTAACAATACATTTACATATACAATTTTATTAATATTTTCATGAAATTGTGCATCATACGTGGGATTCTGATGGCAAACTATCATTGCAAAACACCAATGGTTCCCCAATCATGCTTATATTGACACCCAATATACTTATGTTGGATTGTATGCCCTTTTAGACTAGGTTTTTGTTGTAAAATTGAATATTTTAATAAAAGAATTTATTTTTAGAAATTGTTTGTGAATTTACTTTTTGTTTGTGCACGATTTTGGTTTGGAACAGACCCATTGTATTTAAATAAGTAATCCATGTGAATGGTGGTCTTTCACAGTAAGGTATGGATCACGGGTTATTTAACACATAAACTTTTATTCTTAACCTATTGATGAGACTGGGAATCTCATCATGTTTAGGTTATTATGTTATGAATTCTAACTAGGGAATGGCTAACCTTTAGCCAGTGAGTAGTCCACTCACTTCATGACATAAGCGTATTTCGAATACGTAGGACAGGATCTGTAGTAGTGGTTTCTAAAAGTACTATATGATAGAAATCTAGACTACTTCCGCTACAGCGTGGACTAGTACTCTACGACTTGAGTATGAGTTGGTGGTCTGGTGAAGCTGGTAGCATATACTTTGATTTGCTATAGTTGAGGTTCTATTGTAGGGCCAATATACTTGCATGTTGGGTATGCATGACTAGTTAGTTAAGACAGACTTGTACAAGATAGTTTCTGCACTATATCGCCCCTTGTGGTTGTCTGAATGGTCTAAAATGTCCAAGCCCTTGGGAAACATGACTCGGATGTTTGCTTTAGGGTAGCTCCCTTGGAAAGCGGAAACACTCCAGGAAGTCGTGGATCATTAGACTAGAAGCCTAAGGATGGTAGATGTCATTTAGAGGGGTGTTAGTACACTTCTTCCTCTCTAAATGTACGGTGATGTGTAGAGGGGTATTTTAGTCATTTCACCTGTAGGTCGGAGCCTTTGCTAACGCAGCATTGTCCTTGGGGTCAATATTTCCTTATGGTGATATTAGAAAATATTTAAAATGCAAAATACAGTTATTTTTATGGCAAGGGTATTTTGGTCATTTTAGTAGCCAAGGCGGTGTGTCTTTTGGTCCCCAGTATAGACCGTGAGTCCTAATTAAATACGGGCTAAAGAATTGATTTTAAATTAAATGGAATTTATTTTATTTTAGTAGCATGATTTAATTATTGGGCTAGAATAAAATAAAGGTCCATGGAGAGAGAGAATTAATTAAATTAGTTTGGTGGGTTAATTAATTATTCAGGGCTTTGGCCCAGTTTGAATAATTAAAGATTAACCTGGGACTAAACTAATATAGGCTTAATTAATTGGACTGGTTTATTTGGGCTGAAAAATTAATTATTTATTAATTGGGCCATTTATTTGGTTTTAGTTAGAATAATTAATTAAGCCTAAAATGGTTAAACTAAGAGTCCAATGGCCCAATCTAGTTTAACCTAGGGTTTTATTTAGGTTAAACAGGAGAAAAAGAACAACGTTGTTTTTCCAGTGCTTCCTCTCTGTGAAAAATACCAGACTTTTTTTCCTCTCCCTCTCCAGAAAATATTCTTTGGCCCCTAGGTTGTTTCACCAAGATGATATTAGGTAGGCCATATACTAGAAGATCGAAAGCTTGGCGTTAATGCAAACAAGGCGAAGTAGGAGGCTAGCGGGTTTTCAACCGGATGCATCTTCAAGTGGGTAAAGCGAAGCGCTTTCAGTCGTTCAAGCTATTTCTACTCAACCTAGAAGGCTTAAGGAGCACAAAGGTATGATCTTCACGCTTCCGTGTGGTCTCTAAGGCTTGCGGTTTTTTTTTCTCTGTTTTTTTACCATCACTGCATGGCTCCCCTGTTTTCCGTCCTTTCAACTTAGCACACATGCTCAAAGTTATCAAATTTTCTTACAATTGATTCACTAAGCTTACTCACAACTACTGTTTTTTGTATAATTAAAAAAAACCCTATTTTTTTATCAAACAGCTAATGTACTTAGCACATAATGAAATTCACTTAGCAAACTTCACTTACGCTTTTGTAGACTAAAATTTAAAATACATTTTCATATTTAATTTTATTAATGTTTTAATGAAATTGTGCATCATACGTGGGTTTCTGATGGTAAACCAGCGTCATAAAACACCGAATGGTTGC
This sequence comes from Voacanga thouarsii, assembly GCA_026120185.1. Taxonomy (NCBI): domain Eukaryota; kingdom Viridiplantae; phylum Streptophyta; class Magnoliopsida; order Gentianales; family Apocynaceae; genus Voacanga; species Voacanga thouarsii. The sequence goes on along the minus strand of JANUWF010002244.1, from coordinate 403,555 downwards.
CCAAATATTTTTCTATTGACACCAATATACTTAACACATGATGAAATTCACAAAGCTTATAGCACATAAAACTTAGCAAAATTTCCTTATCTATATATCCCACATTCGTATAATTCTTAAAAGCAAAGTTTTATGTTGCTTTCCTTTTATTAACTTATTCAGCAAGATGATTTGGAATCTGCCTGTTGTAATTTTCACAACTAAAAATGAAAAAACACTCTGTAATATCAAATCTGCTAAATACAGTAAACCTTTCCTTTGTTTTTGTGTATTTTGCTTAAAAGATACTACAAAGCCTACATCACGACAATATTATAGATAACAAAGATTCATAATATTATAACCTTAGTAACAACTACTGTTTTTTTATAGTTAAAAAAAGGTTGTATTTCATCCAAAAAAAAAAAACTATATATATACTACACATTTATTCAACCAATTTCTTCATGGCACAACACATAGGAAAATAATACCTCAAAAAAACCTCAAAATTTCATACTTTTCCCATAGTTTCAAAACATAAAAAATTCATTCACATATTTGTTGGCAAAAACAAGTAGAATGTGGCTGAAAAAGCACACCCCTTTCATTTGACATGATGCCATATTTTCTAACTTAGCAAACTTCCCTTACGCTTTTGTAGACTAAAATATAAAATACATCTTCAAATTCAATATAAAATACATCTAACTTAGCTAAATTTTCTTCTGCTTTTTTAGTGTACAATAACTAGTACATTTCCATATTCATTTTATTAATATTTTAATAAAATTGTGCATCATGCATAAGACTTCTGATGGTAAACTATCGTCACAAAACACCGAGTAGTTCCCCAATCATGCTTATATTGGTGCCCAATATACTTAGCACATAATAAAATCCACTAACCATATAGCATATCTACTTTTACAAATAACAATGTATATTTATGATTTAAAAAAAAAATGATTCAAGCAAAAGGAAAATAAAAAGGTTTCTATAACACACATATTGAATTTAATTTAGCATAAGATACATATTGTTTTCTTTATAATTGATAACAAAAGATACTAATATGCTTGAATACCCCAAATGCTGAAAACAGTAGCCATCACATAGGCAAAAGGAATGAAAACAAATGAAAACTTATCAAATTCCTAACATTTGAGTTGTAAGTTGTCCTCAAACAAGTAATGCCTAAAAGCAATAATAGCTAAAAAGAATGAATAAAAATAAAAACTTATCAAATTCCAAACATTGGAGTTGTTGGTTGTCCTCAAGAAAGTAATATCTAATAGGAATGAATACAAATAAAACCTCACAGTTTGGTTGGTAATATTTTCAAGGAATTGTGCATCAAATGTGGGCTTTTGATGGTAAACCATCGTCGTAAAATACCAAATGGTTGCCTAAACATGTTCATATTGACACCCAATATACTTTGCATATGATGAAATTTACAAAACTTATAGCTCATAACTTAGCAAAATTTCCTTATATATATCCCACATTTGTATGATTCTAAAAAGCACACTTTTATTTTTCTTTCCTTTTGTTAACTAATTCACCAAGCTGACCTGGAATTGGGTTTTTGACATTTCCACAACTCAAAATGCAAAAACACTCAATAAAATCAAATATGCTAACTACAGTAAACCTTTCCTCTATTTTTGTGTATTTGGCTGCCATTGCATAATCTTTTGCTTGGGTTGAGATTTCTCAATAGCATAGTAGGCACAAGGCTAATTGTCATAGAAACAAGGAAAAGATTAACCAAAGGACAGATAATTTTAGGCTCAAAAATAGGAGAAAAAGTATCTACACCAAGAATAAATATGTCTTTGACAGATTCAAAGATGCATTTTACAATGATAAGAAGATAATTTCTACTGAACATATGCTATGCAATTACAATCAACAATAGTCAAGGACAAAATTTATCTAATGTTGGACTGTACTTACCAAAACTAGTGCTTTCTCATGCACAACGTATCTATACCAAGAATAAATATATCTTTGATATATTTAAAGATGCCTTTCACAATGATAAGAAGCCAATTTCCTGTGAACATATGCTATGCAATGACAATCAACAACAGTCAAGGACAAAATATGTCTAATGTTGGACTATACTTACCTAAACCAGTGCTTTCTCATGCACAACTATATGTTGCACTTTCACAAGTAAAATCGCCAAGAGAAATAAAAATCATCACCCATGAAGATGACTCAAATTTCAAGACATATACACAAAACATAGGCTACGAAGAAGTTTACAATCAACTCCCAAACGTAACTTCAAAATAAATTTGATAAATTTCCTACACCCCCAACACTATTCTGACACATTCATCTAAACAAAAAATAACACTATTATTTTAATACAAGTTGCAAAATCAACATGACATGCTCCAATCAACAACTGCTCTAGTACAATGAATATTATAATGCAAGATAATGAATGACACAAAACAAATATGAACTCCACAAAAAAAACACTCAGGTGCTCAATATACAATGTAAATTGCAAAAAATATATATTATTTTTTTATGATTAATAACAAAAGATAACAATGTGCTTGAATATAAAAAAAACCCCACATGCTGAAAATTATCAAATTTGCTTACAATTAATTCACTATAGCAACAGAACAATTGTGCATTATATGTGGACTTCTGATAGTAAACCATTGTTGCAAAACACTGAATGGTTGCCCAAACATGTTTATATTGACACCCAATATACTTAGCACATAATGAAATTCACAAAGGTAATACCATATCTAACTTAGCAAACTTTCCTTATGCTTTTGTAGACTAAAATATCAAATACATTTTCAGATTCAATTTTATTAATGATTTCATCAAATTGTGCATCGTACGTGGGCTTTTGATGGTAAACCATCATCGCAAAATATTGAATGGTTGCACAAACATATTCATATTGACACCCAATATACTTACCACATGATGAAATTCACAAAGCTTATAGCACATATAATTTAGCTAAATTTCCTTATGCTTTCTTAGTGTAGAATAAATAGTACATTTACATATACAGTTTTATTAATATTTTCATGAAATTGTGCATCATACGTGAGTTTCTGATCATAAATCATTGTCACAAAACACCGAATAGTTCCCCAATCATGCTTATATTGACGCCCAATATACTTAGGACACATGCTCAAGATTATCAAATTTTCTTACAATTGATTCACTAAGCTTACTAACAACTACTGTTTTTTTGTATAATTAAAAAACATGCCTTTTTTTTTTTTTTATCAAATAGCTAATGTACTTAGCATAAAATGAAATTTACAAAGGTTATACCAGGTCTAACTTAGCCAACTTCCTTTACATTTTTGTAGACTAAAATATAAAATGCATTTTCATATTCAATTTTATTAATGTTTTCATGAAATTGTGCATCATATTTGGCCCTCTGATGGTAAACTATCATCGCAAAACAACAAATGGTTGCCCAAACATGTTTATATTGACACCTAATATACTTAGCACATGATGAAATTCACAAAGTCTATAGCACATATAACTTAGCAAAATTTCCTATATATATATATATATATATATATATCCCATATTCATATGATTCTAAAAAGCACACTTTTATGTTGCTTTCCTTTTCTTAACTCATTCAACAAGATGATCTAGAATCTGCCTTTTGTCATTTGCACAACTAAAAATGCAAAAACACTCTGTAATATCAAATCTGTTAATTGCAATTAAATCTTTCCTCCGTTTTTGAGTATTTTGCTTAAAAGATACTACAAAGCACACATCACAACAAATATTATAGATAACATAGATTCATAAAATTATAACATTAGAAAGAACTACTATTTTTTTTATAGTTAAAAAAATGATAGATTTCATCCAAATATATATACATATATACACTACACATTTATTCAACCAATTCCTTCATGGCACAACACATAGGAAAATAATACCTCAAAAAACCTCAAAATTTCATACTTTTCCCATATCTTCACAACATTAAAAATTAATTCACATATTTGTTGCAAAAAACAAGTAGAATGGGGTTGAAAAAGCAAACACCTTTCATTTGACATGATGCCATATTTATACAAGAAAAAAGATAAGTTGAATTGTTCAAAATCCTATCCTGAAAATTTTGAAAATTGAAAAATTAAATAGCTTAAAATCAGCAAATAACAGAAAATCAAAAGTTGACTTATTCTTAAACTAAACAATTGTGCATCATACGTAGGCTTCTGATGATAAACCATCATCGCAAAACACTGAATAGTTGCCCAAATATGTTTATATTGAAACCTAATATATTTAGCACATCATGAAATTCACAAAGCTTATAGCACAACTAACTTAGCAACCTTCCTTATGCTTTTTGACACTAACATATAAAATACATCTACATATTCAAATTTTTTAATGTTTTCATCAAATTGTGCATCATACGTGAGCTTTTGACAGTAAACCATTGTCGCAAAACACGAATGGTTACCCAAACATGTTTTTATTGACACATAATATACTTAGCACATAATAAAATGCACAAAGATTAGTAACAAGTACTGGCTTTTTGTATAGTTAAAAAAAAAAACCATTTTCCATTAAAAATAAAATACCATATATTTATTCAAGCAATTCCTTCACTGCAGAACACATAGAGAAATAATACCTTAATAAAACCTCAAAACTTCATACTTTTCCCATGTTCTCACAAAATTAAAAATTAATTCACATAAGTTCACATAGTCACTACAATTAATATCTTCATGACATTATGCATCATACATGGCCTTTGTTGATAAACTATTGTAACAAATCATGATAACATTGACACCAATATACTTAACACAGAATCAAAATTGTGCATCATACGTGGGCTTCTGATGGTTAATCATCATCACAAAACATTGAATGGTTGCCCAAACATGTTTATACTATCACCCAATATACTTAGCACATCATGAAATTCACAAATCTTATAGCACATCTAACTTAGCAAACTTCCCTTATGCTTTTGCAAACTAAAATATAAAATACACTTTCATATTTAATTTTATTAATGCTTTCATGAAATTATGCACCATACGTGGGCTTTTTATGGTAAACCATCGTTGCAAAACACCGAATAATTCCTTAATCATGCTTATATTGATGCCCAATATACTTAGCACACAAACAAAACCACTAACCATATACCATATATATCTTTACAAAAAACAACCTATATTTATTATTCACAAATAATAAATAATAAACACTTATCTACCACATGCAATTTACTAAATTCCCCACCCATTTAAAAATAAAACTCAAACTTGGTGGTTATGGCCAATGTCAACCATCCACAATGGACAGTTTTTTCCATCTTGAATACTTGGCCCAGCAAAAGATGTACCCTAAACCCAATGAGCCTATCTCAGTTCTGTTCTAGAAAACCTCATATACAGAAGACATTGAAAAAAGGTTTGATTTCTCATAACTCATAACTGATAAGTCCTCAAAGCCAAAACTTTAGACTCTATGCATCCTGAAATTGGGCTGCTACCAGTGATGGTTACTTTTTGAAAATTCCACTTCATATATAATCAACAAATAGAAAGGAATCCAATTCAACTAGAAATAATTAGCTCTTGAAAACTGTACCTTAGATGCAACGAGATTTACCCATTGATGTTCAGCATATGATATGCCTGCAAAATAAAGTACTCCATTGCCATCCCTAACAAATATGAATTGAAGTTCCTTATAACTGGATCACCTATGTTCAAATCTAACACTAAATGAACAAGAGTAAAAAAACCAACAGAAAATATCATGCGTCTATTAAACAATATATACCAAATTCAATTTGGCAAAAAGTAGACATCACAAAGCCAGCAAACAAAATGAACCACATCATAGAATAATAAATATGGAAATATTACAATCATGAAAATCTAAACAATGGAAATACTACATTGTTTAATAGAAAGTGCAAACTAAGTCGCCACTGGCAAGTACTGTGACACCTAAAAACTTTTCCTCACTCTAAGGGTGAGTTTGGTTGGAGTGAAAGTGGGAAGGAAAAGAGGAGGGGAAGTAAAATACGAAGTAAATGTGTGATTTAGTTAGTTTGGTTGGAGTGATCGGAGGAGGAGAAGTATATGTAAAAGGGAATTAGATCCCTTCCACCTCAGATTTTTCTTCCTCTCTATTTTGGAGGGTTTGGGAAGTAAATAAGGGTGAAAAGACCTTCTTGTCCTAAGGTATTTATTTTATTACAATTCTACCCTACTTTGTAATTTTTTATGAATTAGCCTTAGGGGTATAATAGTAATTCAATAATTATTTTCTCTCTATATACCTTACAACCAAGCAGTGAGAGGTAAATCATATTTACTTCCCTTCCACTCTAACCAAATAGGATGAAAGTAATTACATTTACTTCCCTTGATAGAAGTAAAATGTTCCACTCATCCTCCCCTTTCCCCTTCCTCTTCCCTTCGTGAACCAAACTCACCCTAAGTAGGAAAATAATTTTTCAATAACACCTCAGCCTCCTTTATTAGATGGTGTTGTCAAGATGAAAATTCCTAAATCTACTTCAAAATAGCAATTTGTTTGATAAATGAAACCACACATCCTGCTTGCCCTTGCAACAATGATATTCAAGCTGCACTAAACCAAAGCCAAGTTCAATCCCTCCCTTTTGTCTTTCCTAAATAATCGTGGTTGAAGTCCAAGTCTTAGTACCATGAGAATATCCAACCACCCATGATAATGCCAAATGAAAATTGCTATTTGATCTATTACCACACAAGAATTACAGTTGACTATTCATTCTCGACCACTGACTCACAAAAAAACCACACCTGAAGCTCAAAACAGTCAACATACCCCTTCTACTCTAATCAAAACAATCCTATTATTGATCTCTATTAACTCTATTCAAAAAAAAAAAAAAAGCTGCCAAAAAAATGATTTCACGATTGAGAAGAAGTCGAAAACACATTTTGTTAAAAAAATAAATAAATAAAACCATATGAATGAAACTTCATGCAACCCATTTTAATACATCTTGCACAAAACAAATCAAAGGCAACAGACACAAATAAATACACAAATCTCGATCGCTGACTTAAAAAAAAACCAAATCTGAAGCTCAAAAGACTCAACAAAACCCTTTGACTCTAAATAGTATCTCATTGATAGAAAGATATGGAAAATAGAACAACTTAATCTCAGATCAAAACAAAAACACTACTATTTCTCAAATATATTACCAAAACAAAAAAAAATCATATTTTACATAGAAACTCACTCGTTCACTCACAAAGAACTTCAAAACTGATGGTAGAAAATTCGCCAAGAAACTCTGCTTTTGGTTTTGAGAAATGAAAACTTGAAACAAAGAATAACAAACCCAGTTGCTAAAATAAATCAATATTGCATAGTCACTGAGAGATTGGGCTGAGATGAAAAATATGCCGACAACAATAGCCCTAGAATAAACCTCACATTATTCAATGGAGAAAAAGCAAAAGAACGAAGACAAAATGGCAACATAGAAGAGAACCACCTTTTGGTTCTTACACTATTTCGAACCTCAGAAAACAATTCAAACTCTATGAATCCGGACTTCAAAATTTAATTAAATCCAATGAATTCAACCGTCTGATGTAAACATCATTAAAGCTTTATAAGAGGATGCCGACAAAGATATGGACTTCGTAAATTCCAAGTTATTTCCCTAATATTCGTTGGGCTTCTTATACAAAAAGCCCAAAAACTGATGAACTTGAAAATGTGCCTGTAAATAAGAAATAGGAATATTAAAACTATATGTAATAAACTCCTTCCCTTAAAAAAATTGTGTATATATATATATATATATATATATATATATATATATATATAAACAAATAAACTTTTCATATGTAAATAATTATATACATTGAAAAAAAAAACTTACTAATTCAGAAGTACAATGACCGAGACTATTGAAGCAATACAATAATTTTATAACAACAATCTACGACAATTAAATTTGACTAATATTTTTTATATAAAAATTAAAAATTCTCATATTATTGAAAAGCATCAAAATCCATTAAAAGAATTAAAAAAAATACTTACCCCAAGCAATGAAAGGGCCTCCAACCTAGTTTAACATTGTAGCACGTGAATGATTTAATTGTCACCGTACAAGTTACTAAATCTAAAAATTCAAAATCACAGTTAAATCGTATTTATTGAATAGGCATGCTAATTAATTAATGTTTGATGTTGTAGAAGGTTTTCACTTGTTGAAGCTATGAAATCACCTAAAATTAATCGTATGAGAAGTCACCTAAAATTATACTTCTTCTATTGATAATATTTCCATATTCAGCCCACCATCCAACATATGAACATAAGCTTGATGCTAGAATCGGGAAATGAAATTTTAAAATCCTTTAGAAAAAATTAAGCAAAATCCTAAAAATGTAATTATACATTTTAATGTTTAAAAAAATCAAATTACACCCTTTTGTAAAAGATCTAATTTCAATTAGTAGCTTTATATTTTAATGATTTTAACCATGCAGAACAGTCCTTGACTAGTTCTGTTAACTATTTACGTCCTCTTACCAACACACACACGCACGCGCATAAAAAGTACTTTTGTGACTTCCTTCCTTGAAATGATAAATATATATAATTCCTTGTTTACAAGAAATAAACCCAAGAAAATCAAATATGTATGTATATTTCTTTGTTTCCCTCAAATTTTTTTTTAAAAATTGGAAATTACACGATCATGACCGATTAATCACTAATGGGATTACAATTACGAAGGCAAATTACAACTATAATCGTTTGGAGATATCCTTCTTTTCTTTTTTTCTTTCTTTCTTTTTAAATACTTGAAGCAACAAAGAATATGCGCTACAACAAAAATTTATTCTAACTATAATTTTTTTAACGTCATTAATTAAAAGTGTCCCTATAATAAGGATATTTGCGATGCTTAGAATAAAATATTGATTAAAAAAATCTTATCATTTTTAAATTAAAGCATTGGAATATTATATATTTTTTCGACATTAATGAAAATATATCGTAATTTTAAAAATATTTCTGACACTCTTTAAAAAGTTAACATGTAATTAAATAATGTCAAATACCGATGACTCTTTTTTATATAAATGTCGTCTCATCCAAAATCATGGGACACTATAAAACTTATTATCCTGACTCAAAAGGAGTTTTTTGGCCGACATTAATTAAAAGTATCTCCATAAATATTCTAGCATGGACCTTGTAATTGCTATATATAATATCCTGTTTTATGACGAAAAGAAATTACACCTCTAGTACCAAATGCTTCACACGGAGCCCTAAATAGAAAATTGGGTAATTTTTAAATTTATCTTTAAAAATATTCAATTGTGACAATTAAGTTTATCAAACATTACTTTACTCAATTTTATCCTTATAAATATAAAAAATATATCAAAGTAGTCCTTCCATCTAAAATTTAAAAATCAAGTAAAGTTGGATAACATAAAGAGTAATTTTCAAATTCATCCTTAGACATATGTAATTGTCTCAATCAAATCCTTTCATATATTACTTTACTCAATTTAATCCTTATAAATATGAAAAGTATATCAAAGTACTTCACTTTAACAAATTTTCTTTAAAAAAAAAAAAAAACCAACTTTGGTAATTAATTTACTTAGGCTTTAAACATATTACTTTTTTTAAAAATATTCTTTAAACACATCACTCTAATAATATTTTTTCTTTTTTAAGCATACTAATTATTCTAATATCAATTTGATATAAAATTTTAAATTTTCTCTTATAATACTTTTAAAATAATATGTTCAAATATTTCAATCAAAGAGTTCAGAATTGGGTTGGAAACTTGGCTCTTGCTGTTTTATTCTCTCCAATTGAAAAATTAAATTAAATTATATATATATATATATATATATATATATTAAATTCAATTTCACTTGTGTTATACTTTTTTATAACTATTTATTTGAATTGAAAAATAAAAATATATAAAGTTAATATGAGAATAACAAAAAATGATATTTTATGAGTATAAAATAGTTATCAAAAAATAAAAATTATTTAAATAAAAATTTTTATTTGATCTAAAATTTTAGTTTGAATTAAATATCAATTTAAGTACACATTAAATTAAAGAGTCAGAGTATCAAATACTCATGAATACGTATCTATCATTTTTTTTTTCACTTTAACGTTTGTTATTTTATAATATTTGAATCTCTTTAAAAAATTTCTTGATATGTTTAATACATACATACATACATACATACATACATACATGCATGCATGCATATTAAAATCAATTAATGTCATTCGTGAGAATTTTTTAAGTAAGCATCATAATTAAAATAAAATATTCATTAATTATTCTTCTCTATATATTCATTAAGAATGCACATATTTAATGAGTCGAGTGGTTGAAGGAGATGTAAATTAAGAATATAAATAATAAATTTATTCTTAATTTGTGAGATTGATAAGTATTTTGGTACAACAAAAATAGAATTTTTTTACATAATTTTTAGGACATTGAGAATAGCTAACTATGCTACTTCTGTTCTTCCATTTCCAAACTACCTTTAATCAGTCAGCTTGAAATCTGCATACATTGCTTACTATAAATAGGGAAAGAAACGTTTCTACCTCATCAATTTCTTGGTTCTTTAGAAGCATGAATTTGCAAATCATTTCGTCAACGGCTTCTTCTCCCAATGTTTGCTTTGTTCTGTCTTTGATTGTGCCGCTCTCATTTTCAAACATTCATGTAATCCAGGCTGCCCGCCATCTGTTGCAAACTTCTCAACCCGCCATTCCTACAATGCCGTTGTTGCCTCAACTTTCATTGCCAACGATGCCAAACATACCTACGGCTACACTGCCACCATTGTCTACCACTCCTTTGCCAACACTGCCAACTAATCCGTCTTTCCCAAGGCTCATGTTGCCACCACTGCCAAGCACTCAGGTTCCATTGCCTAACATGCCTGCTGTTCCCAAGGTGACGCTTCCGCCACTGCCTGCCGCTTCATTGCCATATATTCCTTCAATTCCAACCACTATCCCTTCATTTCACTTCCTCTCGCCGCCACCATCTAGCTAGATCTTCTCTTGTGGAAAGATTATTTGGTTCTGCTGGATTTGTTGCTTCTCCAAATTGCTATTTTATGTTGCAGATAGTAGAAATTATTGCTGTCATTTTATTCTATAGGAATTTGTTTCTGATTGTTTCGACTGAACGTCTTGGATTTACTACATTGTAAACTAAATATTTCATCATGTATTTCGATTTGATTTTCCCAGGTGGCTGCGCTTATCTATTCAGTAATTTAATTTTCCCCATTTTTCTAATACTGCAATGATTAAAATCTAGCTTTATTTTATTGTAAGCATTCTCTACGTTGAGCTATTAGTTTTACAGCACTGAGAATAATAATTTAGTTAAAGCATCCTTATGGGAAAATTTGGAGACAACACTGACAGTAGTTATATATTACAGAACACGTGATTCAATTATTCCAATAATACGATTTATGTATCTGACAGTGCGGTGGTACAAGACTTAGGAATCATCTGCTTCACAGCAGGAATCACTAATAATATACCACAGGATGTCGTAATAACAACAAATCCAGCAGAACGAAAGGAAATCATTTCCGGAACATCGGCATCAGAAGGCCTAGCTAGTTAGATTTATGGTGGCAATGGAAATGGCACCTTTAGACAATTACCCTTGGTGGCCAAGCGGAACTCGAAAGCCTGGAAACGGCAGCCTAGGCAAAGTAGGGAAACTAGGCGGGGCAGGCAAGGGTGGTGGAATAGGCAACGTAGGCAGCGCCGGCACTGGTGATGGTAGAATGGGCAAGACTGGTGTTGTTGGAGGAAGTAGTGCTGTTCTGCACCTCCTAAATGGTGGTAGAAATCTGCGGCATTTACGCCTAGGAATTAGTAGAGCGCTAGGCTTCACTTGATCTGCAGAAGTTTCCGAGAGCTGTCGAATCGCCTGAGTCACTGGGAGGCTTGACATTGATGCTACCAAGATCAAACAAAGAACAAGGCAAATATTGAAAGAGGAAGCCATTGATAGACGGAGTAATTTAGGAGATTGTATTTGTGATTTTTGTAGTGAAGGACATGTACTTCTTGCTCTCATTTATAGGGAGAAATTTATGTAGAAAGTCTGATAATTAACCATGTGAGCAGAGGTCCCATACCGGTTAGGTTGCCTTCTCAATAAATTACGTTAGTATAAATTCAAATTTCCCCAAAGAAATCCACCAATAATGGCCCCACACATGCCATGTAACAATACATTTGTATAAGAAGCCTCGTGCCCATTGTCTGGTAGCCAATATAGAGAATGGAAGTATTTGAAACGTAAAGGATATTGAGGTTAATATTGTGCTTGACTTCGAACTTCAAATTCTTCTAGTAATACATCAATTAGTCCAGTTGCAAATGCATCCTAAACCTTCAGGCTATGTTTGAATTGAGGGAATGGCGAGGAGTTGAAAGGAAAGTAGTTAGAAGGAAAGAAAATCACAGGAGGAAATGAAAAGATTGAGTATTTATTGGATTTAGATAGTAGATAGAAAGAGATGGACATAGAAATATTAATTTACATATTTATTCATATTTTGATGCGAGTATAAATAATTTAAATAAAAAATTAGTTTATATAAAAATATTCTATAAAACTGATTTTCTTTCTATCTGTTTGGAAATTATTTAGACATTTTTAACTAAACTTAATTCTTCCATTCTTTCCCCTACTCCACCCTGTCCCACCACTTTGCATTTCTTACCCTTCATAAAAATCGAGAAGGGCTATTCTCTAATTTTAATAACCCTGGAACATCTCTAATCGTTACATAAAAATACATCATGTTGCTAATTTTGCTACCCGTGCATTGCGCGGTTTTAATTTATTTAATGTTTGTGTATGTTTAATTATGAGTTTATTTTACATGAACTTTTGGTTTTTTTTTCTTTGTTGGGGGTTATTTTAGAGACATGATGAACTATGTAAGGTTAAAAAAACACATATGAGGTATGTAGAAGAGAATATAATTGTTTAGATAGGGAATAATATGTTTGATATTATTTTTAAAGGATACAATGAATTGACGTGGAATAGATTTTTTATTTATTTATTTTTTTTTGTGAAGCTACAACAGGGGGTAAAAAAGGGTTGTTAAATATTTAAGATTGTTTATGATTTTCTGAGTTGGTTTAGGCTATTTTTTCATGTTATTTTGTGTTGGGCTAATAGGCTTTTAGGTTGACTACTCTATCTTGGTTATTTTTTTTTTCGGTGGTTTTTTTAGAATGCTTTGTAAGGGAAGCTATTTACGGTTATCGAGGTGATGACATCTCTATTCTCATAGATTATGTTTTCGAGGTGATATCCCCAGGCATGAGTTTTTTTATTTCCATTTCTTTCTTTATTCTTCTGTTCATTTCTTCTCACATTCAAAGTTGTAATTACTATCTGGGAGGAACAAATTTTTGTTGATATGGGGTTTTGTTCTTGGAAAATTCTTAGGTGCATCCGGTGCACGTGCATCCGGTGCACGTGCACCGAGTGCTTTGGGCACTTGTACCACCCGCAACAGAAATTGTACACCAAATTCCGTATACAACATTATCAATGGGTGGTACAAGTTCCAAAAACACTCGGTGCACGTGCACCGGGTGGACCTAAGAATTTTCCTTTGTTCTTGTCTTTCCTTGACTTTGACTTGTTCGTTCCTCAGTTAGATTAGATATGGAGTTCAATATAAAGTGAATAACCTTTACACAGGGCTGTGCGGGTGATAAATGTTGTGCACTGTTTTTTCCTTCTTTTTAATTCAACCACTATGGTATGCAATTTTGAATAGAATAATTGCCTTTTTATCTGTCTGCAAAAATTGGACGGTAGAAGGTAATGGCTGTAATTGTAGATGAGCTCTGGATTCTTCTACCTTTAGGCGACATGCTGAATGGCTACAAAATACTTCTTTCATCTAACTTTCTTTCCTTGTTTTTTCTTTGATATATTTGTTTACCAATTTATTGAATTGTTGTCATATCTAGTTCAATGAAGGAAGCTTCTGGGTTTAATGATAAAGATTTTGGGATGGTGGTTGTTTGCGTGTTAGATTCTGGTTTTGTTCATTAGTTTTGGCTTATTTGGGCATGTTCATTGGTTTCTTGGGTAACTTGTCTCTTTTCGTGCATATTGTTTTGGGGTGGGGGTAAGGTATATATTTTACATGTTTCTCGTGTGAATTATCTGTTGAATGTGTGTTTTTTTCAGCTATCTTTTCTATTTTTTAAGACTACACTGGAAAATGTACTTAACCAAATTCCAAATAACTTGGATTGAGGATGAGAAATTTTGAGTCAATATAATCATTACTGAGAAGAGGAAATTTCACTTGTATGGCCATTACCATATGCAATTCTTTTTATTGGGCATTTATTTTTCCATGCCTTCCTATTCGGTACAAAACTTTTTCAGTAAAAATCAGGGCCATTGATCAGAATGGCCCTATTTGGGGCCATTCAGCTTCAACTGGCCCGATCGCAGACAGGTAGCCTAAAATGGTCTCAACGCATTAAAGGAATGCGTCTTAAGTAAAATAGGACGCATTAATGCGTCTAACATACTCTATCCTTTAATACATTGAGACTATTATGGAAATGCATCCTCCTTAACATAGTACACATTAAAGTAATGCATCTAACAGGCTAATGCATCTTCCCTAACATAGGACACATTTCAGTAATGAGTCATATAATACATAGGACGCACTACATTAATGCGTCCTAATACTGTCCCTTTTTTTAGTATCGTGTAATTTATAATGAATTACTCAAAATCAAAATACAATTGATCAATGCATTAAATAAGTTTAAGTGTTCGTATAATTGAATGTTATTTTTAGTAAACTTTCATTTCAAACCGTGGTTTGGTTTGAAATGAAACAAATCAGAAGTAGTCAATCGAAATGTAAGAAATTAGAAGCAGTCAATGTGAAAAGAAAAGGCAAACTAGAGAAATAAAAAAAAAAAATTTGTATTACAAGTGCATGTAATTGCATAGTTTATTGTTCAGGATCAAAACGAGCATTGTTACAATTTCTCCTATTATGTCCTGTTTGATGAAAATTTCTGCATCTTGGGGGGAGCCTTCATTTTGGTAATCCATCTCACCTTGAAAACGTGCGGTACGCTTCCGGCTAAGTCGGTTACCTTTAAACGCAGGTGTGTAGCCCTCTAACAAGAAGTCAACATTATGGCGAGTGTTGTCGTTGCCCATAGGGTAGAAGTCATGCTTGTAAGTAGAAATGTACTTCTCTGGGACTGTAACTGTAAATACATATGTGCATGACAATCCAAATAAATTCTATTTTGTGCAGCTATAGTCCCATGATGACATCTTAACTATATAAAAATTGTTATCTTTGCCCCTAGCTCTTGCAGGTGTCCTTACATTGAAAATTCCACTGCATTCATTATACTGCATAACCTGATAAGATCTAGCCTTTTGCGAAGTTGCCTGGAATGCATTTCATATCAATGGAGGAAATGGTTTGTTATAGTTGTTGGCCTCAGATCGATGCAGGTTAAAGTTTTGACTATCTTTATGAATGTTGCATCAACCAGTGCTTTAATTGGTAATGCTCGGGTATTTTTTAGAACACAATTCAAGGATTCGAATAAATTAGTTGTCATACATCCGTATCGATATCCCCCATCATGTGAAAGTATCCACTGTTCTGGACTAATCTGCATCAACCAGTTGTATGCTTCCCGATTGCATTCTCTTATTTCATCCATTACAGATTGGAATTTAGATTTCTCTCTCTGTCCGTACTAGCATTGTACATCAGTTGCTTCAACTCCGTATTCTTGAAATATCGATTGAAATTAGCATGAACGTGACGTAGACAGAACCTGTGATCTCCCATAGGCTCATTCCATCTAGGCTGTCTCCTCATAGTAGACAAGATACCTGCGTGCTTATCAGATACAATACAAACATGTCTTTCGCACACCACAAGACTTCGGACTAGTCTTAGAAACCATCCCCAACTCGTCTATAAATTTAGCATCGACAACTACAAAGGCTAGAGGGAACAAATGGTTATTCACATCCCCAAGTACTAGCAATCGAAAGCACACCTATATATGCACCCCTTAAATGAGTCCCGTCAATTGAGATCACGGGACGATAGTGCCTAAATCCCTCAATTGATGGCTTGAATGCCCAAAAAACAAATCAAAATATGTTAGTATCTTCAACACTGGTGTCATAGTGTTTCTAGTGCACTATTGTGTCGGTGTTTGAATCTTGCAATGCCAACATGTAGTTAAGCAGTACTCTAAAAATGTCGGACCATCTACTATATAACAATTCAACAGCGGCTTTTTGGGCATACCACCCTTTCCGATAAGAACATCCAGTCTGGAACTACTCGTGAACTACCTCTAATATAGTGCTAACACGTGTCTCAAGGTTGTCTCTAATGAGATGTAGTATGTGTTGTGCAATAAACTTATGGGACAAGTTCCTATTATTGTTATTTATAACTCTCTACAGACATGTGTGCTCGCCATTCCAAACCGATATTTCCCCATCTTGCATTGCCAGTTTTCTTAATGATTCTTATGTACCATGCACATGGATTTTGCTCAGTTCTATTCCTACAAGAGGCAGTCCAAATTGCGCTCTTACTCTTGATTACGGTGAACTCACATCCATTCCTCATGTTCCATAATCTTATGGCATAAACGGCTTGTTTTTTATCCCAAAAAAGCATTTTATTGCATAACTCCCAATTTGCTTCCAACTATTCATCAACTCATAAGTTATCTCCAGCATAGAAAAAATCATTATCAGGTGTGCCCGTACCTATGTCCTGGAAACTGGTATATGAATATATACGGGTATCGTGAAGCAACCTGTTTTGAGCTGGTGCTAGGGAGGCTGGAGAGGTTGTATGATGTATGTTTTCATCATTATGATCACTGTTACTGCTGCTACTATCATCGCAGTCAGCCGCGAATGTCGAGTCAAACTCAAATTCTCCATCCATTGTCGGAGGTTGGGCCAAGTGAGTCCATGACTGCTACACCATTAATTATTGGCGGCTCCGATGGTCTAGTTTCATGGACATCAGCTGACATTAGCATATGCACATGTTGATTTGGATCAGTAGTAGTAGGATAGTTTTGTTGAAGAAGCCACGACTCGGCAAATCTGGTTGTACCAACTGGTCCTGTTGGAGTAGCATAGCTGTGTATGGTCTAATATTTGACAGATCGAACCTCGCAACTAATGTTGATGCTAGAAATGCAATGGGAGTCCCAGCTTCCTGTTCCTGTACATGTGGAATCAATGATGCACCATCTTGTATTGGTTGTTTGAGGAATGTTTTTACATAAATATGGATACCGCCTTCCTTGAAAGTAGGATGCAAATCCCAGATGGCTTGCATATCAGCTTCATCCTCTAAGCAAAGCAACCCCCATTGCACCATTGAACTATAAACACAGGGATACCTCATGGATATCTCCAGTGTTGAAGTTGTGTTATCGATTCTCATGTATGAATAAATTTTTTCGGTCAGTTGCTGAAATGATATTTTCCGTTGTATGTTCAACCACTTACGACATGGGTCATCAAAATGAACAAATCTGCCTAATTCATAAGAAATCGTGCAATCCCAGAGGAAATTGAGAGTCATCGGGGATTCAATAGCCATGACACATAGTGAGTGAAATAGGGTGGGGATGAAGAGAAAATAAGATGAAGATATCTGATAATCTGTGGGATTTATAGAAGATGAAAGACGCATTAAATAATGCATCCATAAATAGGACGTATTATAATATTGCGTCCTATGAAAAGCTACAAACTTCTGAAAAACCAAAATTTGCAAAAAAGCCTTAGAGTTACTAAAAAGCTAAAAGTCCCAAAACGTATGTTATGGATGCAATACAAATATGCGTCTTGATCAGAAATAATGCATTAGACTAATGTGTCCTATAAAAAAATAAAAATTGTAGAGGAAGTTTTAGGTCGATTATTATATGATAATATGGAAGAAATGCATGAAAACGTATTAAAATAATGTGTCCTCTACAAAGCTAACTGAAAGAAACCAAAAAGTGCGGAGGACTTTTCAGGACGATTATTATACCGCAGCCTGAAAGAATTAGAGATAAAAATGTATTACAGTAATGCATCCTAACTGATAAAAACCAAAAACTGCGGAGGACTCTTCAAGATGATTATTGTACGGCAATTAGACAAGCACAAAATCGCATTACAATAATGCATCATATATAGGACGCAATACCCAATTGCGTCCTCTATCTAACTTTATCCATTCATGGTAGTCTAATACTTTTTTGTATGCTGTGGAGAAAGCTGATCAAGGCCTAAGATAAATAAATGTTTGAAATGTCCAAAAAATTTTATAGGTTGCATATGGAAAATACGTCCTACAATTAGGACGCATTACATAAATGCGTTCTATATCTATTTTGTCAAAGATAGTCGTGAGCAAGAAGGAATCTCTCCAGTAGCTAAAAACTGTTAAAACTATTTTTAGTTCAACTTAAATAGTTTTTAGTTGCCGAAGAAATTCCTTATTGCTCACGATTATCTTTGGCAATAATTTTTTTTTTTTTTTATCAATCATGCAATTAGATAAATGTAAGATAAGTCCCGTAGTGTCTAACAATCGAAAATAAAAATATACACAATAGTAAAGATATACACAAAAATAAGGAAGTCAGTACTAAAAACAGCAAAATCCATCTAGGTCCCGCAACAACTGGGCCTAATAGTTCACTTAGGGTGACCTGTCTCTGGCACCGGTTCCCTGAATATCTTAGGATGATAGTTATGCCGTCACCGCCAAGGCCAAGCTAAGCCAAAATCTACTCTACCAGGTGGCAAGTCCTCAGTAGTCTCCTGTGTCAATCCCTTCGGTCTTTGGGTAGCCAAATCATCCTCGTGGACTGTAGCATCCTCAAAAACTAGAGATAGACAGCTGGCATTGAGAATCATGTGATTTGGCATTAGTAAATCTGTAATGCCCTGTCCTGATGGTCCCGCCTCTACCGAAAAGTGGACGGTGCATCCTGAGTCTCCATGCACGGCTGTGATGGGGGTAGTAATAGCATCGGTACATCTGCTTCTAGCTGAATCGTCTGTTGATCTGCAGCTACGCCGCAGGTGTCACGTTGCTGTCTCCCGCTTTGGCGCTATCCTGGTATCGATCAACGTTCGACTCATGCCCTCGGCCCTCTACGTGTTGCCTGCTCGGGACAAGCTGGCCTGCCAGGATCTGGCACAAGACGATCATCTACTTTAGTAGGGTTAATCCCAGCCGTAGTCTATGTTCGAGCGCCTGCGTCTCTAATGCATGTAAATGCATCACACGATCTCATGTCGGCGTCTGTTATGACCTCGGATGTGATAGAAATGGCCAATCTAATAAAATCCTCCTAAACAAGTGTAGCAAAGTCACAATTCGATAATGATTTGTTTTTAAAGTTACTAAAAAAATAAATAAATAAGACAAAGTGTAAAAGTATAATGCACCATAACGGTAATGACTGAACCAGCACCCTGGTGGCCCTCTGCCTCGATGCCTGGTGGCGTCGGATTTCCTATACGCCACTGAGTCCTGGGTTGATTCCAATGCATATAACCAGACTCCGTGCTGATGCCTGGCATACTGTCGATGATAGTCTGGTGTCGTGCAACCCACATCTCTATATATGTTGCGTAATAAGTAGACCAGTTTATCGTGTGGTTCCCCCTTGTCCCAATCGCATGCAACTCCATATGGTAGCCACAGTGTAGAGAAATGAATTGTGATAGATTGAACAAACGAAGCACACGATCGGGATGGTGGAACTCCATGACATCCTAGCAAATCAGTGGGGTCCGAGAATGCTAGATGTTAAACCCCTGAGTATAACGTGCAGACAAAAACTTCACCACCAACTCATCATAAAGTTGCCAGATAAACTACGAACATTAATTTAAAAAATAAAAAATGTATCTATGATAGTAGAAAAAATAGAAAGTTTTCTTGGCTAACGTAGTACAAATACTTATATGTGTCTCGTGCATAGCATCAAGCTGATCCCTATACGTAACCAGCACATAAGAAGTAGTTCATTGGAGATGAAGCCACACGTCCCACCATTCACTATATGGTACAAGCGGAGGGACTGGAATCGCAACTACTCTATCAGGACGCAATACGGGAATGTGTTCCCAAGCCCATAACTATAGAATAAAGATAGGTATTAGATTGCTAAAACTATAAAAAGCTCACTGTATAGTATATATAATAACCTTACCTGAAGTAGGACCATAGACACACATCTCTCTTGCCATCGGATCAGTAGCATCGTATAGACACCTATACAACCACGCTAGCGTCGCGCTGCCCCAACTGAACCAACATCATAAAAAAAAAAATCCTCTAGAAATGGTAAAAACGCAATGGGAGCAAGTGACCTGACTTATCCGACATAAGCAGGCCTCCAATAAGAAGAAATATAAGTCCATGAGCCCTCTGCTGAACTCGTACCTCGGGGGCATCATCAAGAAGTGAGAGTGACAAATACGCTTCGAAAGCCGACTTATGAAGTCGGTTACCTCTAAAATGCTCATCTCAAGGATGAAATCCTAGAAGTCTATATACGATATCGCTCCATACAACCCACGAACATTCGTAGACATCTCCTATAATAGGCTCACCATCAATAAGCAATCACCATAAAATAGCAACGTCATGTAATGTTACTGTGGCCTCACCCACCTAGAAATGAAATGTATGCGTCTCGGGCCTCCATCACTCAACTAGCGCGGTGACTAGTGCGTGATCCACTTGGATGTGTCCAACTCGACATATCCTGCCAAACCCAGCTAGATCTATTTAATGCATGACCTGGTTACTACACAGATAGACCTCACAAAAATAGGAATCGCATCGCCTAAACAATAAAGGAACCTCGCAAATCTCAGCATGCCGCGCCCAAATCAGAGAAGATCGGTGTTTGGTCTGCCGTATAATTATGTCATCTCCGATTGGTCCTGGAACTATACTAGGGTGCACTTTGTCCATCTTAAATGAAATAACGCCAAATTATAATCGTTAACATTCAAGGCATCTAATTACATAAGTAGGGACTACTTATAACTATTTACATTGTACAATTTGAATAATTGGAAATTAAGATTTCTACAACCAGAAATTGTGGTATATGATTTAAATTTATCATGTTTAGTTTCTACAATGCAACCTTGTTACCTAAATATGTGCACATTTATCTAAATAAAGAAATATATATATTTTGTGCAAATTTTTTAAATATGTTTAATAATTTAACATGTCACCTAACAATTTATCGTGAAATACAAATAATAACATAATATTTGCTATATTTTAATATTAAGATATTTATTTTAATTGAAATAACAATAATTAATTTTAATATTTGTAAAACTAAAAGAAAAAATATATAATAAATTTATTTAACAAATATATATAATTTATTTAGCAAAATAAAAACTAAAAAATTCTAAATAATAATGTTATTTGTTTGTTTGAGTGAAATATTAAATTTTAAAGAACATATTGTAGAAAATTATATTTTAATACGAACATAAAAATTTTAAAGAACGAATGCCATCTTTTGGCCCTATTATAACAAATTATGAATGAAAGTAATTAAAACTTCTTTTAATTATTCTTCTAACATAAAACATACGTAATTAATTTTTTTAAAATCAATTAGGTGATTATTTTTAAAGAAATAAATTTTAATATAATTTTCCACTACAAAAAAGAAAAATTAGAGAAAAGTAAAACTAAGCGAAAGTAAAAATGGAAGATAAGCATTGAACTCCTAATCTATTGATTTAGTTGATTAGAGAAAAGTAAAAAATAGAGATGTAAAAATTACTCCTAAAAATTAGAGAAACATAAAAATTAGAGAAGTAAAAATAAAAAAAATAAAAAAAATAAAAATAAAAAATTTACTCCTCTCCTAACCTTTACTGTTTTGTCTTCAAACTCCTAATCTATTCATTTAGTTGACTTTAATTTGATCTCTCGATTGAGGAATATCACATGTTACAATGGAAAATAATCATCCAGTGAGAATTATCATAACCAACTAATGGAAATTTGATGAAGAAGAAGATGCCCTAACTTAATAGCACAGGTTTAACAATTTTTTCTTATTTTAGTATAAAATCTATTATTTCTTTGTAATATAATAATTTATTTAAGCTAAATTCAAAAAGAGCCCATTATTTTTAACAAAACATTCTTGACCTATATTTACTTCTTTTTTGGGTCAAAAAAATGAAGGCTTTAGATAGGACGGCTTTAGATAAAATCCATTATAGGTTCATTGCTTTATGCAACATTAAGCAAAAAGTTCAGTTGTTCCTTTGTTCTCCAATATAACACCGCTAAATACCAAAGGCAAGCCGAGTTCTCAAAGGTTGGAGGATGGGGGGTCACAATTTCCTTAAAAATCTGTAAAATAGCTAGAACTTCTTTCTAGTGGGACAATCAAAAGTAATGGCACCTAATCTAAATTTGTAAATGAGAAGCCAAAAGGACAATCAATGACTCCAAATTTCAATCTAATAAGTGAAAACTAGCAAGGAAAAATACGTTAGGGGAAAAAGTCAGGCCCACTGTATAAACTACTTATCACCATTCTCAGTTGCCCAAAACAAATCAAAGAAAGACTCCCCTAATTTCATCTTAGAAAACAAGAATTGGAAGTTAGAAGAATAAAAGAAAACAATCTAACAAAAAGGAGATCTTTATACTAATACTAGGTGAACCCTTGTATGAGACATACATACGTCATCAATGTAAATACTGTAAGAACCCAGCTAAAAAAAGGATAAAGTTAGACCCTTTAGGCACCACAAAGCCTCTCTCCCTACCTCTTTATTTTCACTTGTCATCCTATTGAAATAATGATATCACAATGAAAATCGACAACCATAAAAGCATATCATCCATTTGTACAAAACCAAATCAACACATATGCTAACATCTAATCCCATGTACGACAAATGGTGAAAAACACAACAGAATAGAAAATCAAGATTGCATCAAACTCAAAGCACAAAATCAAACAAACATCAAGCATATACATAGATGTATGAAACCCATCTTAAATCATATTTGAAGGAATTGAAGAAAAACAAATCATGCACACACACCCCCATCAACAATAGCAACATTCCATATTACGATTTACAACAAACCTACTTTTTGCCTATCGCCGATGACTTCGATGACTGTTACGACTCTATTGTATTGAGATGGATGAAGACCCGAGGTGGGGGAATGCTCCAAATTGCAGACGTAGCAAAGTTATAGTCGTAGGGGGTGGGGGACCTGAAGACTCTACAATTTTCGCAGAGCGAGGGCGGCTGAATGGTGGGTAGATTTCATAGGGGGTGCGGCCAAAGACAGTTGTGAGGGGGATTTGTAGAGGGGAGGCGAGGGGGAAATTTCTTTCGTGGCTATGATTGATCTGGAGAGAACGGTGTTAAAGAACGCACCGGGTACGACGCATTATATTCATGCATCCTATTTTACTTAGGATGTATTCCTTTAATGCGTTGAGGCCATTTTAAGCTACCTTTCTGCAACCGAACCAGTTGAAGCCGACTAGCCCCAAATGGGGCCATTCTAATCAATGGCCCTAAAAATCACA
This sequence comes from Voacanga thouarsii, assembly GCA_026120185.1. NCBI lineage: Eukaryota > Viridiplantae > Streptophyta > Magnoliopsida > Gentianales > Apocynaceae > Voacanga > Voacanga thouarsii. The sequence continues at coordinate 379,744 of JANUWF010002244.1, read as the reverse complement.
TAACTTTCTATCCTAACTTTGAAGAAAGGATTCAAAGAATGTTATTTGATTCTTTTATCTAATTTGGAAGAATCTGTGAAAAAAAGGCATGGCATCTCACTACTTGCTTTATCTACAATATACTACTTTTAGCTTGTTGCCTGTTTATGTTAGTGAGGTATATCTAAAATGTCATGCAACAGTCTTCCACTATGGCTCTATTAGAATGATTGAAGAACCATATAGATCTACATAACTTGTTGTGATGGCCATTGCCAGAAAGTCTGGTTGCTTATTGTCTTTTGATCCAAATTTGAGATTGTCCTTGTGGGCTTCAGCTGAGGCTACTCTAAAGGGAAAATTGGCTTATGGGACCAAGCAAATATCATCAAGGTATTAGCGTCCTAGTCAATATAATTCTTGATTATATATATATATATATATATATATATATATTGAGAGAGGAGCCAATCCTCTCATGAGCTTTTCTACATGGAATTCACTACCCTCTCTTCTTTTGATATGACAGGCAAGTAAGGATGAAGTTTCCTTTCTCACAGGATGTGATGATCTTTTCAGTGATGATGTGGTATTGAAGAAGCTATTTCATCCAAATTTGCATCTATTATTGGTATTTGAATGTTCAAATGGTTGTGGATATTATACAAAGGTATGCTTTAAATGACATGCAACTTTCTGCTAATTTAGAGTAAAAACATCAGGTGATTGAATGACATTAGGATCTTTCTTTAACAATCTTGCAAGAGCACCATAGCTTCATGCCTTTTCTAGGAGAAAACCCATCAATGGCTTTTCGAGACATGGAATTTGATCATTTAGAGCATATAATGGACTTAAAACCCGCTAACTACTTCCTCCTTAAATGAAATATATATTTTCTCCACTTTGGAAAAGGGTGTAAATTGTCTGATTGATAGAACGTACGGTAATTATGCCACTTATTGTGGTTGGACTTGAAAATTCTCTATAGGCTCTGCATATGTCAATAATTCATAGTTAATCTACACATTCACTTGATTTCTCAAATGGTTTTCCTTTATATTCCCAATTCTTTGCTGATCCTTTTGTTGTTGTGCTGATTGAATCAACCAAATCCATTTGCAACATTTTAAGGGTAGAGTTCTTGGTCTCGAAGTTAAACTTATTGACACAACTAGAGCTAGTGATGCATTTGTTGGTGGAATATTGTATAAGTTAGTCTCTAATCCAACGGTTAATAAAATAGCTATGTTTGCTATACAATGGTATTTCGATGTTTAATGTAATCGTTAATGTTTGAAGATGATAATAGAGAAGCTTTTTATTTAAGATGTATTTTGTTTGTCACATGTATAATGTGTAAAATAGCTTATCTAATTTGAGAATTGGATTTGAACTATTTTTAAATTTGAAGAAGATAATAACAGAAAATGAGAAATCAACTTAACAATAATGCAATAAAACAATGAGATAATAATAGCAGACAATATATTAACAATCAAATGCACAAAGGATAGCTATTTGGAATCAGCTTTAATTGTTAGTACCTTGCAGAAATCAGCTTTCCTGTGTAATAAGAATAAGTAAAAAAAAAATGTTACAATGTAATAGTTGTAAAGATTAATGTAACACCCCACTACTTACATACCCCAAAAAGGGCGGGGATGTCACCCCATCCTTAGGACAAGATATCGCTATAACTAGGTAATAAAAAGATAGTAAGGTTAAAACTTATTACAACCTAAAACAATACTTGCACAAGTCTCAAAACAATTAAATAATAACTAAAATCTCTTAAGAAACAAATACAATCAAATGAATCTTCAAAACTTAAGGCAACACAAAGCAATTCAATTTTCAAAGCATGATCGACTTGAAAACATAACATAAAAAGATGGTGACAAATATTTCCCATTAAGTCCTATGTGTGCTCATGATAATTTAAGTAAACCTTTCATGTATGCAAATTTTAAACAAGTCACAATGAAAAGTCTGCAAATCCCAGAATTCATCATTAAACATTGAGTGATATTTTATCAGCATTTGCAAAATAAAAGTGTACAACTTGTAAAGAAATAAATCATTCAAATAAAGTTGACTATGAAACCTTGCATCATAGTCATGGCCATTAAACCCTGCATGATGACTGCGTATTGTGAAATCATGCATCACAATACAAGTGGGTGATCGGCCCATTGGGTGAGATACTCCTCCATCTTTACACATTAACTTACCGGTTGTCCATTCCAAAAAAGACACAGTCCACATGGACTGAAATTGCTAGTACAGACCAGCCTGACTAATTAAAGCTGTCACCTTGTCTGAAAAGAGTTTATCCCTTGATAGAAGCCTCCACCGAGAGACTTACCCTAACCTTCCAAGGTTAGCTCTAATCAACCTACCTTTATTGAGTACTCAATGTTACGTTTATTCTACTTGGGTAAAAGTAAAATCAATAAAGTGTTTTACCTTGAAGTAGCAATTATGGTATTCAGATAGTCCAGTAAAAATTGGTTTTAAAAAAAAATTTAACATTTTTCTTAGAAAATTGTTTGCTTGCTTTTAAAAAATTATTTTATTTTAGTAGAAAAGATAAAATGTCCATAATTACATCACAAAGTACATCTTCATCGTAGACAACACATTTAACTTGCAAGAATGCTCTGGTTTAACAAACTGATTTATGCAAGGACTTGATCTTTTGATCTCATGGATAAAATAATCTTCCAAGTCTTGCTCAAGGAAACCTAACCCTGTTTGGGGTAAACACATGGTATATGTCACCATTGCTGCACAACTAAACAACAAAATTACATAGATACAAATAACTCCTAACTTTAAATACACATGATCAATAGCAACACTCAAATGTGATATTAATCATTTAGGAGTTCTAAAATTAATTGATAAAATATTTTAGAGGTTAACATTAATATTGGAATAACTTGATATTATAGTAACATAAGTAAGTGACATAAGTATTAATTGAGTACAACAAAAAATAATAACATTGTCAAAAGTATTAATAACAATATTGATAATTTTATAAATAATAATATAAATAGTAATTTTGATATTATTATGTATATATATATATATTAAAAAATAATAATGTTTAATAATAATAATATTTATTATATTAATATTAATAATAATATCATTCAATAAAAATAACATGGCTAATAACGATAATAATAGTAATAATAATAATTTTATTAATAGTTCTCTAAAATGATGATGTTTAGTCATAATAATAATAGTAATATTAATAATATCTGTGATAATTAAAAGTACCAATGCTAATAATAACACTTATATTATTAATAATAATATTAATGGTAATGTTAGTAATAGAAATAATGATAACGATTTAAGTATCAAAAGTAACAATAATATTACAATTAATAATTAAAAGTAATAATAATTTTACTATTAATAAATAAAGTAGTAATCACACAAGTAGAGTAATCATAATACTTTTCACAGAAAAAGTAGTATCAATAGTAATATAAATGTTTGAATGGTAATTGATGGCAAGATTCACAATATTAAAGCATTAGTAAAAATATTAATAGCAACAATCTATATTATCCACCATATCATCATATGCTAGTGTCATATAGACTTCATTCACAAATCTACTAACAAACATATCATAACCTCATATTAAAATCAAAATCCAAATATACTTCATAGAATAGTCCTAATGCAAATCTTAACCTTCAAATCATAAAAGCATCCATATTATATAAATATGCATTTAGCTTCCCCAATACCACTAGATCATCAACTATCATATTAATACTTCTATAAGTCGACAACCTATTAATCCTAAATTCAAAAAATAAATGAGGGAGTTTAGGACAAAATACTTGTTTAATGATCGATTTAAGTTGAAGATGTTGTTTTGACAATGAAAGAGCCTGGAATGCCTTGATAAGTCCTTTAAGAGACCAAGGTTCGAAGAAATCTGACGTTGGACAACAATAATTTCGACCAAGGGAGAGAGAGATTGAGAAAAGAGTAAGAAGAAATGAAAGTAAAGAAAAGAAGAAGAAAGAAGATGTTTGGACTTGGCTTACCTTTGGCGTTCTTCTTGACTTGGTAAGAAAAATGCTTGTTTGATCTAAATAAAAGAAGAACTTTGGTTGTTTTGGTGTTATAAATTATACCAAAGGAAAGAATGCACTCTAGTTGATTTGAAGGTTTTAGAGTGGTTTGGGATGTTTAAAAGTGACTAAATAGTTGAAGAAGAGTAGTGTGTGTTCTTAGTATTCTTGGTGTTCTTGAGAGAGTAGAAGAGAAAATTAGAAGAAATAGGAGAGTGTTCTTGGTGGTGATGGCTGAAATTCTATGTTGAATGTGTGTAGGATTTCTGGTTTGGTTTGATAGAATTGCTTGCTAGATAGGTGAGTGTTTGATGGAGCAAAATGTGGCATTTAATTTTTGAACTCAAAGTATTTTGAATGGAGCGAAACTAGGAGAGGTTTGAGGTGCTTCAATGGAGTTTTGTTGGCCATGGTTGGTGAAGAAGAAAAGATGTTCAGCTATGTACCTAGTATGGCCGAAAATAATGATGGAGAAATGAAGAAGAAATGAAGAGAAATGCTAGCTAATTGAAAATTGCAAACGTTGGAAAAAATTTTTGGTTATCTAGCTAGAATGAATGATAAGATTTAGGAAGATTGTTAGTTAAAATTCAAAATATTTTGAATTGATTTTCAGCTGCTAAATAGGAGTACCTCAAGCTATTTTAACAGTGACTTTTCCAGCCATTACCTTGAAGAAGAACAAGAATCATGAAAAACCTAATTCATGGTGTTGAATATCCAAAGTTTCTTGGCTAAGGTGTTTACTTGTTTACTGAAAATTTTCTGGTTTAGACAAGCTATAAGAGGTTCGAAATCCTCATGCTTGCTTCCAGCTTTTGCACACAAAAAGGGAGTGCTTGATTTGCAAAGAAGAAATGATGCTCAAGCTGTCCATTTTGGAAAACAAGCCAGGAAGAAGAACTAAAGTTAATTTTCCAATTTTTTACCATAACAAGAACAACAAAAAATGTAGTTCTTTAGGCAAGTAATTTGGTGATTTAATTTCAAAAACAAACCACACTATTAATCCTCCTATGTTTCGGCCAAATGATCTCCAAAAGCTAGAATTTTTTTTAAAAAAATTCCAAATCCAAGATAATCTAGAATATTTTATAAGAAAATTAAAAGAATTCAAGAAATAAGAATATTTTAAATTCAAATATACTAGGACATTAGGGCTGCAAACGAACCGAGCTTCTCGCGAGCAGTTTGCAAGCTACTCGGTCAAAGCTCGGCATTGACCGAGCCCTAGTTGAGTCTTGAATTAAACGAGTTGAGCTCGAGCTTAGCAGAGTTTGACTCAACACTAGTTTAAAATTCAACTCGAATGCTCGATTTGTGAACTCGAATTCGAGTTTGAGTAAATAAAGATATAAATAATAATATTATATATATATAATCTTGTTATAATATATGAAAGCATATTTATAAATTTTATTACACAAATATATTCTATATCTATATGAATATGTATTTTATTATAATTTTATCAAAAAGTAATTATACAACTGATAATAAAAATTATTGTATCTTACAATCTTTTTTTTTTTTTTGGGCGGGGGGGGGGGGCTAAAGTACCTTGAAATATTCTTTCTAATTTATATTACTTATATCACATTATTGTAACTCAAGAATACAAAGAGCCAATCATTATTCATTTTGAAATTTTAGTATATATTAGGTCTAATTTTTATCTTAATTTTCATTCCCACCTTGAATCTCCTATTGTTAGCCAAAAAAATTATAACAATTGTGTTTCTTTTTATCTAGTAACTTTTCTATCAATGAATTTATTTAGAGTAAGTTTATTATTTTTTCATCAAAATTAATTTATGTTACTTTTTTCCAACCAACCAAAAAAAGGTGATTTAATATTAAATTGTTCATAATAGATGTAACTTGTGTTTAAATGAATAGATGAAAAAAGTTTAAAACCACAAAACATGGAGTTCAATTAAAAAAAAAAAAATCTAATCAACACAGCTACTCAATTTTTATATACCAGGAGGATGTATTTTGACTTCATATAATTAAATTCCTAATATGGTTTTTTTATTAACTTTTTGTCACTTAAAAAGATTAGTTATATGATGAATGAATATAATTTCTAAATTATTCTTCTCAAGGATTTTCAACAGATCAGTTGTATTCCCAAAGCTTCTCAAGTCTCAACTACTTTTTAGATTTTTTCTTCTATTAGGAGGAATTCTAGCTACTTCCTCATATGTTATCAAAATATGTAAATTCTTCAAAAAAAAAAAAAAAAAACGAGAGTAGTTCAGTTTAGAAGAAGAAGACATTAATCATCTATTTTTTAAAAATTATTCTGATCATCTATTCCATCTATTTTGGATTTATATTATAATATTTTATAAAATTAAAGTTGAAAGGATTAAAAATTTAATTGTATTAAGCTTTTAGTAATTGTTAAAGGGTTATTTTAACAAAAATATCAAATTTAATTTATAATTTGAGCTAGAACTTGGCTCGAGAAAGCTTGAATAGTATTTAAGCATACCCAAGCCAAGTTTGAGTAATCCTAAAAGTAAATCGAGCCGAGTTTGGATATAAATTTTTTTGTTCGAATGAACTCAAGCCGAGTTCAAGCCTTTACAAATTTCATACTATCTCGATCTCGATATGTCATAACTCGACTCGACTTGGCTCGTTTGTAACCCTATAAGACATGGGTTGCTAAAATAATGGAGATTAAAACTCCTCTAGATTTTCTTTAGGACAAGATCACATAGTTAGAATATTACCATTGTGTCTCTCCAAGGCAACATTCCTAGTTTCATGGAATGCAAGAAACAAATTTCAAACATTAGTTAGGATAATTAAAAATAATACTTAGTTGATAGGATTTGAACTCAAGACTTTAGGAATTAGTCACAAAGCTCTCACCACTTAACCACATTAATTCTTATTTTTATTTTCCCAACTTAATTCTCTTCCCTTCTAAATCCTAAGCTTCTCCTTCTCTCATCTCTAAGAAAAATTTCCTAATTGCCCCAATACTCATCAAACATAAGTAAATCATATAATCCATTGTAATAATTCTAAAACAAACAAATTCATCTAGAAAATATTTTATCAAGCAATATGTCATGAAATGCAACACATCCCTCTAATTCTAGGGTAGGTTTAGGTGGGGTTTTGCATTTAATCTAATATTTATAGAGACTTACAAGATGGTAGATTGTGGAAGACCTTTGGATATACAATATTCTTTGTGAAACTTTTGCATTTTGGATCATCTTTGAATGCTAGAATCTTTAATCCATTTGGATGCTTTACTCTTGACACAATAACATAGAATTGGCCATGGATAAAAACAGGTTTGGGTAAGTATAAACCAATATATTCCAAGGTCTGGCCTTGACTTTTATTGATTGTCATTGCATAGCACACTTTAATTGGCAATTGGTGCCATCGCATAATGAATGGCAATTTCGTTTATATTGGATACATATCAATGCATGGGATGAATTTTTGATCCCCAATATGTGATTCTGAAATGATTTCTGCTTCAATTACAAATTTTCCTATTTATGTTATGATCAGTCTCATTCTGTTGCATATTCCTTAACTTTGATTTATGTTGCTCAATAGTATAACTGGTACTCCTAGCTTAAGTTGGAGTTTATGTTTTGGAATCCTGCCCTTGGAATTGTAAGCTGTTTAAAAATTCCATTGGATACAGAATACCATGGCCAACAACATTTCCAGTAGATTTATCATTAACGTCTAAACTCTTGTATTGTTGCAGTTCTCCCGGAATTAATTCCATGATGAAGGCATTAATCTGATTAACTGTTTCATTTCTTGGGGGTTAGTATTGCTCTGTTCATTAGATATTTGTTCTCTAATATGTGAGCATCGAAATCTTGATAGATAACATAAAAAATTGCTTTCAGTGGATTGTTTGTTTCATCCACTCTATATTTATTCGGTATATTGATCCAACATGCTTCTTCATCAGGTGTTCTTGAAATTGAATGCTCAATACCATTTCCAATCCTTAGAATCCAATCTGAAAATTCTTGGAGTGTATTTTGTTCTTTATTTTTTGACGACCGATTCTGACGACATATATTCTTTGTCAGTGTTAAAACCTATAAACATAGAAAAAAAATTACTATATCTTATATACAATGTATATCTAATTGTTGTAATGTAATTTGTATTTGTAATTTTACCTCATATTGTGCCAAATTTCTGAATTGTTAAGAGCCAGGCTTATAATTTCTATTCTACTACCTTTTGGTACTATTAGCACTATTTGTCTAAAATCACCTCCAAGTAATATTGTTTTGGTTCCAAATGGTTGTTCTTCATTGTAACCTAGGTATCCCCTTAATATATCCTTCATTGTCCTATCTATAGTTTCTAAAACATTGTTATCATTCATTGGTGCTTTATCCCATATGATCAATGAACATTTTTGCACCAATTCAGCCCAATTAAGTCCCCTATTTTATCAAAGCAAGGAGTATCTCCACTGCATTTTAATTGGATTTTGAATCTGCTATGAGGTGTCCTTCCACTAGGTAATAGAAGGGCTACTATTCCTGTGATTTGTTATGAAATTAATCATCATTATAAAATGATTTTTCAATGGTGTAAATATTATGCAGTAATACATTTGTTTTTTGTTTCCTAAAGATGCAACAGCTCGAACAATTTTTTTATTCTGATCTTAATCTTGTGATGATTGTTTTTTAAACAAACATTTTCCTAGCTACACCATAACCATATACGAAAAATAGCTTAGACTCATTCTTGTTCTCTGCTTCGACAACTTTTTTATAAACACTTACATGTTTTGTATTGAGTTGCATATACATAATGTTATGTTCTTCTTTTGGTGCATTTATGTCATGTAATATCTTCCCTGAGCAATTTCTAATTTAAATCACGTGTCATACCATTATCAATTAGTGGATACCTTGAAAATCATTTAATGATATTCCATATTCAAGTAACATTTTCTGGATCTCACAAAAGGTGAAAACTTTCAGCTGCTTCTCACTTACTCTCAAATGTGGTGATTTGAAAAGTTTCTGTTACTTATGCAGTATATCATCACTTATTTTTGCCCAATTGTTTCCTTGAGTTGCCTTATATTGGAAATTTCACAAACTATGAGTATCAAAACAAAGAGTTCTCTTAGTTTGCTTCCAGTTGCCTAATGTGCAGCCTTATCAATTACGTTATTCCACTATGTCTTCTTGTAATAGTCCAGGAGTACAACAAGCATCCTTAAAAGATGGGTAGACTAAACCATTAACTCTTCTGATACTCTCAATGATGTAGGACCTTTGACAACATTCAATAACATTCTTAGAAAATACCTCTCGCCAACAGTTGGGGACATATATGTTATTCTCCCAATGCATTTCTTTGTTTTTCTCTTTTTCCATGCTTTTCTTGTCTATTCCATGTGAATTTGCTTGGAAACTCTATATAAGTTAAAATTCTTGATTCTGGATCTATGGCATTTTTGAAAACCATTCAGTTAACATAATTTTCTCAACGTTTTCTCTATCAACAACTTGTGGCAATAGATCATCATCTTTGAACATAAGCATCAGCTCACCATCAAGAAGTACATACAATCTTTCTACTGCTGGTATTCTAAAATGTATATCAAAATAGAAAATCCGCCAGCAAGCCTCACATGGAGATAATTATCGATAGTCTAAATATGCTCTAATTTTACCCTTCTCTATCTCTAGATTGTTTTCACTTGGTGTAGCATTTGGTGGATTACTTACAATCACAACTTCAATCCGATCAAAACCTTTTGTAATGTATTTGAATAGATATTTAATTGCCTTGGATTGATTACAAGCCTCTACATTTATATGGCTCTGATACTTCAACAACAAATATCTGTTATAAGGCACAACATATCTATTGTCCAGTTTGATTCCACGCCTTTCTACAAAAATGTTATTGCATCTTCGCATATATATGCAATAACCTTTACTGTCTATGTTTGTTTCAACTTGAAAACCGTTGGGAAAGTGTTTTGAACATGTATCTGTATAAATATTTTAGTATAAGTAAATAGTATCTGATAGTTAATAAAATGTAGTATTTGTTTATATTCAATGGAAAAAATAGTACTAATGTCCAGGCACGGTGAATTTGGATTTGCCAATCTACATGGACCATGCATCATGAAATTTGCAACTGCTTCGTAACAAAAAGGATTAAGGATTGGATCTAGTATTTCTGCACTGATAATTTTGTCTATATCCTCTATATTATGTCTTTTCACTGTCTAATCTAACCAAAGTAGCATATGAGAGTATGGCATTCCTCTCTTTTGGAATTCAATTGTGTATACAAGTATATAGAAACAAAAATTTAATTGTCACTTGAAATGGATTGTATTGAAAATGTATGTTAAGTAGTTAACCTGAAAAGAAATTTAGAAACATTACAAACCTGCTTGAACAGGACCAAAAATTTTCTTCTTGATGATATCCCTTATCATTTCATCTAGTTTCATCTTGAAAATAGTGTTTCAATACTAGGTTTATTTTCAACCTTTTGACCTCTTTTTTGTTCCATATAAAATTGGATTTCTTGACATTTTGGGTTCGTTGTGAAGGTAATAAGTAGATATGGATTCCCATACCATATGCAGATAGCTATTGCATCTTGGTAGTTTTGAATCATGTAATGTGGACTACTTGTAAAGGTTGATTGCAAGATTAATCGCTTGCCAATTTTCCTTGAATGAGTGTCACCTTTCTCTACAACATCTTGTATATTCTAATAGAGATCACTTTTCAATTTCGCTTGGTTTCTTTAGATCTAATCTAATCTTTGTTACCAATTGTAGTGTAACAATCCACTACAAATTGCTGGAAAAGCCGACCTCCCAATGTAATATTACAGATTGTATCCACTCTATCTTGAATTAGGTAAGAATAAAACTCATTCGTTGCTACAAACTTTCGTTTTGTCCGATTCTTGCGCCTATTTTTTGCATATTCTATTTTTGTGTGGAAGCCATCTTCTCCATATGGAAATAATAAAGGATACTGCAATGCCATAAATAAAGTATGAAAATAACTCAAAGAACCATTTCTTTCTTAAAGAATAATATCTCTATCCAATGATTTTTGTTCAAAATCACTAATGATCAAACTTGCGACTTCATTGCATTATACCTCATTATATTCTAATTTCTTTTTTTGAACAATGCCCTTATATCTTTAAACTCAAATTTTCAACATCACAATCTTTGAATCTCTCTCTTGTCATTCGAAATGCATGTATCAATCTGTTATTAGCATCAAACATGTCAATGAAACTTTGAATAAGTTGTTTATCTAATGGATCATTATGTTGTTTTTGCTGCACATCATCCAAGTGATTTTGCACCTCATTCCCAACGTCATGGACATATAACTAACAAAAGCTTGGTATTTTCCCTATCTCAGGAAGAAGTATACCAATTCAATGGTAGTTTTGACCACAAATTCGAAATATATATGGTGTGAAATTTGTATTGACTCTTTGATCAATATGGGCACCAATTGAAGTCATGACAAACATGGAATTATAAGCCCGAATATTTTCAAAGAATCTTTGGCTGATGCTATTGTCATTGTAAAATAGTAAACTTTTGAGTGGTTCAAGCCATTCTTTGTTTCGAGGTAATTTAACTTTACCGTGCCTACAGCATATTGTAAATTTTAGATATAGGTAATCTTTTTGGCTTTTCAATTTTTGCTCATACCAGAACACAACACCACAATGCTTACATGTGTATTTTGGTATGACATCAAAGAACATTGTACCATCTCTAACAATAATGTACTTGCCTATTAATTATTTTAAATTTAATAAATCAAAAAATATTTATGACATACCTTCTATAGCAAGTGTTTTGTTCTGTTTTCTACGTTCTGGAGAAGATTTATTGGCAGTCCTATGGCTATTGGATTGTTGGTTTCGTTTCATTTTCCTATTCACTTATGAAGTATTTCATAAATTTTGTAAATAGTTTTTCTGAATTTTAAAAAAAAAAATTCTATCTACATAGATATTGATTATGCTATAAGTAAAGTTTAATTCTTCTTACCTGTATTTGACTCCATCTTTAGGTCATGTACATTGCTTTGTCCTTGTGAAGGTGGAGGAATCTTTGCAGTCTCAATGCTCTTCGATATCTCAGAACAGGGGCAGATAGACATATAGGGTTGGGGGCCCATGGCCCCCCCCCCAAGAATTTTTAAAAAATTATATATATATATATATATATGTATAATATATATTTAAATTTTAAAATAAATTGACCCCTCCAAATATATAATATTAAATTTACAATAATATAATAGTAAAAAAAATTATTGAATGCGAGACTTTATTGAAGGTGAAATGATACAATTAAGAATGCAATTTGATTATTTTCATCATGCGGTACGAACTCTTGATTTTGAAAAGTTATCTATTATATTTAGATTGTGTCAATGGATAGTCAAAATAATGAAGTTTAAAATTTCTATATATTATGAAGTAACTGTTGTTCTTACCTTTTCAGATTCTACAGTTACCACGAAATAATTTTTTTCCATTATGAATATGGTAAAAATCAAATTTTGAAATAAGATGAAAAATGATTTTTTTTCCAGATTTTTAATAGTATATTTTAAAAAAAATTGTTAAAAAAAATTGATGAGGAAGGCATCAATTGCCCCCCCCAATGAGTTAGTGTTGGATCCGCCCTTATCACAGAATGTCCATTCTATGCAGTTGAGCTTCTTTTGAATTGGAAAAATATTGTCCTATATAATCTGGCAGAAACAAAGAAAATTCATGTATTAAGTGATCATTGTTTTAGGTAAAGAAATTTAAATTCAAATTACACATCAAGTAAGAGTATAAAACATGATTGTACCTAGATTCATGTCTAATTGAGATGTTGTTCGGTATTGGACAGTTCGAATGGTTGTTTTGGCTCTCGAATTATAGATTATTGTATGTGTGTGTATGTATATAGAGCATCAAGTGTACAGGTATATTTTAAAGTAAGTTCAAAGGTTTTTTTTTCTTCCATACAAAGTACACTACAAGAAAAAATAAAATTAGCGATGGCCAAATCCATCGCAAATCACGTTTAGCGACGGATTAAGTCCGTCACTAAAAAGGGGGTCGCTATTTGCGACGGCAAACACTTTTATTTTAAAAAAAAATTAATCAAAAAATTTTTAAATTTTGAAAAAATTAATTAATTTTGTGACGGATTTGCGACGGCAAAATTTTTTTTTATTTACAAAAATTAAAATAATTTAGCGACGAATTTGCGACGGGAAAAAATTTATTTAAAAAATTAATTAATTTTGCGACGGATTTGTGATGGAAAAAAATTATTTTTGAAAAGTTAATTAATTTAATTTGCGGTAGCGAAAAAAATTATTCAAAAATTAATTAATTTTTGCGACGGATTTGTGACAGCAAAAAAAATTATTTTTAAAAAAATAATTAATTTAATTTGCGGTAGCGAAAAAAATTATTTAAAAAATTAAATAATTTTTGTGACGGCCAAAAATTTTTATTAAAAAAATAATTAATTAGCTACTCGGCCCGCCCGTTCATCGGCCCAACCCGCCCGCTGAGAACCCGATCCACAACCCGACCCGCCAAGAATATTATGAGATTATGTCGGACTTGGGGCTCGAACCCGCGTCCTTAATGTGGGTGAACACGCATTCCACCACTAAGCTATTGAAGTTCTTGTGATATATTGTGCTATATATTAATTATATAGTAATTTTTTTTTCTGAATTAGCGACGGATTTGCTAGGGCTTTGCAACGAATCTGCGACGACAGAATTTTCCGTGGCAAATCCATCGCAAAATTGCGATGGATTTGCGACGAATTTTTTTTAAAAATTTTAAGAAAATTAATTAATTTTTTATTTTTAGAAATCCGTCGCAAATCTATAGCAAAATTGCGACGGATTTTTTTTAATTTTAAGAAAATTAATTTATTTTTTATTTTTAGAAATCCGTCGCAAATCCGTAGCAAAATTGCGATGGATTTATTTCCGTCTCAAATCCATCTCAATTTTGCTACGGATTTGCGACGAATTTTTTAATTTAAAAAATAATAAATTTATTTTTTAATTTTAGATTGCCATCGCAAATCCATCGCAAATTGCTACGGATTTGCAACGGATCAGGGTTTCATAAATCCTGATCCGTCGCAAATCCGTCGCTAATCTAAAAAATTCACCCAAAAAAATTTAATGTTTGATTATTTATATATATATATATATATATGATTTAGTATGTGTGTGTGTCTTGAAATAGTAGAATACACAAAAAGATATTAGTAAGTTGAAATATTTATATATATATAATATAGATATGATATTATTAAGTATATATATTAAATATATATATGTATGTATATATGTAAGAATATGACATATATGCGTTTGTTGCTATTAATGTATGTATATTTAATAAAAAATATATATATATATATATATATATATAGACACACACATTTTGTGTGTGATGTGTTGCATATATATAATGTATGTATATATATATATATTAATATATTTAAAAAGTATTATAACATATATATAGATATATGTATAAATATATATGTATATATATAGACACACATACTAACATAAATAAATATGTATATATGTATGAATATATATTTATTTTTATATTAAAAATATATTAACGTATTTATATGTATATAAAAATGCTATATTAATATATATCCAACGCAAATTCGTTTCAAATTGTAACAAATTAATTTATTTTTTATTTTTAGAAATCTGTCGCAAATCCGTAGCAAAATTGCGACGGATTTTTTCCGTCGCAAATCCGTTGCAAAATTGCTACGGATTTGCGATGGATTTTTTTTATTTTAAGAAAATTAATTTATTTTTTAATTTTAAAAATCCGTCGCAAATTGCTACGGATTTATTTCCATCGCAAATCCATAGCAAAATTGCTACGGATTTGCGACGGATTTTTTTTTTCAATTTTAAGAAAATTAATTTATTTTTTAATTTTAAAATCCATCGCAAATTGCTACAGATTTGCAACGGATCAGGGTTTCATAAACCCTGATCCGTCGCAAATCCGTCGCTAATCTAAAAAATTCACCCAAAAAAATTTAATGTTTGATTATATATATATATATATATATATATATATGATATAATATGTGTGTGTGTGTCTTGAAATAGTAGAATACACAAAAAGATATTAGTAAGTTGAAATATTTATATATATATAATATAGATATGATATTATTAAGTATATATATTAAATATATATATATGTATGTATATATGTAAGAATATGACATATACGCGTTTGTTGCTATTAATGTATGCATATTTAATAACAAATTTATGTATATATATCTATATATATATATATATATATATATATAGACACACACATTTTGTGTGAGTTGTGTTGCATATATATATAATGTATGTATATATATATATATATATATGTAGACATACATTATATATATATACAAATATATATGTATCTATAAATATGTATGTATATATATTTATTTTTATATTAAAAAATATATTAACATATTTATATGTATATAAAAATGCTATATTAATATATTAATATATATCCAACGCAAAACCGTTTCAAATTGTAACAAATTAATTTATTTTTTATTTTTAGAAATCCGTCACAAATTCGTAGCAAAATTGCGATGGCTTTATTTCCGTCAGATTTGCAACGGATTTTTTTTTTAATTTTAAGAAAATTAATTTATTTTTTAATTTTAAAAATCCGTCGCAAATTGCTACGGATTTATTTCCGTCGCAAATCCGTAGCAAAATTGCTACGGATTAGTGACGGATTTTTTTTAATTTTAAGAAAATTAATTTATTTTTTAAATTTTAGAAATCCGTCGTAAATCCGTAGCAAAATTGCGACGGATTTTTTTCCGTTCCAAATCCGTCACAAAATTGCTATGGATTTGCGATGGATTTTTTTTAATTTTAAGAAAATTAATTTATTTTTTAATTTTAAAAATCCGTCGCAAATTGCTACGGATTTATTTCCGTTGCAAATCCATAGGAAAATTGCTACGGATTTGCGACGGATTTTTTTTGAATTTTAAGAAAATTAATTTATTTTTTAATTTTAAAAATCCGTCGAAAATTGCTACAGATTTATTTCCGTCGCAAATCCGTAGAAAAATTGCTACGGATTAGCGACGGATTTTTTTTTGAATTTTAAGAAAATTAATTTATTTTTTAATTTTAGAAGTCCGTAGCAAAATTGCGACGGATTTATTTCCGTCACAAATCCGTAGCAAAATTGCGATGAATTTTTTTTTTGAATTTTAAGAAAATTAATTTATTTTTTAATTTTAGAAATCCCTCGCAAAATCCGTAGCAAAATTGCGACGGATTTATTTCCATCGCAAATCCATAGCAAAATTGCGACGGATTTGCGACGGATTTTTTTAATTTTAAGAAAATTAATTTATTTTTTAATTTTAGAAATCCATCGCAAATCCGTCGTAAAACTGTTACGGATTTGCAACGGATTTTTTTTAAAATATTAAGAAAATTAATTTATTTTTAAATTTTAAAAATCCGTTGCAAATCCATAGCAAAATTGCGACGGATTTATTTCCGTCGCTAATCCGTAGCAATTTTGCTACAAATTAACGATGGATTTTTTTTTTTTGCAATTTTAAGAAAATTAATTTATTTTTTAATTTTAGAAATCCGTCGCAAAATTGCTATGGATTTATTTCCGTCGCAAATCCGTAGCAAAATTGCAACAGATTTGCAACGGTTTTTTTTTTTTTAATTTTAAGAAAATTAATTTATTTTTTAATTTTAGAAATTCGTCGCAAATCCGTCACAAAATTGCTACGGATTTGCAACGGATTTTTTTTTAATTTTAAGAAAATTAATTTATTTTTTATTTTTAGAAATCCGTCGCAAATCCGTAGCAAAATTGCGACGGATTTATTTCCGTCTCTAATCCATCGTAATTACCGACGGATTTGCGACGGAAATTTTAAAAAATAATTTATTTTCAAAATTTTTATTTCCGTTGCTATTCCGTCGCTGTTTTGTAGCAAATTAGCGACGGCCTAGGCCGTCGCAAAAATCCATCGCTAATTTGGTTTTTTCTTGTAGTGGTAGTTATGGTGACTATGTATTGTATCAAAAAATGCTTTGTATTCATTTATTAACTAATAAGTCTTTTAGTAGATTTTTATTGTTATACTTCCGAGTGTTGTTCGGGGTGAATAATTTTTTTCTTGATGTTTTAATTATTTTATTTATAATAATTTATTATTGTAATATTTTGGTTTTTTAATTATATTTTTTATAAAGCAATATAATTTAGAATTGAATCTTTAGATAAATATATTAATATTATCTTGAAGATTACTTGTAAACACGTGAAGTAATATATAGCTATATTTTATAATACACATATAAAATATAAAAACTTAATGACATCAATATTTTAGAAGATATTTGAATTTCTAAAATTAAAATTAAATATAATCTAAAAAAATTATTTTAAAAAAGCAAGATAATTATACGTTGACATTGGAAGCATCCCAACTAGAAATGGACTCCCAAATTCATCGTTCCTTAACATTTAGATAAGATTTATTCATAAGACTTTTTACCTTTTTTTTTTAATTGAGCAAGATAATTATACGTTGGCACTCGAAGTATCCCAACTAGAAATGGACTCCCAGATTCATAATTCTTTAACATTTAAATAAGATTCCTTCATATGACTTTTTACCCTTTTTTTTTTTTATCTAAATTTATACCACCTCTTTATTTTCTTTTTTTAAAAAATCTAAAATTCAGTTTTGCCAAATGTCAAAACAATACACTACCACATGTTTCAATGGCAACTCTCTACAGTTACTTATATATATATATATATATATATATATATATATATTTGTGTATCAAAGGATAAAAAAATATTTTCCTATTTCTCCATTAAATAGAAGTGAAGTACATTTTATTTGTTTGGGCACATTTTTTCACTACAAAGAATGATACTCTCAGAGAAAATTTACGTGGAAGATGATGCCAATACACAGTTTTATTGATGCATATAAGCAAATTTAGAAGATTTTTTTTTCTCATCCTAGGGGTTATGCTTATATTTCATTTACCTTTGTATTCACTTGTAAGTCTCTTTGGCAAGCAAAATCCTGTCCATAGTAGAAAAACATATTTAAAATTTCTTGGACCATAACTCTTCATAGTTTGAATTAAAAAGGTATTCAATTCTCTCGTTCAAAAATTTTCATCTAATTTTGATATATCCCAAGTCATCAATCACGTTCCCAGTTGAAAGGCTGTAATTTTTGTGACTTGAATATATCCAATAGGATAGATGAAAAGTTTTATTGGATTTCTGGAGGAGACATTTTACATATTCTTTGGATACTAAATATCTCTTGAACAATTCCAGCCATGTTTACAATGGGGATAATTTCAAGTTCTGATATGGAAGTTTCTTTAAGTCTCTTTTTAATTTCTTTAAAGTCAGCATCAATGCCTGTCAAGTCATGATTTCGGGATTCGCATTCAGCACATTTGAGGATGTTTCTTGAACAAAATAGTTCACGAATATGCTTTGTTGCAACAGCCCCAAAAACCACTGATCATCCTTTTCGCACGCTATGTCAACAAATGTATCATACATCATTGTATCATTGTAGCGTTGGTATTTTCGCGCTGTTATTTCCATTCTAACGGAGGCTGCCCCATAAAGCCGAGTTTATAACTAAACAATCTATTTAACAATTCCTCTTCTCTGTGTAGAAAATCTCCATGGCAGCTGTGGCAAATGTCGTGGACGAATAGACCACATCTTTATCTAGCATAGTTGATGATGTAAAGCAACAAATTGTCGAACGAACTGAAGACAAAAATAGAATATCAAGGCATCCTCGATGGACGAAATTAGAGAAATTAGTGTTCATTGAAGCAATACTTAACAGCGCATAGAACAATCAAGGTGAACTGTATATATGAGTTTCCTTGGTGCGCCTGATATCCCTTTTCTTTTGGAGAAACTCATAGTTTATCTGATTAAAATATTTGAATGCATATCGCAAAAAGGGTGCTCAAAAAACTGCTGTTCCTGTGTGCAATAATATCGCTAGTTTCAAGGATGCAGCTGGGAATTTTCATGTACATATAGACTCTGCAAACTGGCCCTCTTTCCCACCTTGAAAATTAATCATCTATACCCCGATATATGAGAAGTCTGTTTCTGTTTGCGCCTTTGCTACAAAGATAAAACTGTCTGACATTGGTATATAAACTATGCTTATGCTTAAACTGTAATATCCCATCTAACTCTACCCTTAGTATATGGAGAATGTGAGTATTGAATGGCATCTTATATGTACATATGAAATTATAATACATTTGTTTAAGTATTTGATGGATATATATATATATATATATATATATATATATATATATTTACTTGTATGTTTATTTGTGTTTTAGTTCGCTTAGTGAACTTATGATGTCCTTTTATTGAATAAGATGAGTTGTTCTGAATTTAGAATTTTTTTTTTTTTTTTTGGGCATATGAGATGTTTGGGTTGAGGGTGTGTTGGGCTTAATATGTCCAACCCATTTGGTGGACAAAAAAATAATAACAATAAACAAATCAAAGGCCCATAAACAAAATAGAAAACCTAACAAATCAAAAAGCAAAGGAGCCGGCATTTAGAGACGGCAATTCTGGTGCGGAAATTTTGTTGAGAGAGAGACGGACAGCAAGGAAGAAAATTACAAGAGTTTCTTCAAGCTTTGATCCTCAATTTGGATGGTCATTCGGAGTCCGATTGAGACGAAATTTGGTTCTACGTGATCCTCTCAACAAGAACTATTATTGGTGTGCCTCTAGTGTTATCTAGAGAAGACTTTGTATTGCCCATTATTGTTGATAGTGGAAGTTTTACTGGACTAGGTCCCGTGGTTTTTCCCATCTAGGGTTTTTCACGTTAAAAATCTTGGTGTCTCGTATTTTTACTTTGATGCTTTCTTTTACCTGCTGGCGTTACTTAATTGGTATCTTTGGTTTATTCCTATTTTTTGATTGGCACTTGAGAAATAGTTTTTGATCTTGGATATAATTGTGACTTGGGTGGAGCCTGGTATTTTGTGCTCTTTCGGTTTATTTCCCAACAAAGTGGTATCAGAGCCTTGGTTGATTAGTTGTCTAATTTGTGCTAATTAAAAATGGATGATTCAGATAGTGGGTGCATGATAAAATTGAATACATCAAACTATTCAGATTGGAAGCCTAGAATGGAAGACTATTTGTATTATAGAGATTTGTTTGAGCCTGTTCTAGGGGATAAAGGTAAACCATCTTATATGAGTGATGAAAAATGGGTTAGCATGCATAGGAAAACAGTGGGTAATATTAGGAAGTGGATTGGTCGGAGTATATTTCAACACTTTGCTCAAGAGACTAGAGCTGATGTGTTATGGGAAAAACTTGAACGAATGTTTGAACGGAAAACTGGAATGAATAAATCTTCTTGTTTAAGAAATATTACTCGGTTAAGATACAAAGATGGTGCTGATACGAGTGAGCATTTGAGTACCTTTCAGGGATTGATAAACCAAGCAGCTTCATTGAAACTGAACTTGGTTGATGAGGTACAGGCTTTGCTATTTTTCAATTCACTACCAAATAGTTGGGAAATAATGCTGGTATCCATTAGTAATTCAGCTCCAAATGGTGTCTTAACCATGGCTATGGCTAAAGAGGCAGTGTTGGATGAGGAGATCAGGAGGAAGGAACAAGGAACTTTTAATGAGTCCCAAGCACTGACTATGCAAAAGAAAGAAGGAAGGGGGAGAAGCAAGAGTAGAGGCCCTTATAATAGGAATGACAGATCCAAGAGCAGACATGAGTCACTGAAAAATATTGATTGCTATCATTGTAAAAAGAAAGGGCACTACAAGAAGCACTGCAGAGTCTTGAAACGAGAACTTGCTGAGAAAAAGGGTAATGGTAAGGTGAGAGACGAAGAAGATACTACAGCAGTAGTGGCAGCCGATAATGATATGTTTGTATTTTGCAACGATGGACATATCAATATTACTAGTCAAGACAGTGATTGGATAATTGATTCAGGTGCATCATATCATGTTACCCCACACAGATATTTCTTCTCAACCTACACCGAATGAGACTTTAGCTTTGTTAGGATGGGAAACGAAGTTTCTTGCAAAGTTGTTGGCAAGGGTGATATTTGTTTAGATACAGATACTGGGTGTCAGTTAGTCTTGAGGAATGCCAGACATGTTCCTGATATTTGTCTTAATCTTGTTTCCACTGAAAAGCTTGATGATGAAGGCAACTATAGTTCTCAAGGTGGAGGCAAATGGAAACTCAGCAAAGGGAACCTAATCGTTGCCAGAGGAAGGAAGCAAAATACTCTCTACTTGATGCAAGCCAAGTTGGGAAGAGGAGAGGTGAATGTAATTCAAGATTCTTCTATTGATCTTTGGCACAGGCGACTTGGGCACATGAGTGAGAAGGGAATTCAAACACTTGTTCATAGACAACTCCTCTCTAATGTAATAGGTACTTCTCTTAAATCATGTGTTGATTGTATTTGTGGAAAACAACATAGAGTTGCCTTTTAAAGACTTCCTTCATCTAGAAAGCTAAATCCATTAGAGTGGGTGCACACTGATGTCTACTACATGAGAGATAGGTCTCTTAGTGGTGCAGTTTATTTTGTTACTTTTATTGATTATTTCTCTAGAAAAGTCTGGTGTACTGCTTTGAAGTCTAAAGACCAAGTCTTGGGTGTGTTTAAAGACTTTCATAGCAAGGTCGAAAGGGAGACTGGTAAACAATTGAAGTGTGTTCGAGCCGATAATGGTGGTGAGTATAAAGGACCATTTGAAAGCTACTGTAAGTCTCATGGGATCAGGCTAGAAAAGACAGTACTAAAAACACCACAGGAGAATGGAATAGCAGAAAGGATGAACAGAACTATCACTGAGCGGATCAGATGTATGCTTTCCAATGCCAAGCTATCAAAATCCTTTTGGGGTGAAGCAATGAGAACTGCAGTTGACCTGATTAATCTTTCTCCTTCAGTTCCTTTGGATGGTGATATTCCAGAGAGAGTATGGACAGGTAAAGAAGTATCCTTCAACCACTTGAGAGTCTTTGGTTGTCGTGCATTTGTTCACATTCCCAAAGATGAGAGATCAAAGCTTGATGTAAAATCCAAGCAGTGTATTTTCTTGGGATATGTGCATGCAGTGTTTGGTTATAGGTTGTATGATCCAGTAGAGAAGAAATTGATCAGAAGTAGAGATGTTTTTCTTGAAGATCAAACCATTGAAGATATTGAAAAACATGATAAGCCTAAACCAAAATCAAGATTCTCTGATGACATTCCTTCTAATTCAAATCCGGTTCCTACACCAACTAGTTCTGATGTGCCAGTTCCAGAAACAGTTGATTCAAATCAAGGGGGAGCTGAGGATAATAATGATGTTGGTGAGATTGAACAAGAAGTACCACAGCCACAGCCGCAAGATGAACCCAGGAGATCTATCAGGGAAAGAAGACCCTCCACTAGGTATAATCCTAATGAATATGTATTGTTGACTGATGGAGGAGAGCCAGAATCATATAGTGAATCTTTGGAGCAAGAGAAGAAAGAAGAATGGTTGCAAGCTATACAAGAGGAGATGGTATCCTTACAAGAAAATCATACCTATGACTTGGTGAAATTGCCTACAGGCAAGAGAACACTAAACAACAAGTGGGCCTATAGGTTAAAGACTCAGGAGAATAGCTCACAACCTAAGTACAAGGCAAGATTGGTTGTGAAGGGGTTCAGTCATAAGAAAGGTATAGATTTTGAAGAAATCTTTTCTCCCATGGTAAAGATGACATCTATTCGAGTTGTTCTTGGAATTGCTGCAAGTTTGAATCTTGAGATTGAGCAAGTTGATGTGAAGACAGCCTTTCTACATGGTGACTTAGAAGAGGAAATTTATATGGAGCAGCCAGAGGGGTTTACAGAAAGTGGTAAGGAGAATCTGGTATGTCGTCTCAGAAAAAGGTTATATGGTTTGAAACAGTCACCGAGACAGTGGTATAAGAAATTTGACTCCTTTATGACCGATAAAAAATACCACAGAACCACATCAAACCATTGTGTATATGTGAAGAACTTCTCAAATGGCGATTTTATTATCCTCTTATTGTATGTGGATGATATGTTAATTGTTGGTCACGATGCCGTGAAGATTGGCAGGTTGAAAAGGAGTTAAGCAAATCTTTTGCAATGAAAGATTTGGGTCCAGCTAAAAAAATTTTGAGAATGAAAATCACTCGAGATAGGCAAAATGGAAAGCTTTGGTTAGCTCAAGAAAAGTATATTGAGAAAGTACTTGACAGGTTCAACATGAGCAATGCTAAGGAAGCTTCTACTCCACTTGCAGGTCACTTCAAGTTAAACATTGAGCAGTGTCCAAAAAGTGAGAAAGACAAAGAAGAC
The DNA here is from genome assembly GCA_026120185.1 of Voacanga thouarsii. Lineage (NCBI taxonomy): Eukaryota > Viridiplantae > Streptophyta > Magnoliopsida > Gentianales > Apocynaceae > Voacanga > Voacanga thouarsii. The sequence goes on along the minus strand of JANUWF010002244.1, from coordinate 356,077 downwards.
ATGAAGAAAGTTCCTTATGCTTCAGCAGTTGGTAGTCTGATGTATGCTATGGTTTGCACCAGACCAGATATAGCTCATGCAGTTGCAGTAGTTAGTCGATATCTCTCTAATCCTGGTAAAGAGCATTGGAATGCAGTCAAGTGGATTCTCAGGTATCTCAAAGGAACTTCCAAATTATGCTTGTGCTTTGGAAATGGAAATATCATATTTGATGGATACTCTGATTCAGACATGGGAGGTGATCTTGATAAGAGAAGATCTACATCTGGTTACTTAATGACTTTTGCAGGGGGAGCAATATCGTGGCAAAGTAAGTTGCAAAAATGTATTGCTCTTTCTAGTGCAGAAGCAGAGTATATCGCAGCTACTGAAGCTTGTAAAGAGATTCTTTGGTTGCAGAGGTTTCTTCAGGAATTGGGCTTGAAACAAGAAAAGTATAATCTTCATTGTGACAGTCAGAGTTCTATTCATCTAAGTAAGAATTTTATGTTTCACTCTCGATCCAAACATATTGATGTGAGATATCATTAGATTACAGAAGTTTTGGATTCCAAGCTACTAATGCTTGAGAAGGTGTGCACGAATGATAATGGTTCTGATATGCTGACTAAGGTGTTGCCCAGGGAGAAATTCTTGTTTTGCAGACAAGAAGTAGGTTTGGTTGTATTTCCCAAATGAGCTGGAGGGGGAGATTGTTGGGCTTAATATGTCCAGCCCATTTGGTGGACAAAAAAAAAAATAATAATAATAAACAAATCCAAGGCCCATAAACAAAATAGAAAACCTAACAAATCAAAAAGCGAAGGAGCCGACATTTAGAGACGGCAATTCTGGTGCGGAAATTTCGTTGAGAGAGAGATGAACAGCAAGGAAGAAAATTGCAAGAGTTTCTTCAAGCTTTGATCCTCAATTTGGATGGTCATTCGGAGTCCGATTGAGACGAAATTTGGTTCTAGTGATCCTCTCAACAAGAACTACAAATCTAACGGTTTAGATTTCAGTTTTGGTAACATCCTTCCAAACGCAATTCTTGTTTAGTTGTAGCTTTGGAAAAAGATATTGATATATTATTGGTGTGCCTCTAGTGTTATCTAGAAAAGACTTTGTATTGCCCATTATTGTTGATAGTGGAAGTTTTACTGGACTAGGTCCCGTGGTTTTTCCCATCTTGGGTTTTCCACGTTAAAAATCTTGGTGTCTCATATTTTTACTTTGGTGCTTTCTTTTACCTGATGGCGTTACTTAATTGGTATCTTTGGTTTATTCCTATTTTTTGATTGGCACTTGGGAAATAGTTTTTGATCTAGGATATAATTGTGACTTGGGTGGAGCCTGGTATTTTGTGCTCTTTTGGTTTATTTCCCAACAGGGTGAAGGAAATTTACCTAAGCATTATGAACACAAGAGTTATTGTCGACTAATGGTTAAATCTTGGGAATTATCTCTTGGTGACCATAGCAAAATTATTTTTTCCCCCTTCTATTTTTCTCCTTGGCCGAAATACCTATCCTAGCCACCACCTAGTTGATTTTACTACAAATTGGAGGTTTTATTTTTCTTGAATTTCGTAAATGTAAAAACCTAGTAATTATCTTTTAGTTTTCCTATGCTATCATTCGCTTTTATATAATTTATCTACTCAAATATTTAAATTATCTTCTTCAAAGCAATATCCATTTTCTTAATTTTGTTTCATAAAAAAAATTTAATTATCCCTAAATTTCTAAGTAAATTCACCACCTAGAACAATTTATCTCCTAAAATTTAGATTAAATAGATATTTCTAATTTCATCTATAGAATGTTATTTATTTTAGCATTTATTAGAAAAAACTTCAACTTTTCTTCTTCAGTGCTTCCGCCATCTAGTGGATTAAATTCCTAAGATAAAGGGGTATGACCTTGAAGATAGTAGCTTGAATAAAAAGAAAAAAGAAAAAGCCAGAATTTTCTGCTTCCATTATGATAATATCCTTATTTACCAAATATCAATTGTCCTTTACGTATATTATCTTTATAATCAGATTTTTGGCTGGCTGTAGAAGCAAATTCCAGCCGCCATTTAGGAGTAGAAACCTCTTTGGATTATTTTACTTATTGCAAAAAAACACATATATACATTATTTTGATTAATGTATTTTTTCCCCTCTAGTTTTAAACCTACCATACCAACCTTTTCTAAGAACTCTTACCGCCATTTTGTGTGGAAAAATTACTCTCATTGAAAATTCCAAGTTTTGGGGAGATTAACAAGAGAAAAGGAACAAGATTTACCATGCATAAAATTATTTATTAGCTTCAAATATCTGTTAGCTATCTTTTATAAATATTATCTACTTAATCTGATTTTTTTTTTCTTAACTAAGTAAATGATCTAGTTACCTAATTGCAATTCGAATTTCAGTTGGCTAGAGGAAACAATCCCAGCCGCCACTTGGAGATAAAATTTCCAATGATTTATTATTTTTGACTTAGGGAAAATTAGCAAATAAAATCCTGATTGACTTCATTTATTTTTCCAGCTTTTATCTCTAATAGATATTGAAATTGTATTCTTTAAACTTCTTTTCCTTGGAAAATAGCTTTTGGTAGATTTCCTAGAAAATTTCCAGCTTTGGCCGTCGCATGTAAAGCGGGTTATGCTCAGCTCAAACTCTTGAGATTAGCTAGAAAACCTTATCAGAAACTCTACATATATATTTTTCATCAATCAGAATTTGTCCCAACTGGAACTCCTTTTCTCTAATAATTTCGGTCAGCAAGCCAATAGAGCAACTAATTCCATTTTCTTTCCCTGGCAGCCGAGAATAAGGGGATAAACTGAAAAGAGTTCTCTCAAGAATTTTCTACCTTGTCTCTTTATGATAATCATATCTATTTGGGGCTTATCTAACTACACAAGGAGTATCCCACTAGCAATCCAGTTTCGGTCAGCTCCCCTATACCCACCCAACCGAAAAGTTCCCCTCAATTGTGGCATATTCCAATAGCAACTTCAGCTATTCCACATTACCAAACAAAAGCAGTCGACTCACAGACAAAAAAAAAAAAAAAAACACAGTTGGCCATTTCACTCAGCAAAGGCGACAAGAGCCACACCAAGACACGCAAATTTCGCACCAAAGCTGAACAGAAACCCTAGCTAGCTTCAGTAAATCTCAGCCACCATGTAAGTTCGCTTTCGATATTTGAGGATAGCTGGAAAATCGTATCATCCTTATCAACTCTTGATCAACCAGAATTTTTCCTTGCGTTAAGCTTCATCTTTTCTCTACAGCAGTTCGTCCAGCACATACACATACCCTCACGAAATAAAGCAAAACATACTTATTTACACCAAAAACAGCCATCGCACACACAAAATTTCTTTCGGTCATCATCTTTTCATCTTCAACCCACCGAAGCCGAGACTATAAGCCCTAAATCAGAAAATTTTCTCTCCCCATCCTCTTGGATCTTTCTGTCCTTTACTCAAACCAAAGCACCTGTACGCTATGCCCAACTGCATTCTTCGTTATACAACCAAGGCATCTGAAAAGAACGATTTCAGTTGGCCTGCCCTCTACTTTTGGCTTGCGTACGTGTGCCGACTACCCAGGTCATCAAGTTCCGCTCTACAAGTATACCTGTAATCCTAACATGTTTTATTTTGGCTTTATTCTATAGATGTGCTGCGAATGCTTGTTGATGGGATTGAGTATTGTGCTGCGAATGCTTGTTGATGGGTTTAAATATACTTTGTCCGTTAGGCAATAGCTTATTACCAATATTCTTGATTAAAATAGTTTAGTAAATATATTATTCTTTTCATAATCTTAGTATGTGGAGTTAATATTGTTGTCATACTCCTATAATACTAACGTCATTTTTGTAAGCTTTATTATATGTTGTAAGAATATAATACTGTTTATAATATGTACTATTTATAATAAGGGATATTTTATTAATTTGTCAAATGAATTATTTGTTTCTTTAGCCATCTATTTAGTTATTCAATTAACCATATATCTATTATTGTTGATATTTAATTTATTATTCACTGCATATTACTGAAATTATAAACTATTATCGTTAATTATTGTTATTAAAAATATTATTATTATGATTTATTTATTCTTACATGTATTAGTTTTATTATTATTGATTAAATTCTTCCAATAATGTTAAATTATCATAATGTGATTAACAAATTTATAATATATTATTTAAATATATGTTGCTGCAGTTGTCGTCATTCCCTAACTATTATATTTTAATCGTTAATATAATTCTTATGATATACTTTAGTCTATATATATAAGATTTGGTATCATAATTATTATGAATATTACTTCTTACGTGCTAGTATTTTTGTTGTTGTTAAATTTATTATTGTTGTCTTACAAAAGGGGAGCTGATGGAACTGATGATCGACTACTCTTTCGATGAATATAAACCGTCCGATGGAAAGATGAATGTGTGACCGGACCTTTTAAAAGACGTGGGTCTCTTGAACTTACTATAGAAAGGGTCCAAAAAAGTAAAAATTTTGCATGTGGAAGCTAATTGGGACTAAGAATAGTGTACTTCGATTGAAATGATAAATAAATACAGAAGTACTGGAATTTGAAATCAAAGCAATATGAAAACACAAGCTGGTAATTGAAAGAATAAGGAAAAACTTTCGAAAAACTAACCAAAGCTGTAAACAAAGGAAATCTGTAAAGAAAATGTAGAAAAATGAATTGAAAATTGGTAAGATTGGTAATTCTATTGATTGATGCGGTTGTTGTTGGGTTCTTCATTCTAGGACTCCTTGCTCATTTTATGCTTCCTGTGGCATGGTTGCCGACTACTCGATCATGGAGAAAATCTCACTTCATGGCTCGTCCTTGACGGTTAGGAAAGGAAGTGTTTTACCAACGTGTCGCGATATAGAGGTGTCGACTCATCGGCTCTTGGTTCTGATATTGACTTAGTACAATGGCTGAAGATTTTCTTTTTGTCATCGTCTGCTTGGCTTAAAGTTACCATTGCAACGGATTAGCTAAAGATGACGCCAACACATGCTCCATTGAGTCCCGTTGCTTTGATTGTGCGAACAGGTAAAGCGACATGAATGTACCTCTTTAATTTGTAGCCGTTCTTTTCCTAACAAAGTTAGAACGTCCCAATTGTTGTATAAGGTTTTCAACTCCTCGGCTTCAAAGCCCACGAGTGGCTAGTCTTTGAATCTTTTCCTTTAAATAGTCGTAGTCCCCATTGCTCCTCCTTCATCGATACGAAATCCTTCTCCAGAAGCAACTCTATCTCGATCAAACTTCTATCTTTCTTATGAAATTCAATAGTATTCCCGATATTTCTTTTGATTAGCGATCTCCTAGTCTCCATGACCGCTCCAATTGATCATACTCCCATGGCTTTGATTCAAGCCGAGGCTAACCTATATGCCTTAGGTCCTCAGCTACTACAGACAGAAGTCACCATTGATCATGTACGGTTCATCCATCCAGTAGGCTTTGTCCTTCCATTGAATCGGGGAGAATTTTCTACAGCCACTGCCATTCTCCTTCTGCCATTGGCCTCGTCCCCTAAAGAATTACAGAGAGTGGCATGATCATTGCCATGCTACCTTCGGCACCCTTTGGAATCAGTGGGGCATCCATAACACCATTAGGATGTCCAATTTCAACATGGCATTCGACCGTAACCTTTTTCCCGCTATTCTGCTGTTCTAGTCTCCGGCGATCAATGTCTTCATTTTTTCCCATGGTTTGTTCTCTCTGAACATATTGGACATTTGCATTATTCTGGGCTTCCACTGCGATGGAGATGAAATTCTTGCCCTCCACGACGATGAGAATTTACCTGCCGTTGAAGCCTACCAGGACAAGTCTACTGCCTCTTATTGCAATTTCATGGCCGCCCAAAAGGGTGTAGGCACCGTTCCTTCAGAGCATGAACAGTCGTCCTTTCTATAGTTGTGGCTTTGCAAATACATTCTCTGCTCCCACTCAGTAGGGACAAGGAACGAGTATCGATACTACGTATCGGTTTTGTTGAGGAAGAAAAGGTGTTGCAACTTGGCCTCCATGGTACTCGCCTTAGTCTAATGACTGTTGAACTAGATGACTCTGGCTCTATCAGTTGGAAGTGACCCGACCAACCTTGGCGGCCCCCTCTAGGTTATGCAGCTATGGCTTTATCAATATATCCCTCAATTCGACATCAATAACCATTCTGGAGGTTCTGTGGATTCTTACAACCAAGCCACGGATTATTGGCTGTAGAGGATCCCTGTGAACAAATCTTTCACCAGCACCATATGTCTTATCTTCATCAGAATCGCCTCCAACACATGCCGCATTTCCTTCCCTACTCTACCCGGGAGACTGGCCCTCTCTGGCTGACGACACTTGCCGATGCTTCGGAAGGCTCTCAACAAGCCATCTAGGCGAAGATGCTGTGCCCCAAGGAGCTCCTGTTTGGGGCCAAACCAGGTGCTAGAAACACCAAGACCTCATGTGAGTGGTACAACCCTCTACATTTCTCGATAATTTGGGTTGATTTAGGACATTCCTGCAAATCCCGGTCATATTTCATCTTATAATGTCATACTAAGGATATGCATACTTTAGCTGATAAGACTCTAACCATTCTTCTTTCTTTTAAGTATCGCCACTTTCAAGTCGTCTGGGAATCCACGCCCAACTTCAATCTGTGGTGGCAGCTACTAAGTAAAGTGTCCTTCTCGGCCCTTATGGAGATGTGGTTGCTTCACCTAGTTGGGTTAGCATCGGCAGTGGTGGAAACGTCCATGCCCAGGAAGAATAAGCAAAACAAGGCATCGGCTAGTCCGATCACCGCGTCGTTATTCCGGATGCCACCAGTGAAGAAAGCCTTTACTCTTCTACCTGTCGATGAGGAAGAAGGAGAAGAAATCGTCCTCCTTCAACTTAGGCGGTCAAAAAGGCGGCAGATCACCCATACTCCGACATTCACCAATGTTTGGATCTGTGCTAAACACATTTATTCTAATGTTCTTCAATCTTTGACTCAAGGCTAACCTCATATTTCCTTCTTTCGCAGAAGCAGAAAACTAGCCAGCTGGTTATCTCTAACTCCTTCTCGGAGTCATCTACAGTCATGCCCCCCTTGTCACCTGCCAAAACAACCACAGTCGAAGAAGGAACTTTGGTTGTTTTGCCTTCGCTGGCTGTTCCCCGAACGTCCTAAATGCCTACCTCAAAGCAAATAACAATCGATAGGACGGTCATGCCTCCTGTAGAAATGGCCCTTGAGCCTCCAAAAGAACATGTTCCCTCTCGACCGGTAACAATTGAGGCCATTGCGCTAAAGTTTCTGCGTAGTCTAATGGGAGCCAACTTGCTGACCGACCGATCCTTCCAAAATGCAATCAGCCGAGCCCTCCTGCTGCTTGCGAAATCAGTCGGTTCCTATATCCCAGTTGAGTTGAAGCGTCTGTCGGCTGATTACCTGGGGCACATGAGATTCACTCAATGCTTCTTCTATGATACCAAAAACAAAAGGGACGAAGCTTCTTCTCTGATACCCAAGTGGAAGTCCTTCTTTTCTCTAATAATTTCGGGTAGCAAGCCAATAGAGCAACCAACACCATTTTCTTTCTCTGGTAGCTGAGAATAAGGGGATGAACTCAAAAGAGTTCTCACAGAAATTTCCTACCATATCTCTTTATGATAATCAAATCAATTTGGAGCTTATTCGACTACACCAGGAGTATCCCACAACTAATCCAGTTTCGGTCAGCTCACGTACACCCACACAACCGAAAAGTTCCCTTCAATTGCAGCATATTCTAGTAGCAACTTCAGCCATACCATATCACCAAACAAAAGCAGTCGACTCACAGACAAAACAAAACACATTCAGCCCTTTCAAGAGCACTTAGCCAAGGCTACAAGAGCCACATCAAGACACGCAAATTTCGCACCAAAGCTGAACGGAAAACCCAGCAAGCTTCAGTAAATCTCAGCCACCAGCTTAGGAGCAGTTTAAGTTCGTTTTCGATATACGAGGATAGCTAGAAAATCGCATCAGCCTTATCAACTCTTGATCAACTAGAATTTTTTCTTGCAGTTCGGCTGATAGGGCCTAAATTAGTCATATATTTCCTAGTTATTTAAGACTATTTTGTGATACATTTTGTTCTATTACTAGTCATATTCCTTCATATTTGATATTTTACCCTTGGAAAGGAATTTTGTACATTATTTCAAATTTTAGGAGTAAAATAAGACAAAAATGTAGCAAAACAAATCAGAGGCGGTGCCGGCCACGATAGGGGAATCGGCGCCGGCCACGTGTTGCTGGCACACACTTCGAGACGTCAAAAAATCAGTGAAGTAAAGCTGAACAAAACAAAATCAGTGCCCGCTAGGAGGCTAGAGGCGGTGCCAGTTGCACTCTGTAAAGGTTGGAGCGAAAATAAAAAAAGATCGGCGAACGACTAGAGAGATAGACCACAATCGGTGCTGGCTGTGCCTCAATTTTTGTGCCCAATTTTTGGTAACTTGCAGAATTTTAGTATTTTCCTACTTCTAGTCGGCCAGAAACCTTATAGGAACAAATTTGGGCACTTCAAAAGCCTATAAATAAAGGGAAAACACAAGAGAACAGGAGAGAATTCGCAGATCAAAATAGAAAATCACTCATTAAGGAGGAATTCTTCAATTCAACGAGAATTGTGCAAGAGGGTCTACGAAGGAAGAAAAAGGAAGCTTGTCTATGAGTGTTTTCTTTTAACTTTGTTTTCTTTTTCTTGAACAATGATGTATTAATTGTTTTATTGTAATTTGACATTGTTTTAGGTATTCATGATTTTTAGAGTTACTTTGATCTTTTGATTAATTGATTGTTATTCTTTGTATTTAATTACTTATGTTGATTACGAGATTAATTTATTGTTTCTTCCCATTAACTTGATTGGAAAAGGGGTTGATGGTGGTTTCAATTCATTAATTTCATATTTGTTGTCTATTAACTTGCTTGGAAAAGGGGTTAATTACTAAGAACTGGATAATTAAAGGTTAATTGATGTCTGCTAGGATTTGGATTCATTGGTTAATTTCATGTTTTAAGTTTGCCAGGATATGGAAATTTAATCAAGGATTGTATTTAATGTATCTTTTGGGTGAATTAGTTGAGACAGGTTCTGTGATGCGAATTTGTCTAAAAGATAGTGATTTCATGGATTCGAAAAGAAGTGGATCTATATTAATCTTTGATGATACCAAGAGAATAATTAGTTTTGATAATGATTGGGTACTATAAGATCATGTTTGTCAAAATAATGGTTCGAATTACATAATTCTCCATCCTTGAAAAGTATATATTCTTTTATTTTATTTTATTTTATTTTTTATTCTTTTTCACTTTGTTGGGTTTGTTAAACAATAAAAGAAAAGTGATTATGCATACTTGTTCCTGGAGGATTGACACTCATTTTTAACCCTATGCTATGCTTAATGGTGAGTACACTTGCTCATATGTGTAATTTGGGGATAAAGTTTTAATTTAAACTTAATTGGAAATGTGCTTATTTTTATATGATTTTTATACTCAAATTCAAACACATCATCGGCCAGCACATACACGTACCGACACGAAATCAAGCAAGACCAAAGCACCCTTATTTACACCAAAAACAGACATCGCACGCACAAAATTTCTTTCGGTCATCATCTTTTAATCTTCAACCAACCCTAGCCGAGACTATAAGCCATAAATAAAAAATTTTCCTCTTGCCATCCTCTTGGATCTTTCGGTCCTCTACTCAAACCAAAGCACCTGTACGCTATACCCAACTGCATTTTTCGCTATGCAACCAAGCACAACAGGAAAAATCGCCATTTGCGACGGCCAAAAACCCTTGCAAAACCGTCGCTGACCATTTTTGCGACAGTTTTGCGACGGTTTTAGCCGTCGCAAAAAATGACGTCGCAATTTGCGACGGCCATGGGAAACCGTCGCAAATTGCGACTGGTTTTGCAAGGGACAAAAAAAATTCGTTGCTATTTACGACGGTTTTGCGAGGATTTTGCGACGAATATTTTTTGGTCAAACTTCACCAAAGGAACAAATTTTGCGACGAAAAACATTGACCCTCGCAAAACCATCGCAAATTGGGACGGTTTGCGAGGGTCGACTTTGGGCCCTAGCAAAACCGTCGCAATTTGCCCTCGCAAAACCATCGCAATTTGCGAGGGTTTTGCGAGGGCACAAGGTTGGCCCTCGCAAAACCCTCGCAAATTGCGACGGTTTTGCGAGGGGAGAATTAACCCCAAGTCATGACCCTCGCAAAACCGTCGCAATTTGCGAGTGTTTTGCGAGGGAGAATTAACTCCCAAGTCATGACCCTCGCAAAACCGTCGCAAATTGTGAGGGTTTTGCGAGGGGAGAATTAACCCCAAGTCATGACCCTCGCAAAACCCTCGCAAGGGGAGAATTAACCCCTAAGTCATGACCGTCGCAAAACCGTCGCAAATTGCGAGGGTTTTGCGAGGGGAGAATTAACTCCCAAGTCATGACCCTCGCAATTTGCGACGGTTTTGCGAGGGCCCAAGCAAACCCGCGGTTTGGACCCTCGCAAAACCCTCGCAATTTGCGACGGTTTTGCCAGGGCCACGGCTTGAGCCCTCGCAAAACCCTCGCAAATTGCGACGGTTTTGCGAAATTTTTGCAATAATTTTTTATTTTTTTATTATTATATTTATTTTAAATTATTAATTCCCTGTAAATCAACCCTGAAATACTATACAAATAAATGCCAAAACTATGTTCATAATCCAAAAAAAAATACTATAAAAAATTAAAAATAAGCCCAAATAAATATAATTAAAATACTAAAATATAATATAATGTAAAATACATAATAAGTATCTAAAAAAGTAAAATAATTCACAAAAATAAGTAATAGTGTATAAAGAGTATAAAAATAAATATAACAAGTCTATGTAAGTAATGAAGGAGCAGATAGGCAGGGGGTGGAGGAGGGGAACGAGAGCCCCTACGTGGGCCCGGGTGCTCATCAGCTGGATCAAATCCATCGTCATCATTTGGATCTTCATCTTCAGCATTAGCAGTCGCAATACGCACTTCTATCTCCTCTATGGATGGCATAGATGGTGCAGGAATACCCATCTTGTCCGACATAGCTGCCATCTAACCACCAAATGTAGACTGCTATTGCCTCATGAAGTCCCGATACAAGTCTATTTGTCGATTGAAACTCCGCTCAGCCTGTTGAACCCTTTACTCTACTAGATGTCCAATATCAACTGGTGTAGGGGAAGATGCATGCAATCCACTTTGAGACAGTCTAGTTCGAACATGTGTCGCCTCTGAGCCTAACGCAAAAACTCGTCCCCTTTTGAACCCGCCTTGTGCCTTTACAAACATGGCTTTTTCATCAAAAGGAACAACAGAAGTTTACAGAGTCACTAGACTCGGATCGAGGAGTGCTCGTATGAGATTTCGCACCTCATCCTAAAAAAAAAAAAAAAAAAGAATTGTCAATAGTAATTATCAAAATAAAATACAAATTCCACGCAGTATAAAGAATTTTAACATATTTAATCTATATAGTACCAATGTCTGGCGAGATCGCACACTGACAAACTGACCATTTTGTTGCCCGCTCTGAAAGACATGTAATGTCTCAAACATGTCTGTGTAGTTAAAAGAACTCCCCTCCTTGGCCCGCTACATTTATGTTAACAAAATGTAATTATTACAATCTTACATAAATTTGTAATAAAACAATTTAGATTAATAATTAATTAAGTGAAGGTGAATTACCAAACGGTCCTCGTGTTCTGTGAACGAAATAGACCCTCCAGGTATGGGTGCAGCTACTCCCACGATTCTTTTTGTTGGTGGATGAGAGCTTCGATACTTCTCTGATCTCCAAGTACTCGCAAATGTCATTCCAATACTGTGCCTCTATCCAATGAGGACAGACCCAATCATCCCTCTTCCTCAGCCTAGACATTATGTTCGAAAATCGCGTCCGACACTTCTTTTCCCAAGTTGATCGAATTAGCGAAGCATACTCTTCCCTCCACCGAAAATATTTCTGCATGATCATGATTAAGATTTCTGATTAACATATAACATACTACTTAAACGATAAAAAATACTCAAAAATTGCTTACCCCAAATTTTTGAAACCATAAGTCTCGCACGGTTATCGAGACGTGCGTGTATGTCGGATACAAACCAGTGAAGTACTATTGTATTATATTTGAAATTTCTCGGACACATTTGTCCGAGCCGGCGAACCTATTTTTGGTGTAATGACAATGTACAATATAGTTATGTTAATCTCAATAATAATAATAATAATTGAACTAATAATCAACATCTTATAAAGTATGAATATGTTACTTACCCGTTTCCCCGTGGAACAATCCAAGGTCGAGAGTCCGTAACTTGCAACCCAACGAATGCGAAGTCGAAGCAGCGGATGATTGAAAAGCCGGGATGGTACTCCCTCATCTCCAATAGAGCCATGTAATGAACGAGGCACTGAAAGCCTTTGTAGCTGAGTAAGGGATGGAGTATAAGGCTCCTGACCCTCCTGACTCCCCTCCCTCAATGATCCTTCATTAGAAGACATTGGTAAAGGAGATGAAAAAAGAAAAATAAGTAACCAATAAAGACGAAGCCCACTCCAAAAGAAGGATGTAAATAACCGTGAATAAAAATGATAAAAGAATAATAACATTGAAACGTTATATCTATTCGCTAGTTTAAAGTAATACAATAATATGTATGATAATGATGGATATGTCAAAATAAACATTGTACTTGTAAATTGAATTTTTAAAAAAAAATTGACAGAGTCTCCCCTATAATTGGATATTTCCTAGGCAGAAGGCCACCTCAAGATTTGACAACCAAAACGCTGTTACAAACAACAAAGACAAATCTTTTAAATATAGAAAAATTCAAAAGATAACTAGGGGTAATCACCCATTACCCAAGAGGAATGATCACCCATTACTCACGGGGAATGATCACCCATCACTCACGGGGTTCCAATTAAAATGTTAGATATAGTTAAAATCAAGCTAAAAATTATAAATGCCTCTGTCCTTGTGAATTGTCTCGTCAATACAAGCAACAATACAATATATAAACTACCTTGTTGTTTACACCACAAAAGAATATAATAAGGAATAACAAAAATCCTCCGAGTCGTACAAGTCTAAACGAAAGATTCCCGCAAAAAAAAGAAGGAGATGAGATTCCCGACAATTAGACAAAATTGTGAAACAAAATTGTATGTGATGGAATTTAAAATAATAAAAATTAAAAGATTCAAGGCATGTAGATTCAAATAACAAATAAATTGTAAATTAAAATTTGACATGGGATAGTAATGATGCAATAGATTTCAGGATTCCCTCACCATTAACTATATTATTTGTAAATGAATTGAAATCAGGCCTATTCACTAGAATCATTCTCCGATACTGTACTCATCATCATCTACCGAGGTATCGCTATTCGTTTCCCATTCATCTTCTTCCTCTTCATTTATAGGAGAATTTTCCCTTGTCGTTATAGCCTCATCATGAACATCCAACATTTCACTCATACCATTCTCATGCGTCGTAATACCAAGATCAACAAATAATCGATATGCCGACTTCGTCGACAGCATCTACTTCTTCCCGATAAGCTCGTCAACCACGGGTGCATCTATTATATGTCGAGCTTTGGTTTTGCAAACCGCCAACCAATCAGATCTTGGCCTCTTACTCCCTGGATATGATGCATAATACACTTGGATAGCTTGTTGAGCTAGAACAAATGGATCATAGTTAGCATAGCTCCTTTTGTGGTTAATTTCTACAAGATTATACTCGCGGATGTACCCCGGTACCACGATTCAATGTTTGATCAAACCAGTGACATTTAAAAAGAACAATGCTTTGTCTGTGGATTACCAGGAAATTGCACTTCAATAATCTCATTTAACACTCCATAGTAATCAGGTCCCGATGCGTCATTTCCAATCCCTTTCACGCAAACACCACTATTAACTCGTTTTCTTTCCCTCCGCATAATCATTAGTGTGAAATCGGTAACCATTAATTATGTACCCACTATATGATTTCACTAGCCTTGACGGACCCCAAGCAAAGTTCCTCAAGCATTCATTTGTAACCATATTTTCCGAATCTTGTACCTAAAAAATATTAGACAAGTTAACCTCGTAATTATGAAAGTTATAGCATTACGAAACTCCATTGAATCCCCAATGGAGTTCCAAATGCAAGTTATTAACTTATGAGACTTACATATCCACTAAACCATTCTCGCAAATTCAAGGCCGATTCTTCTATTGATTTCTATCTCTCGATATAGTCGGAGCCAGACTTCGTAAGTGTGCCGTGAATGCCTCGTAATGCATTAGAATTAGATTGAATGAGTCAAAATCATTATGAGGTATCGTTTATCGTATAAAATGTATGAAGTAGTAGCTCGTACTCAATGTATGGCTGCACTTCACCACAATTAAGCAACATATAAATTCTTGCTGCAACGAATTCTTCGAAGTAAGGAACCGAGTTCGAATTCGTCCTATCACCCGTCCTTGAACATTGCAGATTGACAGACCCAGTGTTCTTGCACCCTCTCTAATCGTTCTCCCTCTTCATTACGCGCCGAATTGTACGTTTTGTTTGTACATGTGGCTCAAAATAATAAGAGAATAAAGTGGATGCTTCCTCAACTAGATAAGCATTGCAGATTGACCCTTCAACTCTAGCCTTATTTTTCACCTTGATTTTCAATTGATGCAAATACCTGTCATTTAAAAAAAATTCGACTTCAATCACACACGCTTATATCGTACTCGCTATGAAAAGAATTAGATTGAATGATTCGATTACCGTTCAAACGGGTACATCCACCTATATTGAACAGGGCCACAAACTCTTGCTTCGTAAGGCAAATGAATTAATAGGTGTTCCATTACATCAAAGAATGCAGGTGGAAATATCTTCTCCAACTTACATAACAATAAAGGAATGTCGGACTCCAATTTGGCCATATGAGCTACATTCAACTTAGGAGAGCATAGATCACGATAAAAAAGACTCAACTCCGTCAAAACACCCCATACATTAGAAGGAAGAAATTCCTTCAATGCAATTGGAAGTAGTCTCTCCATGAATACGTGATAGCTCATGTGATTTCATACCGGATAACTTCAACTCATTCAAATCAAGCACATCTTCCAATGTTTGAAGCGTATCCATCCTGGGAGTTGCAATCCCCTCAACCATTCAAGCAAAAGTTTCTTTTGTTCTGATGTCAACGAGTAAACAGACTTTTAGGTATAGCCACTTTTCCTCCTCCCACATTCAAGGCATGTAGCTCTGGCCTATGGCAATAAATTTCTAAGTCACGTCTAGCCTTTAAATTGTCTTTTGATTTACCCTTTACCTCAAGAACCGTATTCATGACATTGTCAAATACATTCTTCTCATTGTGCATTACATCAATATTATGTCGGACCAAATTAGTACGCCAATACGGCAAATCCCAAAAAATACTCCTTTTTGCCCAATTATGAGATATTCCCCTGCCATTACTCCTTCCAATTTCTTTGCATGTTTCTGTAATTTTTTCATAATTAGACAAACTATCCCAGCATTTCTTCACCAGTAGGGTATTGCACAGGTCGTGATGTCTCGTAACCTCTATCATTCCTAAAAGATCTCGTATCCCTCCCGTAAGGATGATCCGATGGTAAGAAACGACGGTGACAGTCAAACCATGATTGTTTCCCACCATTTTGTAGATGAAAAGACTTTGTATTGCCCATACAATATGGACAAGCCAGTCTCCCAGCAGTGCTCCAGCCACTCAACATACCATATGCAGGAAAATCATTAATAGTCCACAAAAGTGCCGCCCGTAGTTGGAAGTTTTGTTTCTTCGATATGTCATAAGTGGTGACACCTTCAAACCACAATTTGGTTAATTCGTCTATCAAGGGTTGTAAATAAACATCCACCCGGTGCTTTGGATTCTTGGGGCCCGGGATAATGATTGTTAAAAACATGACTCGGATCCTTCATACACATCCACGGGGAGATTATACGGTGTGAGAATGACCGGCCAGGATGAATATTGCTTACCCGACATCCCAAATGGTGAGAATCCATCTCGTACATAAACCAAGTTTGACATTCCGTACTTCTTTTGCAAACTCAGGATACATTCGATCAAAGTGTTGCCATGCTTCAAGATCACGAGGGTGACTCATGGTGCCTTTCTCCGATCTCGCTCTCTCCATGCCATCTCATGTGTTCAACTGTTGTTTTGGAAGTATACAATCTTTGTAGCCTCGGTGTTATCGGGAAGTAATACATCTTCTTGAATGAAATTTCCCTTCTACTTGTGTTCTTCCCAACCTTTTTCTCGTGCATATCGAGGATGGCCACAAAATTTACACTCTCTACGATTCATGTCATCTTTCCAAGAAAGCATGCATCCATTATTGCATACATCTATTTTTTGTACCGGCAAACCCAACCCACCCACTAATTTTTTCATCTCGATAGAAATCATCGTGAATCGTATTATCGCTAGGCACAACCTCTTTCATCAATTGCACAACATCGTTAAAGGCTTTACGCGAGAGGTTATTTTCGGACTTAATGTTTAATAACCTTGAAGCCAGTGAAAGTCGCGAATGTTGTGTGCATCCATCCCATATAGGAGTCTCTCGCCGCCTTTAACATATCGTAAAACCTTTGTGCCTCCACATTAGGTGGCTCTTCAAAATGGTCTCGTCGATGGAGCTTCAGGGGGAAAGTCAGGTCCCGCTACGTCTAAGACCATTTCGCGAGACGCATTTTCTTGATGTGAATCAAATTCTGGGATTGAGGTAGACACACTTGAGGGACACTCGAATGGCTCACCATGACATGTCCACCGGTAATACCTAGGCACAAATCCAGACTTCCACAGTGGAGCTTAACTTGTGCCGGATCCAGTATACTTTTTATTCTTACATTTTGCACACGGGCATCTAATTACGCTTGACATTGCATTTGATAAGGCAAATGTCAAAAAAGCCTTAACCCCTTCCTCAAATTCAATAGTGATCCCTTTTACACCTGAAGCGTGCCTTCTATACATCCAACTACGATCCTCCATGACGTCTAAATGAGAGAAAAGAACAATCAACTCAATAATTAAAATCACCCCTTAAACAAAAGGAAGAGAAGTATAATTACATTTTCCTTTCTATTATCTAACAAAAAGAGGTCCAAAACATAGAATTTACAATTGCTATCTTTGGATACAGTTACACCTTCAATATCTACGTTTTAACCAAGTTCTACATTTAATTGAGGTGAAAAGTACAATTATTTGAAGAGTGAAAATAAATGTGGAAATAAATGAGAAAATTGAGGAATTTGATTAAGATTAAATAATATTAAAGCTAATTATATTCTTATTTTACACATTCCAATGGTTAAATAATAACATTTTATTTATTTTCATTCCAATGTTTATATTTGTTTAAACTCTCTCTATAACGTATATTATTCCTGCTATTATTAACATCCACCTATATATGAAATTATTATTATTATTACTCATTTCATTAGTCCTATTCTTATTCTTATTAGCAATATTATTTTTAATAATAATGCTATTATGGGATATATACTCATGCTCAATCGAATAATACACTCCAAGATAAGGGTAGTTATTCTATTCCACAAGTAAGTAGCTGCAGATTTTGAAAAAAATTTTGACAGAGTCTCCCCGTAATTGGACATTTTCCAGGCACAGGGCCACCTCAAAATTATACAATCAAAATGCAATTGCAAACAACAAAGACAGATCATTCATTTATACAAAAAAAATAATAAAATAAAAGGATAATTAGGGGTAATCACCCATTACCCAGGAGGAGTAATCACCCATTACTCACGGGTAGTTATTCTACTCCACAGTAAATAGCGGCAGATTTTGAAAAAAAATTTGACAGAGTCTCCCCTGTAATTGGACATTTTCCAGGCACAAGGCCATCTCAAAATTATACAATCAAAATGCAATTGCAAACAACAAAGACAGATCATTCATTTATACAAAAAAATAAAATAAAATAAAAGGATAACTAGGGGTAATCACCCATTACCCGGAGGAGTAATCACCCATTACTCACGGGGAATCCAACATTTGAATTCAACAAAAAGGCAATTTATATGAACAACACGCACCTCCTACATCTTCATAATCTAAGGAAATGGATTTCTCACATAAAAGAGCCTTCAAAGCATTCTACTAGAGTTAAATCTTCCACTAGAGACACTAATATATTATTATAATCAAGTAATAAGATTACTAAACTAATCAGATATCAACCTTCCTATTATGGCATCATAACCAATCAAATTAATTTATAAGGGTTTATATAGCTAAAACATAGTTCCCATATAATTTGATCAAAGTAGTAATTTTTTTATAACAGGGTAAAAAAGAGTGCACTTTGTACAAAGTATATCACATATAAGTATAGATCAAAACACATTGAATGTTTAAAAAGGACAACAATTCCAACTAACAATTCAGCAATTCCAGTTCACAATTCCAAATTTAAATCAATAATCTCACATCAAACCACCATCATGTCACTCCCAATCTCCTCAAACTCAACCCCAACATCAATACAACTTTTATACATCAATTCAAACTCTGCTCATTCACAAATAATCACCCAAATTTCAAAGCTTCAGGGAAATGCAAATCGCCCAACACGGACTTAGTTTATAAGATAATGAAGTAGCTCAAGAGATAAATTCTAACTACTTACCCAAATGAATCGACTTCAAGAACAACGACAAGCAGTAGCACAAGAATGGCAGTGGAGGCGCTCACTGAGGGGGGCGGGCTGAAGGGGGCAGGCAGAGCAGGGGGGCCGAGGGGGGATCTGCAGGAAGGGGGGCGCGGGGCGGGGGTGGGAGGGCACGGGGAGGGGGGCTGCGGGGGTGGGAGCACCGGGGAGTGGGGCGCGGGATGGGGGGAGTTGAGGGGGGGCGCGCGGGAGGGGGCCGCGGGATGGGGGGAGTTGAGGGAGGGGGCGCGGGGGTGGGGGGAGTTGAGGGAGGGGGCGCGGGGGGGGAGGGAGGGGGCGCTGGGGGAGTTGGGGGCGCGGGATGGGGGGATGGGGGAGTTGAGGGAGGGGGCGCGGGATGGGGGGGGAGTTGAGGGAGGTCGCCGGCGGGGAGAGTGGGGAGAGATGGCGGCGGCGCAAGGGGAAGGGGAGGAAGAAGGATGTGGGAAGAAGGAGGGGGGAAAAAATGAGGGAGTGAAAAATTTTGGAAAATTTTAGTTTTTTTTTAAATTTCTAGCTATTTCGTCTCAATTTGTGACGAAAAAATAAAACCCTCTCTAATTTCTCATAAATTAATACGAATAACATTATAAATCGATCTATACATTATAATTTTTATTATTTTTTAGTGATTTTAATAATAATATTATTATGTAAATTATTTTTCTTTATATATTTTAATTTATACACCACTTAATCAAATAAATAGATAAAAAAATTAGATATATGTATATATATAACTATATAGTATAATATATATTAATATGTTGGAGGTGAATAACATTACAAATCGATCTCTACATTATAATTTTCACTATTTTTTTTAGTGATCTCAACAATAATAACAGTATTTGAATTGTTTTTCTTTACATATTTTATTTTATACACCACTTAACAAAATAGATATATTAAAAAATTGGACATATGTATATACATAGCTAAATTAGTATAATATATATTAACATGTAGGAGACGAAGAACATTACAAATTGATCTCTACATTATAATTTTCATCATTTTTTTAGTGATATCAACAATAATAACAGTATTTGAATTATTTTTCTTTATATATTTTACTTTATACACTACTTAATCAAAGTGATAGATTAAAAAATTAGACATATGTATATATATACCTACATGTTATAGTATATATATATATATATATATATATATATATTAAACTAAACAGATACTTATATACATTATATACATATACTTATATATTAGAATAAGTATATAACATAACATAATTAACTATATACATTTACTTATGCAATACATTAGGTGTATAACATGACATAATTACATATACAAAATTATAATAAAATACACTAATTGAGACATGTTATTAAAAATATTTCAGTAAATTTGTCAAAATACACCATCACATAAACACATAAAGAAAAATTTTAAAAAAAAGATTAAAACCCTATTTTGTTGTAAAACCCTCGCAAATTCGTCGCAATTAGTGACGGATTTGCGACGAATTTGCGACGAATTGGGGTTTTGAGATTTTCTATAAATTTTTTCATTTATTTATTTTTTAATTAAAAATATTGACCGTCGCAAAAACCCTCGCAAATTGCGAGGGCCCAAAATCCGTCTCAAAACCCTCACAAATTGCGAGACCTTTGCGACATTCAAAAATTTTTAAAATATTTTTTAAAAAAATAATCGATCGTCGCAAAACCCTTGCAAATTGCGAGGGTTAGTTGCCGTCGCAAAATCCTCGCAAATTGCGAGGGTTTTGCGATGGACGTTCAATTTTTTTAATTTTTTTTTAAAAATAGATAGCCGTCGCAAAACCCTCGCAATTTGCGAGGACTTTGTGATGGACGTTCAAAAATTTTAAAAATAGTTTTTAAAAAAACAATCGGTCGTCGCAAAACCCTCTCAAATTGCGAGGGTTATTTGCCGTCGCAAAATCCTCTCAATTTGCGACGGTTTTGCGATGGACGTTCAAAATTTTTTTTAAAAAATATTTTTTTAAAAAATAAACTACCGTCGCAAAACCCTCGCAAATTGCGAGGGCTAACTACCGTCGTAAAACCCTCACAAATTGCGAGGACTTTGCGATGGACGTTCAAATATTTTAAAAATATTTTTTTAAAAAATAATTTGTCATCGCAATACCCTCGCAAATTGCGAGGGTTTTGCGATGGACGTTCAATAAATTTTTTAAAAATATTTTTTTAAAAAATAACTTGCCGTTGCAAAACCCTTGCAAATTGCGAGGGTTAATTGGCCGTCGCAAATTGCGAGGGTTTTGCGATGGACGTTCAAAAATTTTTTTAAAAATATTTTTTAAAATAAATCGCCGTCGCAAAACCCTCGCAAATTGAGAGGGTTATTTTCCGTCGCAAAATCCTCGCAATTTATCTAATGAATTATTTATTTCTTTAGCCATCTATTTAATTATTCAATTAATCATGTATCTAATAGTGTTGGTATTAAAATTAATATTCATTCCATATCGCTGAAATTATTAACTATTATCGTTAATTATTGTTATTAAAAATTATTATTATTATTATGATTTATTTATTCTTTTATTTATTAGTTTTATTATTATTGATTAACTTCTTACAATAATGTTAAATTATCATAATGTGATTATCAAATTTATAATATATTATTTAAATATATGTTGCTGCAGTTGTCGTCATTCCCTAATTATTATATTTCAATCATTAACATAATCCTTATGATATAGTTGTGTGTGTATATACGATTTTTTTTATCATAATTATTATGAATATTACTTCTTACGTGCTAGTATTATTATTGTTATTAAATTTGTTTGTTATGATTTGGTATCGGTTATCATTACTTATCATTATTATAGCTTTAAGTTTTTTAAATATTACTTGATATTAATTATTAGTTATTTAATTAGTATTTATTATTTCATTTTTAATTGTTAATTTATATTTATTATTTATTATTAATTATATTTATCTAATTGATTATTTATTTATTTATTTATTTGTTGATGTAAGCTGTTCAGACTATTATTATTGTTCATATTAATTATTTAATACATGTTGTTCTAGTCATCGTGTTATATAAACATATCATCCTTCTATTATTTGAACATCCATTTCTTGTTCATGTGCCTCGTTGGAGTCCCACATATGCAAAGTTTTGTCAAAAGGAAGAATCTTGGGAGTGAAGTCAAATACCTCCATATAGGATATTCTTATGCCTAAATGCAAGGGAGGAAGTTGGATTTTGGATGCTTTATTATGTCTTGGAAGATAGTGTTTGTTTAAGGATTTATAATGTTCTTGTTTAGATGGAAGGGGGGATCCTAGCACAAGGAGCAACTCATTAGCTCAAGGGTTTAAGTGAAATTGATACGTAAATCCTTACATTAAATATTTGATATAAAAACTCTAAACTGCAAATCGTTTGAAAAATATTTATTATCTCAATGACGTGATTATCTGGAATGCAAACTTGACTTTTCTCATTAAAAGTTTTCCATCAAACAAAAATTTTATTAGAAAATCCCTTTTTAATTGTACAACGATTTTACAACTAATCATTTGGAATTCATACTGCATCACCAAGTTTGTTGGAAATATTTTCATTGAGATTGGATTCTAATCGGTGATGTTGAAATGTTGAGTAATCAATAAGGGTAGGCCTCTAGGACTAACCATTGAAGAGTAGGAAAAGTCTCTCAATAGACGGCCACATTTGAAAGACGAACTCTACTTGGAAAAGTTGACAGTCTTAGTAGGTCAGGCTGATCCAAGCTAGCACCTCAATCCAAGTGGAGTGATATTCTGGGATGGATATTCGATAAGTTAGGGTAAGAGGTAGGGAGTATCTTACCTAGTAGGCCATACACCCATTACGCTGTAATGCATTGTTTCACAGTGTTTGTCATGATACAGGGTTCCATGGCAAGGCTATGATGCAAGGTTTCATAGCCATTTATTTTGAGTAGTTTTTGAATAATAAATATCTTTGGGTTTTATTTTTGTTGTGATAATTACCACTCACTTTGATACGGAGAATGTATGACTTGCAATTCACTTTTGATATATGATTTCGAAGTGCATTCATAAAATTTATTTTCATCCAAACATAAGCACACACAAAGCTTACTGAGATGTATTTCTCACACTCTTGTGATGTCATATTTCAGGAGCTGCTAGTTTTAACATGGTTGCATGCTAGTAGAAGATAGCTATCTTTAATTCTTTAATTTTTTTTCTTAATTGAGGATTGCTCATTTTATGTAATTTGAGAGACTTTTTGAAGATATTATTTCCCTTTGTAATAAGATTTTGAGTTGATTCCAATTTGATTACTTCCATTATCTAGTTATAAAGACCCCTAGTCTTTTGGATAGGGCAACATCCCCGCCATCTTTGGGCACTTGTGTGGTGGGGTGTTACATAAACTCTATCCTACCAGTTGTACTTTATGACATGATCAAAATAGTGGCATTGAATAACTTGACCGCAATGCATATATTCTGACCTTTAACTTATAATCATCGTGAATATAATCTGCAGTTTCTTAAACTGCTATATTATTTTGTTCTCAATTATTTTCCTGGGCATCTAGACTCCTCCTGTTACTGTTTTGAAGTAAAATTTCCCATGCATATGTAATATATACTATAGAATATAGATTAGGAGATCCTAGAGAGCGAATACTATTTAACTTGTTTTGAGTGACAACAAAAGGAAAATAGGGGGGCATGCTCTAGAGAAGATCCATATTTCAAGAGGAAGTGAAAAAAAAAAAAAAAAGAGAGAGAGATGCTTCATAGATGGATGCCAAAACATTAACCTTCATCACCAGTTAATCAAAATGATGCAAAAAAACATGCATACACTAAATGCACAACTTGACACCTAAAATATGAATTCTAATGATCATATGCATAATCACTTTCTTATCCAGTGATTAATTGTAAGCCTGTAACATCAAGATTATAAATGTTCATCATATTAAATCTCCACAGCTAAAGCTACATCACCATACAACACCCAATTTACCTAAATTTAGTGCTCAGTTTAAATATTGGTCTTATGGATTTGATTGTTTGTTTCTTATGACTATAGTTACTTCTTTTGCATGATCTTCATATCAGGATAATCAAGATTCAGAAACATCGTTGTGGCACTATTGGATGATACTGAAACCCGGTCTACAAAATAGATTCATCATCAAATTTGGAAGAATCATAGCAAAACATATATCATGATTCAAAAACCTTGTTCTTACCCCGAAAATGTTGAATGATTGTACATGTGATAATAATAACATATAGCTGCTTCTCTAGGTCCAATTCATCATGTTTCAACACATTAGCAAACGTTTCACATAGAGTAACTCAAACTTTCCACTGCCTACCAACATTCAATTAAACAAAATTCAACTATATATTATAGCAATCAGCAAATTAGTGTTCAATGATATATGCAAAACAAAGAAACACTTAACTGTAAATCTTCTAATTCAACATACTACATTCCATTAGTTTGTGATTGCCCCTGTTTATCCATTTTCTCATATAATCGACACAAACATCCAACAATATCTACATAGAAGAGAATATTTTTCAACCATTCTTGTTCTATTCAACACTCAAACAAAGTAGCACTTACCAATTAAATATCCCTCATGATCAGCACATCTCTCATGTTGCTCAAAATGAATGCACATAAATTTATGCCTTGGAATTATAGGTAATTTATCAATCATTTCCTCCAAATTAGTTCTAGCATGAAATTGTATAAAAAATTCTGATCACACATTTTATACTTTGCTTTATATTCTATAACACCAAAAATTTACAGCACATAATACTTCCCTTCTTCAATTGCACCGCGAAACTCATCTGCAATTTTACTCCTAATGATCATATGCATAACAGTTTCTTGCACATGCAAAATAGACAACACACTTATCCATCAATATCAAATAAATGATACAATATAAAAACCAACAGACTAAAACATATCTACTCGTCAATAGCAAGGAATTCTATACTCATGAATTCTCCTTCTTTCTGTGCATGAAAGGCTTCCCACATTCTATCTACATGGAATTGAATTCAATTATTTTGATGTTGCCAACCAATGTCTTTGAACATGACAAAACTCAACTTAGTCCCACTCATTTTCTTATGTCCTTGCAAAATTCACTCAACTACCTACTCAAGAACTAGAAACCTCGAACAATATATATAGGCATCCTCCAGAAAATCTTTCACTTGCTACTAAATATCATCTCCAATAGACAAAGAGATTTTGTTGAAATCGAACATCTCATTTTTAGGATCCAAACCAAAACAAAAATATTCCATTAACGTATTGATCTCGCGGTGCAAAAAAAAAAAAAAAAAACAAAAACAAAAACACAAAAGCCAAAGCAATCAAAACCCTTTAACCAAGCATCCTCAATAACTCATCAAATCCAAAGAACCACATGGAGAGAGAGTGAGACTGCTATGGAGAGAGTAAATGGGCTTCAAGAGAGAGTGAAAAAATATAATGCTTGTTTGATGAGCAATGTTTTTTTTTTTTTTTTTTGTGTAGGGAGAGAGGGAGAGAATGAGGATTGAAAAGAATGTGATTGGAACCCTAAGTGTTGGGGGTGGGCTTCGGTTTTAGTGGGTGGCGATGGGTCCGAAGCCACAAACCTAAGCAATCAAAACTCTTCAACCAAAGGAACCTCAATAACTCATCAAATCCCAAGAACCACAGCAATGCACAATTGCTTATAAATACCATGGCTATACCTTATAAACAATCTTCTACTACCAAGTAACACACCCAAAGAATAAACCTATACAACGGAATCTATTGCTCAACTTAACGCCAAACCCATACCTAATCATCTCACCTAACAGGAAACCTAAAGAACAAAACCAAAGTAGTTCTCTAGTCCAGTCATCCTACTATAACTACAAACCAAACCCCAATACTGATATGTCACATAAACATTAGCCAATTAACCTAATGGGGCTAACGTGTCAAACTCTAAGGACTTTAATTACCCATCAGCTTTACTACTTATTAATTTGATAATAATATAAACGGTTGTAATTTAACCACATTATCTTATTTTTCTTCCCATAAAAAGTCGACTTTGTTGACTGCCTAATCTTACAACAGTTGTTTTTCAATTTCAATCATTGAACGTAATTATAACTGATGTGGTATATTTTTATATAAAGATTGGAGATCCTCCAATATTACTAGTACTACAGAGTAGTCTTACCCATAAAAATCAATCCATACATCTAAATTTATTTCCTCTCATTTCTCTCTTTTTTCTTTCAAATGTTTCAATCCCAAACATATTCTCAGCGGTTTGCACCTTTGGGCTATGATGATGAGTTTATCTATGTAATACGGTCAGTTCAAAGTAAAACTCAATACTCCTGGTTTTTAAGTAACTGTCCTTCTAGGAATTTATTTATTCTTTTTAATTTCTAAGTATATTTTGTTTTAAACTATCAAGAATATATCTATTGTTTCTTTTCGCTAATACTCTTAACATAATTATCATAGTACTATACTAAATTAGCACACAAATTAATTTTCTCATTTTCTTCCGCCTCTAGAGAGAATGCACAACTCCACCAAAAACACACTCCCAATGTCGTCAAACTCGATGGAGTATCCTTTTAGCCGGGTTGAGGGTAAACCAACGTGCAACTGTGTCCGGATTATAGAACCCATGCCAGTGGGAATCAGGAACCAGCAAAAACATGCTGTCTATGCCTTTTCACAATCCTCCAGGATATGTCTTTGCCATATGAAGCGACTAGATTTCAGCCTTACAAGTTGAGGATTGATCCATTCGTATTCTGCCGATTAGGGAAAAATATATTTTTTGATTCAGTAGCTGTGGTTTTAAGCATTTGGTATGTTGAGAGATGTTGAGCCTTACCCGTTCGGCCAACTTTGGAACTGCTTTGTAACATTTGTACATGTTTTCCTCGTTAGTAATGATAAAAAGTTCCTATTTCCAAACAAAATATATAAATATAAATATATTTTTTAAATTTTAAAAAATAATATTATCCTTTTACTTTATAATTTTTAAATAATTTCTTTAATTCTTATATAAACTATAATTATTTCAAAATAAAGGAAGTATGTTGGATCTATAACAACAATGACCATGTTCTTCGTTGTAGAAGAGTCAATTGATTTTTTTTTTTTTTTTTGGAGCAAAGAGTTAATTGAACTTTGTGAGGCAGATTTGTAAAGTCCAAGGCCAAAACCCAATCAAAATTCCATATTTCCAAGTATACGTCTTACGAGTGCAAGTGCATGTGCACACGTAAACGTACACAATTGTGAGAAAAGAGAGCTTTTGAGTAATCTTACATTCTTCATATCTTGTATATTTCTAAATTGCTCACAATTGTGAGAAACAAAGAAATTTTTAATAAAATGCTTAATTACTATCTTTATATTACACCCTAAATGATCAACATACAGGAATACTTACAAAATAATTTCAAAAGCATAATTCCATCAAAACTTAGAAAATTTGCAATAACAAGGAATTTCAAATTCGTCGGAGCAAGCATTAATGATATTTAGAATGCGAAATATGAACTAGAATGCATGCAAATTCCACCAACAAAACAAAGCCAAAATGGGCCAACAGAGCTTAGGGCTGCCTAACCTCCACATATTTTGAAACGCCTGAATCCAAGCCTTAAAATGGCCACTCATTTTATAACTTTCAGCAAGCTAATCCATCAGAGAAGTAGCATCCATATGCATAAAGACAATGAGAATGTCAACTATCAATTGTAACAAAGGTTAGGGCAAGAGGAAGAGGTAGAAAGAGAAGCTCTCAGCTCCTGTGAGTACTCTTTTTGTGTCTTGCTCACCATGATAGGACTTCTAGCTTTGTTGCCAGTGCACGATTCCTCTGCTGGTTAGTTCCTATAATGTATGTGCTATCTAATTACTAGTGTGGTATCTGGTTGTGTTGTGTAGTAGTAGTATCTATGGTTGCTCTCTAGTTGTCTCCGTCCCACCCGACTATGATTACAGGGGTGAGTTCGGATTCTTTTAGGTTCTGCTAAACTAGGGTTGCACTAGTTTGTTGGCTCCTGCATGTGTTTCTACTTGTGTTGCTATTATCCGCTGCTTCCCGCTATTCATATTTACTATTCTACTGCTTTTTTCTGGTTATATCGTCATCCTTGTATATGTGCATTATCAACTGAAGTATTTGCTACCCTATTTAGCAGATTGACGTGGGATGGTTTTGAACCTGTTATATTGTTCAGTGTTTAACTCTCATATTGGTTTGGTCTTACTTCTTGTTCAATTTCTATACCAGCAATCCAGTATGTTTGATCCGCATAACCACCTATTTCATGCTGAAACCAGTTTGTCAGCATTTGTTAACATATTTCTTTGGTAAGGTCTAATTCCCGGTACTAGGTTCAAATTTGAATTCCAACATCCTGATGCCACCTTCATGTCTAGCCTATAGAATTTTAGTTCCCCTCTGCATACTTTGCTATAAGCTTTCTAGACCACCTACCTCGGGAATAAAATTACCTACCACAAATCCACTTCCTTCTGTCAATTCTTGCTATATTTGCCAGCCTTACGTTCTGAGGGCCTGGACCTAATGGTCCAGACCAGAGGATGAAAGAAAGCAATTATTTCTAGGGTGTCGTCTTCCCCTACATCCTAGGTGACTTTACCTCCCCCCCAGATAGTGTCTCTGATATCTGTTGTCCTCGACTTGCATATGGCAAATATTAACCCCTCATCTATACCCCAACCTGAGGCACTGATGACCTCTGGCCCCAATCCGCCTTTATCAACTACCCCCGTCAATCAGGTGGCCCATTTGCTGGCCCTAAAACCAAACCAAGCATCGTGCTCGATGCCCACAGATGTTGGGAGCATGCCCCCTCCCATTGCTCATGTGACCTCTGCATATACTGTCCCATGTGAGGGTATGACTAACAACTCTCAGCAGGCGACACAACCTAATCCTATATCGGTGGAAACTGACAAACCAGTTCACTCTTAGGCAAATGTTGTTAAAGGGAACCGTGAAATGTGCAATGGAATGCGAATAAGGTATATCCCTAGCTCGGGTGATTTCATCAACATTGATGTTTTGGACTTCGAGGATGCTGAGGTGAAGTTGGGATATTGTCTAATTGGGATGTTCGCTGGAAGGTTCCCGGGTATGAAAGTAGTACTGGAACTCACTAAGCAGTGGGGTGTTCAAACTAAGGTTCACACACATGCCTCGAGTTGGATTATCTTTCGGTTCAATACAAAAGTAGATAGGCAGCTGGTTCTCCGTGGGGGGCCTTATGCAATATTTGGTAGGTCGTTAATGCTCAAGATAATGTCATCTAAATTTGATTTCTCTTTGGATGAGGTGAATATAATACCCATATGGGTAATGTTTCCAGCACTGCCTCTGGGTTGCTGGAACATGACAGCACTGAGTAAAATTGCATCGGCTATTGGCATCCCTATTATGTCTGATATACTCACTACAAGGTTGGATCGTCTGTCCTATGCTAGAGTCTTGGTGGAGGTTGATGTTTCTAAACCACTAGTGAAGGTGGTACCGCTTTGATTACCATCCGAAAAAATCAAATAGCAGGCTAGGCAGTTTGAGTTTGAACCTGCATTCTATAACCACTGCTGCAAGTTTGGACATTATACGGAGGCTTGCACGGGGGACAATATGAAAAAGAAAGAACAGCTGCTAAATTCCAAAGGTGATACAACCAACAAACGGCAAATGGACAGGCCACTTAAAAGGACAAGACCTCGGTCTGCACTTGCTGGACAAGACCTTGTCATGAGTTCATCTTCACCAAGGGGGACAAGCACTAAATGCATTGATAAAGGGAAAGCTCATATCCAGTACCTTGGACAGGAATGAATAGAGAACATAATGTCTATTGCTTCCTCCAGTGCACAAGGGCCGGTCTAAGTTGTTGCCAAGGACAAGCATATGCAAGCTGGGGTTGATCTGCCTACTGCCCCCATGGACAAGCCGGAGCATGTTTGAGTTTATGCACATGCTACCCCGAATGTGTCTGTTGGGCATGGTGATCAGATTAAGGAGAGAAGGGGGTGTTCTAGGGTTAGACGGTTAGGACGTGTCCAATCCCGCTCAAATTCACAGAGGCGTGTTCAATTTCAAAAGAAAACAATGGCATCCTGTATTGGGAATGACCAAAGTTTTGAAGAAATCCCTAAGATGGTTTTGAATACTAGGAAGGCAACAGTACAGGCCACAAAGTTCATCCAATCTATATGGAAGAAATATGTTGATCGTAGTGTTGACTTGATTGGTGCCCAACAGGCACTAGTTAGTCCCCAATGAGAGTCATATGCTGGAATATTTGAGGGTTCAACATGACCCTCAAACATCACGGGGTTCTAGAGTTTATCTCTAAACATCGTGTTGACGTCATTGGATTACTGGAGACAAAATTGACTGTGGATGGACTTGAGAATATCCAGCATAACAAGTTCACTAATTGGTCGGTCATACATAATTTAGTAGTGACGGAGAGGGACAGGGTGGTCATCCTGTGGAATGCTGCTAGGGTGGATGTTAAGTTATTCCACTGTTCGCCTCAGGCTATTACTGTTCGTATCACTTGTAAGGTTACTCATGTTTCTTATTATTTTAGTTTTATCTATGCTTACAACTCCGTCGTGGCACGTAGGGCGTTGTGGGAAGTTATTGAGTACCTATCTACTGCTTTGTCTGAACCATGGATCCTTATGGGAGATTTCAATGCTTACCTACATATTGATGACAAGATTGGTGGCATCCCACCTTCAACTTATGAAATAAAGGACTTTGCAGCAATTTGCACTAATACGGGCCTGGAAGACCTACCTTATGTTGGGCAGTGGTTTACTTGGACAAATTCTAGGGTTTGGTCTAAACTGGATAGGGTGATGGGTAATGATGAATGGTTCTAGTGCAATGTCCAGGCATCCGTTGAATTTTTCCCTATTAGTTACCTGTCTGATTATTGTCCCTGCCTTTGGTCACTAGTTGACAATCGTGGTGATTCTTTTCGTTTGTTGAGGTTCCTTAACTTCTGGGCTGACCATGACTCATTTCAGGATCTGGTTAAGGGTGTGTAGGTTCGTCCATACTTGGGACACCACCAGTTTACTCTTTATCGTCAGTTAAAAGAGCTTAAGAAGGACTTGTGGAGATTAAACAAATCTAAATTCTCACAACTATCTAGATGTGTTGAACAGGCGAACAAGGATGTACTTAGTGTCCAACAGCAATTACTTGAAAACCCTTAAGACCAGGACCTTATCTCTAAGTTCAAAGAGTGTGAACTGTCTGCCTGGCATCTTGTAGATATGGAATTGAAGTTCTACCGGCAACTTACAAAAGGGAAGTATGTAGATCAAGCTAACAAGAATACACATTACTTCTTTAACATTTTCAAACGGAACAAAAGAAGGAGCTTCATTGCTTTGATTCTCAAAGAGGATGGTTCTATGACTGACAGTCCAATGGCTCTTGCTGATGAATTTGTTGAATACAACCGTAATCTACTGGGGACGAGACGAGGGCTGACTGCCAGAGCATCAATGTGGACTATGTTTGTGCTGGTCAAATGGTCCCCCATGACCTGAAGGACGACTTGGTTAGACCGGTCTCTCATCAAGATATTAAACTGGCTCTGTAGGACATAGGTGATTGCAAGGCACCGAGTCCGGATAGGTTCACTGCGTTATTTCTTAAGAAGGCTTGGGGTACGGTTGCAAGGAGCCTATGTGATGCGGTTAAGAAATGCTTCTTGTTTGGCAGAATCCTCAAGCAGATAAACCATTCTGTGATTACTCTTGTTCCTAAGTCTGCACATGCAAAAAGAGTGAAGGATTATAGATCAATCTCTTGTTGTAATGTTGTGTACAAGATTATTTCAAAAATTTTGGCAGACAGACTTAAAATTATTTTACCTCATCTTGTGGACATCTCGCAGACGGCTTTCATAAAGGGCAGACTCATGGCTGACAACATCCTACTTGTTCAGGAGCTTCTGCGTACGTATGGGAGGACAAGAGTTTCCCCCTGTTGTACGATCAAGGTAGACCTTAGGAAGGCATATGACTCAGTAAACTTGGCTTTCTTATTGGAATTACTTACTAAGCTAGGTTTCCCACAGCTCTTCGTGGACTGGATTCAGCAGTGTTTGACCACTATCTCTTTCTCTGTTGCTATTACTGGGATAGTGCACAGTTTCTTCAGAGGTGAAAAAGGTCTTCAACCAGGGAATCCTATCTCTCTACTCCTATTTGTTATATGCTTGGAATATTTCTCTCGAATCGTCAAAGTGCGCACACTTGGGACTTTGTTCCAGTATTATCCCAAGTGTAAGGTCTTAAGGATTACTCACCTTTCTTTTGCGGATGATCTTATGCTATTTGCTAGGGGTGATCATCCCTCAGTTCACATCCTCCTTGACTGCCTAGATGAATTCAATAGGTGCTTGGGTCTTCAAATCAATAAGGAAAAGTCTAATTTCTATATGGCTGGTATTTGTAGCATTGAACAGGAAGGTCTTCTAGCTGATACAGGTATACCCATTGGGGAATTTCTTTTTCATTACCTTGGCCTAGCTATCATGCATGGTAAAGTCTGGCTATCTCTCTATAGACCTTTGCTGGATAGAATTGGCTCCTACATTGGGCGTTGGTATGCGCATTCACTTTCTTATGCTGGCCGCCTACTACTGATCCAAACTATCCTTCAAGGGGTTGAATGTTTCTGGTTGTCCATTCTCCCCACTCCATCTGCTGTGATTTCTCAGTTGGATAGGATGGCTCGTGATTTCCTATGGGACTCAAAAAAGTTGTTGGGTGCTTGGAAGGATATCTGCCTACCCAAGAATGCGGGTGGACTTAGTTTGCATCATCTACAGACTTGGAATGCGGTGCTATTAACCAGAATCATCTGGGACATACAATCTGAGAAATAATCCTTGTGGGTCTAATGGTTAGACCACTACTACATAAAGGGTAGATCTGTTTGGGAGATTGAACACCACAAGGACCATTCTCCACTGTTTCGTAAAGTGCCAGCAATTTGGGACTTGATACTTGAGCGGGAAAATGGTTCTCTTTTTGTTTCTGTTCTTCTCCATACATGGGCTACATCTAACACTTCCTTCACCTCATTGGCTTATGACTACCTTCAATTGCCTTCCTCGAAGGTTTTCTGGGCAACAATTATATGGAAGCAGGGGCTTACCCCTAAGCACTCATTCATTGTCTGGCTGTGTGCTAGGGGATGTTCGAAGACCAAAGATGCACTTGTGTTCTGCTTGGATGATTTATCTTGTCCTCTATGTAAAGCACATATGGAGACGACTAACCATTTATTTTTCAAGTGCTCAATTTTTGCATCTATTTGGAGGGAAATTAGAGTGTGGTTGGGCTTACCACAAGTAATGAATATGGCTGGCTCTTGTCTTAGGTGGTACAAGTGTGCAAACCGTAGCTCTTCCTAGATGGCAAAGGCTAAGGCTACTGCTATGGCTGCCACGTTCTAGTACATATGGACTGCACGTAACAAAGTGTTATTTGAGGGGACTATTTGCCAACTGTTGGAAATTTCTAAAAAGATCAAAACACATGTGTATACTGTTATTTTTACTTTGTACCCTAATGTTCTGACTAATTTGGAGAATGGTATTCACCACTGCTAGTTAATAGTCCTCTTGACTATAAACTAGTAAACATCCATGTAAATATTTTTTTCACCAATATGAATCCTTTTACATTGTGATCCAAAACAAAAAAAAAAAAAAAAAACTTTCAGCAAGCTTATTGTCATACCTTTAATGTTCCCCAAGATCGACTCGATTCAGCACAATTGACAATCCTACTCGGTGATGACTTCCCCTTCTTTTTAGTTAAAAAAAAAAAATTGTTCTTTTGTATAAATTTGCATTTTACATTTTAGTTAGTGCGAGGAAAAGACTATAAAGTAATAAGGTACTTGATTAGGAGCAAAAACATATTTACTGGGGGTAAGAAGTGACGTATATCTCTAAAATTTTCAAATATCATAATTTTTTAGAAAAAATATTTTTTTAAAAAAAAAATCCTCTAAATTTTACATATAATTGTAATGCACTAGTACGGATGACAAAGGGCCAGGCCAGGCCGAGTACTAGAAATTCTGACCCTACTCTCGCATACTTCCTGTTTTCTCCTCTCTACCATAGGAAAAGGCGGGGATCCCCGTCCCAAGCCCGCGGGGGAAAAACAATCCCCAATCCTAGCCCAGTGGGGAAGTGGGGACCCAATTGGGCTCATAAATTTTTTTAAAATTTTTTTTAGAATTTTTTTTTTTGGCTTCTAATACGTTTTTATTCAAAACTTTTTAATTATTTCGAAAAATTTTGTAGTGGTTTCTAATGACTCACGTATTAATCATATCATTAAATTAGTAAAAGTAAAATTTATGATTTATAATTTTTCTTTTTTCTTTTTTTCTCTACTACATATAATTTACATAGTATATATATGTTTGTGTATATATATATATATATATATATATATATAATCTATATAGTATGTATCGTATAATATATATATATATATATAATCTACCTATATATACATAATATATATATATATATAATATAAAATACATATAATGCAAAATATGTGTGGGGTGGGAATCATGCAATTCCCATCTTCAACCCGTCCCCAGTTGGTAGGCCAAATAATGAAGTTCGCTCCCGGCCCCATCCCCGCTTAAATCGAATAATCCTCGTCTCATTCGGGCCAGATTTTTTATTTAAGTAGGGAAATTGTCATCCCTATACACTAACAATGCAGAACACAAGGGACACTATTGAACCGATCTAGGTTCATACAATTTGTTAGCCCAAAAATTATGAGGTCAATTGGTATACAACCACTCACAAAGTTATACACAAAATTAATTAAAAAATTAATGAGTAATGCACAATTTTTTACAAAAATCAACATGAATCTCTTTGAAACCCACAATGTCAGAAAAGGTTGGAATGGTGTCAAAAGAGAGAATGAATCATCATTCACAACAGGAAAAATCGCCATTTGCGACGGCAAAAAACCCTCGCAAAACCGTCGCTGACCGTTTTTGCGACGGCTGCGACGGCCATGGAAACCGTCGCAAAAACCGTCGCAATTTGCGACGGCCATGGGAAACCGTCGCAAATTGCGACGGTT
This sequence comes from Voacanga thouarsii, assembly GCA_026120185.1. Classification (NCBI taxonomy): domain Eukaryota; kingdom Viridiplantae; phylum Streptophyta; class Magnoliopsida; order Gentianales; family Apocynaceae; genus Voacanga; species Voacanga thouarsii. The sequence goes on along the minus strand of JANUWF010002244.1, from coordinate 320,936 downwards.
TTGCGAGGGACAAAAAAAATTCGTTGCTATTTACGACGGTTTTGCGAGGATTTTGCGACGAATATTTTTTGGTTAAACTTCACCAAAGGAACAAATTTGCGACGGTTCTGCGACGAAAAACATTGACCTCGCAAAACCGTCGCAATTGCGACGGTTTTGCGAGGTCGACTTTGTGCCCTCGCAAAACCGTCGCAAATTTGCAAGGGTTTTGCGAGGGCTACGGTTTGGACCCTCACAAAACCCTCACAAATTGCAACGGTTTTGCGAGGGGAGAATTAGCCCCCAAGTCATGACCCTCGCAAAACCGTCGCAATTTGCGAGGGTTTTGCGAGGGCACAAGGTTGGCCCTCGCAAAACCCTCGCAATTTAGCCCCTAAGTCATGACCCTCGCAAAATCGTCGCAAATTGCGAGGGTTTTGCGAGGGCCCAAGCAAACCCGCGGTTTGGACCCTCGCAAAACCCTCGCAATTTGCGACGGTTTTGTGAGAATTTTGCAATAATTTTTTATTTTTTTATTATTATATTTATTTTAAATTATTAATTCCCTGTAAATCAACCCTGAAATACTATACAAATAAAAGCCAAAACTATGTTTATAATCCAAAAAAATACTATAAAAAATTAAAAATAAGCCCAAATAAATATAATTAAAATACTAAAATATAATATAATGTAAAATACATAATAAGTATCTAAAAAAGTAAAATAATTCACAAAAATAAGTAATAGTGTATAAAGAGTATAAAAATAAATATAACAAGTCTATGTAAGTAATGAAGGAGTAGCTGCAGAAGGGGGTGGAGGAGGGGAACGAGAGCCCCTACGTGGGCCCAAGTGCTCATCAGCTAGATCAAATCCATCGTCAGTATTTGGATCTTCATCTTCAGCATTAGCAGCCGCAATGCGCGCTTCTATCTCCTCTATGGATGGCATAGATGGTGCAGGAATACCCATCTTGTCCGACATAGCTGCCATCCAACCACCAAATGTAGACTGTTGTTACCTCATGAAGTCTCGATACAAGTCTATTTGTCGATTGAATCTCCGCTCAGCCTGTTGAACCCTTTGCTCTACTAAATGTCCAATATCAACTGGTGTAGGGGAAGATGCATGCGATCCACTTTGAGACAGTCTAGTTCGAACATGTGTCGCCTACGAGCCTAATCCAAAAACTCGTCCCCTTTTGAACCCGCCTTGTGCCTTTACAAACATGGCTTTTTCATCAAAAGGAACAACGGAGTTCTAGAGTCACTAGACTCGGACTGAGGAGTGCTATGTATGAGATTTCGCACCTCATCCTAAAAAACAAAAAAAAAAAGAATTGTCAATAGTAATTATCAAAATAAAATACAAATTCCACGCAGTATAAAGAATTTCAACATATTTAATCTATATACTACCAATGTACGGCGAGATCGCTCAGCGACAAAGCCGACCCTTTTGTGGCCCGCTCTGAAAGACATGTAATGTCTCAAACATGTCTGTGTAGCTAAAAGAACTCCCCTCCTTGGCCCGCTACATTTATGTTAACAAAATGTAATTATTACAATCTTACATAAATTTGTAATAAAACAATTTAGATTAATAATTAATTAAGTGAAGGTGAATTACCAAACGGTCCTCGTGTTCTGTGAACGAAATAGACCCTCCAGTATGGGTGCGCCTACTCCCACGATTCTTTTTGTTGGTGGATGAGAGCTTCTGATACTTCTCTGATCTCCAGTACTCGCAAATGTCATTCCAATACTTGTGCCTCTATCCAATGAGGACATACCCAATCATCCCTCTTCCTCAGCCTAGACATTATGTCCGAAAATCGCGTCCGACACTTCTTTTCCCAAGTTGATCAAATTAGCGAAGCATACTCTTCCCTCCACCGAAAATATTTCTGCATGATCATGATTAAAATTTCTGATTAACATATAACATAGTACTTAAACGATAAAAAATACTCAAAAATTGCTTACCCCAAATTCTTGAAACCATAAGTCTCGCACGGTTATCGGGACGTGCGTGTATGTTGGATACGAACCAGTGAAGTACTACTGTATTATATTTGAAATTTCTCGGACACATTTGTCCAAGCCGGCAAACCTATTTTTGGTGCAATGACAATGTACAATACAGTTATGTTAATCTCAAAAATAATAATAATAATTGAACTAATAATCATCTTACAAAGTATGAATATATTACTTACTCGTTTCCCCGTGGAACAATCCAAGGTCGGGAGTCCGTAACTTGCAACCCAACGAGAATGCGAAGGCTGAAGCGGCGGATGATTGAAAAGCCGGGGATGGTACTCCCTCATCTCCAATAGAGCCATGTAATGAACGAGGCACTGAAAGCCTTTGTAGCTGAGTAGGGGATGGAGTATAAGGCTCCTGACCCTCCTGACTCCCCTCCCTCAATGATCCTTCATTAGAAGACATTGGTAAAGGAGATGAAAAAAGAAAAATAAGTAACCAATAAAGACAAAGCCCACTCCAAAAGAAGGATGTAAATAACTGTGAATAAAAATGATAAAAGAATAATAACATTGAAACGCTATATCTATTCGCTAGTTTAAAGTAATACAATAATATGTATGATAATGATGGATATGTCAAAATAAACATTGTACTTGTAAATTGAATTTTAAAAAAATTTGACAGAGTCTCCCCTATAATTGGATATTTCCCAGGCACAAGGCCACCTCAAGATTTGACAACCAAAACGCTGTTACAAACAACAAAGACAGATCTTTTAAATATAGAAAAATTCAAAAGATAACTAGGGGTAATCACCCATTACCCAAGAGGAATGATCACCCATCACTCACGGGGTTCCAATTAAAATGTTATATATAGTTAAAATCAAGCTAAAAATTATAAATGCCTCTGTCCTTGTGAATTGTCTGTCAATACAGCAACAATACAATATATAAACTACCTTGTTGTTTACACCACAAAAGAATATAATAAGGAATAACAAAAATCCTTCGGGCTGTACAAGTCTAAACGAAAGATTCCTGCAAAAAAAAAAGAAGGAGATGAGATTCCCGACAATTAGACAAAATTGTGAAACAAAATTGTATGTGATGGAATTTAAAATAATAAAAATTAGAAGATTCAAGGCATGTAGATTCAAGTAACAAATAAATTGTAAATTAAAATTTGACATGGGATAGTAATGATGCAATAGATTTCAGGATTCCCTCACCATTAACTATATTATTTGTAAATGAATTGAAATCAGGCCTATTCACTAGAATCATTCTCCGATATAGACTCATCATCATCTACTGAGGTATCTCTATTCGTTTCCCATTCATCTTCTTCCTCTTCATTTATAGGAGAATTTTCCCTTGCTGTTATAGTCTCATCTTGAACATCCAACATTTCACTCATACCATTCTCATGCGTCAGAATACCAAGATCAACAAATAACGATATGCTGACTTCGTCAGTAGCATCTACTTCTTCCTGATAAGCTCTGTCAACCATGGGTGCATCTATTATATGTCGAGCTTTGGTTTTGCAAACTGCCAACCAATCAGATCTTGGCCTCTTACTCCCTGGATATGATGCATAATACACTTGGATAGCTTGTTGAGCTAGAACAAATGGATCATAGTTAGCATAGCTCCTTTTGTGGTTAATTTCTACAAGATTATACTGCGGATGTACCCTGGTACCACGATTCAATGTTTGATCAAACCAGTGACATTTAAAAAGAACAATGCTTTGCTGTGGATTACCAGGAAATTGCACTTCAATAATCTCATTTAACACTCCATAGTAATCAGGTCCAGATGCGTCATTTCCAATCCCTTTCACGCAAAAACCACTATTAACTGTTTTTCTTTCCCTCTGCATAATCATTAGTATGAAATCGGTAACCATTAATTATGTACCCACTATATGATTTCACTAGCCTTGACGGACCCCAAGCAAAGTTCCTCAAGCATTCATTTGTAACCATATTTTCTGAATCTTGTACCTAAAAAACATTAGACAAGTTAACCTCGTAATTATGAAAGTTATAGCATTACGAAACTCCATTGAATCCCCAATGGAGTTCCAAATGCAAGTTATTAACTTATGAGACTTACATATCCACTAAACCATTCTGCAAATTCAAGGCTGATTCTTCTATTGATTTCTATCTCTGATATAGTCGGAGCCAGACTTCGTAAGTGTGCCGTGAATGCCCTGTAATGCATTAGAATTAGATTGAATGAGTCAAAATCATTATGAGGTATCGTTTATCGTATAAAATGTATGAAGTAGTAGCTCGTACTCAATGTATGGCTGCACTTCACCACAATTAAGCAACATATAAATTCTTGCTGCAACGAATTCTTCAGAAGTAAGGAACCGAGTTCGAATTCATCCTATCACCCGTCCTTGAACATTGCAGATTGACAGCCCAGGTTCTTGCACCCTCTCTAATCGTTCTCCCTCTTCATTACGCGCCGGAATTGTACGTTTTGTTTGTACATGTGGCTCAAAATAATAAGAGAAGAAAGTGGATGCTTCCTCAACTAGATAAGCATTGCAGATTAACCCTTCAACTCTAGCCTTATTTTTCACCTTGATTTTCAATTGATGCAAATACCTGTCATTTAAAAAAAAATTCGACTTCAGTCACACACGCTTATATCGTACCTGCTATGAAAAGAATTAGATTGAATGATTCGATTACCGTTCAAACGGGTACATCCACCTATATTGAACAGGGCCACAAACTCTTGCTTCGTAAGGCAAATGAATTAATAGGTGTTCCATTACATCAAAGAATGCAGGTGGAAATATCTTCTCCAACTTACATAACAATAAAGGAATGTCGGACTCCAATTTGGCCATATGAGCTACATTCAACTTAGGAGAGCATAGATCACGATAAAAAAGACTCAACTCCGTCAAAACACCCCATACATTAGAAGGAAGAAATTCCTTCAATGCAATTGGAAGTAGTCTCTCCATGAATACGTGACGAGTCATGTGATTTCATACCGGATAACTTCAACTCATTCAAATCAGCACATCTTCCAATGTTTGAAGCGTATCCATCTGGGAGTTGCAATCCCCTCAACCATTCAAGCAAAAGTTTCTTTTGTTCTGATGTCAACGAGTAAACAGCTTTAGGTATAGCCACTTTTCCTCCTCCCACATTCAAGGCATGTAGCTCGGGCCTATGGCAATAAATTTCTAAGTCACGTCTAGCCTTTAAATTGTCTTTTGATTTACCCTTTACCTCAAGAACTGTATTCATGACATTGTCAAATACATTCTTCTCATTGTGCATTACATCAATATTATGTCGGACCAAATTAGTACGCCAATACGACAAATCCCAAAAAATACTCCTTTTTGCCCAATTATGAGATATTCCCCTGCCATTACTCCTTCCAATTTCTTTGCATGTTTCTGTAATTTTTTCATAATTAGACAAACTATCCCAGATTTCTTCACCAGTAGGGTATTGCACAGGCTGTGATGTCTCAGAACCTCTATCATTCCTAAAAGATCTCGTATCCCTCCTGTAAGGATGATCCGATGGTAAGAAACGACGGTGACAGTCAAACCATGATTGTTTCCCACCATTTTGTAGATGAAAAGACTTTGTATTGCCCATACAATATGGACAAGCCAGTCTCCCAGCAGTGCTCCAGCCACTCAACATACCATATGCAGGAAAATCATTAATAGTCCACAAAAGTGCCGCCCGTAGTTGGAAGTTTTGTTTCTTCGATATGTCATAAGTGGTGACACCTTCAAACCACAATTTGGTTAATTCGTCTATCAAGGGTTGTAAATAAACATCCACCTGGTGCTTTGGATTCTTGGGGCCCGGGATAATGATTGTTAAAAACATGACTGGATCCTTCATACACATCCACGGGGGGAGATTATACGGTGTGAGAATGACCGGCCAGGATGAATATTGCTTACCCGACATCCCAAATGGTGAGAATCCATCTGTACATAAACCAAGTTTGACATTCCGTACTTCTTTTGCAAACTCAGGATGCATTCGATCAAAGTGTTGCCATGCTTCAGTATCACGAGGGTGACTCATGGTGCCTTTCTCCGATCTGCTCTCTCCATGCCATCTCATGTGTTCAGCTGTTGTTTTGGAAGTATACAATCTTTGTAGCCTCGGTGTTATCGGGAAGTAATACATCTTCTTGAATGAAATTTCCCTTCTACTTGTGTTCTTCCCAACCTTTTTCTGTGCATATCGAGGATGGCCACAAAATTTACACTCTCTACGATTCATGTCATCTTTCCAGTAAAGCATGCATCCATTATTGCATACATCTATTTTTTGTACCGGCAAACCCAACCCGGCCACTAATTTTTTCATCTGATAGAAATCATCAGGAATCGTATTACTGCTAGGCACAACCCCTTTCATCAATTGCACAACATCGTTAAAGGCTTTACACGAGAGGTTATTTTCGGACTTAATGTTTAATAACCTTGAAGCCGATGAAAGGCTGCGAATGTTGTGTGCATCCATCCCATATAGGAGTCTCTGCCGCCTTTAACATATCGTAAAACCTTTGTGCCTCCACATTAGGTGGCTCTTCAAAATGGTCTGCTGATGGAGCTTCAGGGGGAAAGTCAGGTCCTGCTACGTCTAAGACCATTTCGCGAGACAGATTTTCTTGATGTGAATCAAATTGCGGGATTGAGGTAGACACACTTGAGGGACACTCGAATGGCTCACCATGACATGTCCACCGGTAATACCTAGGCACAAATCCGGACTTCCACGGGTGGAGCTTAACTTGTCTTTGGATCCGGATACTTTTTATTCTTACATTTTGCACACGGGCATCTAATTACGCTTGACATTGCATTTGATAAGGCAAATGTCAAAAAAGCCTTAACCCCTTCCTCAAATTCAATAGTGATCCATTTTACACCGAAGCGTGCCTTCTATACATCCAACTACGATCCTCCATGACGTCTAAATGAGAGAAAAGAACAATCAACTCAATAATTAAAATCACCCCTTAAACAAAAGGAAGAGAAGTATAATTACATTTTCCTTTCTATTATCTAACAAAAAGAGGTCCAAAACATAGAATTTACAATTGCTATCTTTGGATACAGTTACACCTTCAATATCTACGTTTTAACCAAGTTCTACATTTAATTGAGGTGAAAAGTACAATTATTTGAAGAGTGAAAATAAATGTGGAAATAAATGAGAAAATTGAGGAATTTGATTAAGATTAAATAATATTAAAGCTAATTATATTCTTATTTTACACATTCCAATGGTTAAATAATAACATTTTATTTATTTTCATTCCAATGTTTATATTTGTTTAAACTCTCTCTATAACGTATATTATTCCTGCTATTATTAACATCCACCTATATATGAAATTATTATTATTATTACTCATTTCATTAGTCCTATTCTTATTCTTATTAGCAATATTATTTTTAATAATAATGCTATTATGGGATATATACTCATGCTCAATCGAATAATACACTCCAAGATAAGGGTAGTTATTCTATTCCACAGTAAGTAGCGGCAGATTTTGAAAAAAATTTTGACAGAGTCTCCCCTGTAATTGGACATTTTCCAGGCACAGGGCCACCTCAAAATTATACAATCAAAATGCAATTGCAAACAACAAAGACAGATCATTCATTTATACAAAAAAAAAATAAAATAAAAGGATAACTAGGGGTAATCACCCATTACCCAGGAGGAGTAATCACCCATTACTCACGGGTAGTTATTCTACTCCACAGTAAATAGCGGCAGATTTTGAAAAAAAATTTGACAGAGTCTCCCCTGTAATTGGACATTTTCCAGGCACAGGGCCACCTCAAAATTATACAATCAAAATGCAATTGCAAACAACAAAGACAGATCATTCATTTATACAAAAAAAAATAAAATAAAAGGATAACTAGGGGTAATCACCCATTACCCAGGAGGAGTAATCACCCATTACTCACGGGGAATCCAACATTTGAATTCAACACAAAGGCAATTTATATGAACAACACGCACCTCCTACATCTTCATAATCTAAGGAAACGGATTTCTCACATAAAAGAGCCTTCAAAGCATTCTACTAGAGTTAAATCTTCCACTAGAGACACTAATATATTATTATAATCAAGTAATAAGATTACTAAACTAATCAGATATCAACCTTCCTATTATGGCATCATAACCAATCAAATTAATTTATAAGGGTTTATATAGCTAAAACATAGTTCCCATATAATTTGATCAAAGTAGTAATTTTTTTATAACAGGGTAAAAAAGAGTGCACTTTGTACAAAGTATATCACATATAAGTATAGATCAAAACACATTGAATGTTTAAAAAGGACAACAATTCCAACTAACAATTCAGCAATTCCAGTTCACAATTCCAAATTTAAATCAATAATCTCACATCAAACCACCATCATGTCACTCCCAATCTCCTCAAACTCAACCCATCAATACAACTTTTATACATCAATTCAAACTACTGCTCATTCACAAATAATCACCCAAATTTCAAAGCTTCAGGGAAATGCAAATCTGCCCAACACGGACTTAGTTTATAAGATAATGAAGTAGCTCAAGAGATAAATTCTAACTACTTACCCAAATGAATCGGCTTCAGACAACGACACAGACGATAGCACGGGAATGGCAGTGGAGGCGCTCACCGAGGGGGCGGGCGAGGAGGCGAGCGGGGGCTGAGGGGGATCCGCGAGGAAGGGGGCGCGGGGCGGGGGTGGGAGGGCACGGGGAGGGGGCTGCGGGGGTGGGAGCACCAGGGAGTGGGGCGCGGGATGGGGGGAGTTGAGGGGGGCGGCGCGGGAGGGGGCGCGGGATGGGGGAGCGCTGGGGAGTGGGGCGCGGGGTGGGGGGAGTTGAGGGAGGGGGCGCTGCGGGGAGGGGGCGTGGGATGGGGGGAGTTGAGGGAGGGGGCGCGGGATGAGGGAGGGGGGCGCGGGATGCGGGGGGAGTTGAGGGAGGTCGCCGGCGGGGAGAGGGGGGAGAGATGGCGGCGGCGCAAGGGGAAGGGGAGGAAGAAGGATGTGGGAAGAATGAGGGGAAAAAAAAAAGGAGGGAGTGAAAAATTTTGGAAAATTTTAGTTTTTTTTTTAAATTTCTAGCTATTTCGTCGCAATTTGGGACAGAAAAATAAAACCCTCGCTAATTTCTCATAAATTAATACGAATAACATTATAAATCGATCTATACATTATAATTTTTATTATTTTTTAGTGATTTTAATAATATTATTATTATGTAAATTATTTTTCTTTATATATTTTAATTTATACACCACTTAATCAAATAAATAGATAAAAAATTAGATATATGTATATATATAACTATATAGTATAATATATATTAATATGTTGGAGGTGAATAACATTACAAATCGATCTCTACATTATAATTTTCACTATTTTTTTTAGTGATCTCAACAATAATAACAGTATTTGAATTGTTTTTCTTTACATATTTTATTTTATACACCACTTAACAGAATAGATATAGTAAAAAATTGGACATATGTATATACATAACTAAATTAGTATAATATATATTAACATGTAGGAGACGAAGAACATTACAAATTGATCTCTACATTATAAATTTCACCATTTTTTTAGTGATATCAACAATAATAACAGTATTTGAATTATTTTTCTTTATATATTTTACTTTATACACTACTTAATCAAAGTGATAGATTAAAAAATTAGACATATGTATATATATACCTATATGTTATAGTGTATATATATATATATATATATATATATATATATATATATTAAACTAAACAGATACTTATATACATTATATACATATACTTATATATTAGAATAAGTATATAACATAACATAATTAACTATATACATTTACTTATGCAATACATTAGGTGTATAACATGACATAATTACATATACAAAATTATAATAAAATACACTAATTGAGACATGTTATTAAAAATATTTCAGCAAATTTGTCAAAATACACCATCACATAAACACATAAAGAAAAATTTTAAAAAAAAGATTAAAACCCTATTTTGTTGTAAAACCCTCGCAAATTGGTCGCAATTAGTGACGGATTTGCGACGAATTGGGGTTTTGAGATTTTCTATAAATTTTTTCATTTATTTATTTTTTAATTAAAAATATTGACCGTCGCAAAACCCTCGCAAATTGCGAGGGTTATTTGCCGTCGCAAAATCCTAGCAAATTGCGAGGGTTTTGCGATGGACGTTCAATTTTTTTTTAAATTTTTTTTTAAAAATAGATAGCCGTCACAAAACCCTCACAATTTGCGAGGACTTTGCGATGGACGTTCAAAAATTTTAAAAATATTTTTTAAAAAAACAATCGGTCGTCGTAAAACCCTCTCAAATTGCGAGGGCTATTTGCCGTCGCAAAATCCTCTCAATTTGTGAGGGTTTTGCGATGGACGTTCAAAAATTTTTATAAAAAAATATTTTTTAAAAAATAAATTACCATCGCAAAACCCTCGCAAATTACGAGGGCTAACTACCGTCGTAAAACCCTCGCAAATTGTGAGGACTTTGCAATGGACGTTCAAAAATTTTAAAAATATTTTTTTAAAAAATAATTTGTCGTCGCAAAACCGTCGCAAATTGCGAGGGTTACCCTCGCAATTTGCGAGGGTTTTGCGATGGACGTTCAAAAAAATTTTTTAAAATATTTTTTTAAAAAATAACTTGCCGTTGCGAAACCCTCGCAAATTGCGAGGGTTTATTGGCCGTCGCAAAATCCTCGCAAATTGCGAGGGTTTTGCGATGGACTTTCAAAAAAATTTTTTTAAATATTTTTTTAAAATAAATCGCCGTCGCAAAACCCTCGCAAATTGAGAGGGTTATTTGCCGTCGCAAAATCCTCGCAATTTGCGAGGGTTTTGCAATGGACGTTCAAAATTTTTTTTTAAAAAATATTTTTTTAAAAAATAAATTACCGTCGCAAAACCCTCGCAAATTGCGAGGGCTAACTACTGTCGTAAAACCCTCGCAAATTGCGAAGACTTTGCGATGGACGTTCAAAAATTTTAAAAATATTTTTTAAAATATAATTTGTCGTTGCAAAACCCTCGCAATTTGGGAGGGTTTTGTGATGGACGTTCAAAAAATTTTTTTAAAATTTTTTTTTAAAAAAATAACTTGCCGTCACAAAACCCTCGCAATTGCGAGGGTTTTGCGATGGACGTTCAAAAAATTTTTTAAAAATATTTTTTTAAAAAATTTTTTGAACGTCCATCGCAAAACCCTCGCAATTTGCGAAGGCATAAATACCGTCGCAAAAACCTCGGAAATAGCGACAATTTTGCTACGAATTGCGACGGGTATTTTGGCCGTCGCAAATTACGACGGTTTTGCGACAGTTTTGGTCAACTCGCGACTTGTTTGAAAATCTTCGCAAATTGGTCGCTATTAGCGACGGTATTGAAGCCGTCGCAGAAAATTCGTCGCAAATCGCAATTTTTCCTGTAGTATACTTATAAAATAAGATCTTTCAGTGCTTTAATTGTATTAAAACATGTAATTTTGCATTAATTTACAAGATTATAGTTTATCCATATCTTAATTTCTTTTCTTATCATGAAAATTTTACATTGATAACTACCTCTACTGGTTGAAATCTTATTTTAATTTTAATTGTCAAATAAATTACTGTTGATATATTAAATTTGTATATAAATTATATATATATATATATATATATATATATATATATATAAGCCGAAGATAAAGCATACTATTACGACATGTGGAAGCATCATAACGTGACACGTAACTAAATGATTTTTTAAAAAGAAAAATAAAAATTATATATAAATTCATAATTAATTAAATTAATTAATAAAATATATATGTATTTAATATTAATACATTAAAATATGTGATTCTTTAAATTCTATTTAAATTAATATATTGAAATGTGTGATTTTTTGAATATATATATATATATTTAATATTAATATATTGAAATACGTGATTCTTTGAATACTATCTAAATTTATTTTAAAATCTTAACTAATTAAATCATTAATTAAGTTAATTAATAATATATATTTAATATTAATACATTAAATCTTAATAACATAACAACTCATGCAACACACTGAACATCAACCTAGTTACAGTTAAAACTGAAGGATCTCCAATATTGTTGAAACTAGACAGAAGCCTTGCCTGGCAATGGATACTATTCTTATTGTATTTAGACTAAAAAAAAAAATCAATTACTATATCAGTTAATAGCAATAACTTTCGCCCTCTTAACCAGACAAACGATCTCTTCAATGTTCCCATTTTTTTAACCAAAAGAAGAAAAAGAAAAAGTTGAATATATGTCTCCAATGTTTTTCAGCCCAAAGTACCAATATAGAATTCTTTGTACCAAAAGAAAAGCATATTCCTTGTTAAGGGTTAAACTTCATGCACCAATGATCTGTCGTCAATGGCTGAGTCTCCTAACAATGTTTTCTTTGTCTACTTTTGGTTGTGGCGTTAACATTCTCAAGCACGGAGCACCGCTTGCCTGCGACTGGAAAAAGATAAACCTGTAGTTCTAATACTATTTATCTCAACCTTCCTTGCCAATATCATTTTCAACTTTTCCTCTACCTTTCGTGCTATGCTCACCATTTCCAGCCTTTTCTCCATCTAAGGTGATCGTAGTTCCTCCAGTATTTCATTCCAATTTTTCCATCAAGCATTTCATTTCTTTCCCTTCCACCATCACCATCAAGTTCCTAATGCAACCAACACTTTTAGACATCATTAGCTGAGAAATTATGAGTTGTTTGAGTTCACTAGATATGCCTATGGAGTCTTTTCTGTACGTTTTTTTTTTTCCCCTCTCTTTTTTTTAAGAAGGGAGGAAATGCCCCTGATTTATTAAAGAATCAAGAATGTACAAATCTGACGTGCAAAGAAGGCAGAGCCAACCTATCCATATTACAACTCCCTTTAGCCTGTAAAGGTAGCACTGAGTATTGCGAATACATTTTATTGGAATTTGTTGGGACAACCCTCATTAGCCATGAAATCTGCAATCATATTTGCTTCTCTAAAAACAGGAATTAACATGACCGAATGGATCCTTGCAGAGAACATCTGAATTCTTTTGAAAACCTCCTTTAGATTCCATGGGAACCTTATAAGACCAAAATACAGCGGGATAAGAACTTCAGAATCGGATTTGCACTTAACCCAGGATGCAACACGCAACTTCAGTCCTTGAAAAAGATCGAGTATGTGCTTCTGCTTCAATATTAGTGGCATGCCCAAGAAAAGAGTAGAAAGATGAGTGAAAGAACCATTAGGTAAAAGGAGACCCCACCTGCCCCAACTAGACCCGGGTTACCCATTGGGGTTTTTGATTGAAATGGCTCTTTTTGGGATCATTCCACATCAATTGGCTATGCCTCAAGGCCAAATAAAGAAATCCTCCACTGATTAGGCCCCTTTTCAAAATACCTACCCTTTGAAGCTCCATCAATCTTTCGGTTTGACCTGTTTAGTGGTATCAACTTTGTCTTTCTACCTATTAGGCTGAATAGAGAGACTTCGCTGAGATGACCATGTCATAGGAAGATGTGCCAAAGTTCTCCGAAAATGTGGCATAGTGATCAGGGGGAAGTTGTAGGAGTAATCCTTCAGGGAAAAAAACTGAACATGCCTCTGAAGACAAAACATTAAAAAGATTTTTTCCCCAAAGATTACAACACTCTTTTCCTCCCAAATATTTCATACAATAGCGGCAATGAGAACTCGGCAAAGCGTACCTTTCGACCCAACCTTCACTACATGAAAAACCAAAATTAGTGACGGTCAAATCCGTCGGTAATCGTGTTTCGCGACAGATTAGCCATGAATTACGTCCGTCGCTAAAAAGGACGTCGTAATTTGTGACAAAATGAAAATCCGTTGCAAACCGCGATGGATTTGTGACGATCATTTAATTGATGACATTATAATTAAGTTTATAATCAACATAGCAACGACAGATTTGAGACGGCAAAAAATATTTATTTTTTAAAAAATTAATTAATTAAGTAACGGATTTGCTACCGCAAAAAAAAAATTATTTACAAAAAATTAATTAATTTAACAACGGATTTGTGACGACAAAAATTTTTTATTTTTTAAAAAAAGTAATTAATTTAGCAACAGATTTGCGACGGCAAAATTTTTTTAAAAAATTAATTAATTTAGCGATAAATTTGTAATGACAAAAAAATTTTAAATTTTGAAAAATTATTTAATTTAACAACAGATTTGGACGGCAAAATTTTTTTTTATTTACAAAAATTAATATAATTTAGAGATGGCTTTGCAAAGGCAGAAAAAATTAATTAATTGAGAAACAAATTTGCGGCAACCAAAATTTTTTATTCAAAAAAATTAATTAATTTAGCGACGGATTTGTGACGGTAAAAAAATTGATTAATTAGTTCCCAAGCCCGACAAGGCCTGCCAAGAACTCAATCCATGACCCGATCCCAACCCGACAAGAATATTATGAGATTATGTCGGACCCGGGGCTCAAACTCGCATCCTTATTGTGGGGGAACACGTGTTCCACCACTATTGTATTGATATTCTTGTGATTTATTGTGCTATTTATTAATTATATAGTAAATTTTGTTGTGAATTAGTGATGAATTTGTAAGGGCTTTGCAACAGAACTGCGATGATCCAATTTTCTGTCGCAAATTCATTGCTAATTAGCCATGGATTTGCTACGACTAATTTTTCAATTTTAAAAAATTTAATTTATTTTTAATTTTTGGATGTTGTCGCAAATCTTTCGCTAATTGGATAGATTTGCAAGGACTTATTTTTTAATTTTAAAAAAATAAATTTATTTTTAAATTTTGGATAGACGTAGCAAATCCCTCTTTAATTGCGACGAATTTGCGAGGGATTATATTTTTAATTTTAAAAAATAAATTTATTTTAAAATTTTTGATAGTCGTCGCAAATCTCTCGCTAATTGCAACAGGGCTTATGTTTTCAATTTTTTAAAAAATAAATTTATTTTTAAATTTTAGATTGCCGTCGCAAATCTCAAGCTAATTGAGATAGATTTGCGGGGGTTTATTTTTTTAGTTTTAAAAAAATTAAATTTATTTTTCAATTTTAGACGGCCGTTGCAAATCTTTTGCTAATTATGACGGATTTGTGAAGGCTTCTTTTTTCAATTTAAAAAAAATTAATTTTTTATGGCTGCCACGTATCCCTATCTAATTGTGACGAATTTGTGAGGGATCATGGTTTCATAGCTTAATGAAACCCTGATCCCTCACAAATCTGTAGCTAATCTAAATTTTTTTTTAAAGTTTGATTATATGTGTGTGTGTGTGTGTGTGTGTGTTGAAATAGAATATGCAAAAAGACATTATTAAGTTGAAATATTTATATATTTAATATAAATATGATATTGTTAAGTATATATATGTATGTATATATGTATGAATATGATATATATGCATCTGTCGCAATTAAATGTATTTATATATCTATGTGTGTGTGTGTGTGTGTGTATATATATATATATATATTAATTTGTATGAATATGTAAATATATGATATATATATATATATATGTGTGTGTATATATATTATGTAAATATATGAGTATATATATATGTGTGTGTATATATATATATTAATATATATATACGTATATATATACAAATATCTATATATATGTTATAATACTTTTTAATATATTAATATATATATATATATATATATATGAATATATATATATATATATAGACACACACACATACCAACATAAATATATAGACACACAATATATATTTATTTTTATATTGAAAAAGTATATTAACATATATATATATATATATGTATATAAAAATGCCATATTAATAGATGTATATATATTTATATATATGTATATGTTAATATATTAAAAAAGTATCATAACATATATATAAAAACATGATTGATAATGAATGTTGCAAACCAGGCACAACAAACACCCAAGGATGAGAATCAGTCCACCAAATACAGCCGCTAACACCATCATAATCACTCCATATAATTATTATCTGTGTGTTCAGATTTTTGAAAATATATTTTTTTAAAGATTTATTTTCCATTATTTGCCGAAAGCATCAAAACCTTTTCAAATTCCAATTATCCATTCAAAGAATACTACACGATTCATTCTTCAACACTAATCAAAATTCAAAGATAAAGTCCTGTCACATACCAACAATGTATTTCATTATTATTACAGTATCCATTTTCGATAACATAGTCAACATCCAAATAAATACTATATTTACGGATCTCTTTTCAATAACCTTAAGCAATTTAATTTCAAAACAACACCCAATTCAGCAAATGACCGTTCATATTATCTATTTGATGAATCTTACAGGATTCATTCTATATGACATAGATATTATTCAAACAAATACTAAATTCACATTTTTTTAATGTATTTTTAAATGAAAAAAAACCAATAAATAAATAATGTCCACTCAATTCCATATAATCCCCCCCCCCCCCAAACATTAGTTAACATTAAAAAAATAAAAAATTATTTATCAAAAAACACTGTAAATTCAGAATAAACACTATCAATAAATAAGCACAATTAACTAAACAACTTATTAAAAATCTAAAAAATCTAAACAGTCAATGAAAAATCATACTTCAATTGCTATAAATAACAAAATGCAGACACTTCAATATAATAAAACACAATCTGCAGGTTAACACTGAAGAATTTACAAAAAAATGTCCAGCTTCAACAACCCATGTGTTGTAGCTAAGTTGCATATCTGTAAGCAATTTATTTGTTAATAAAGTTATTTTTATAAATAAAGAATAATACCTAAACTAAATTCCTTTGACTGCAATAAAAACATTTTGATTAATATGATATGAGATTTCATGTAGATTCAGTACAACGTGACAAGCCAAAAGAAAATAGATTACGAAGAAAAGAAGCTTTGGACCGCAAAAGGAAACAAACTTATTCTAATCAACTTTACAAACCAAAAAGAGATCCAGTATTAGAAAACATAAATGCTACTGATCTAAAATTGCAAGATATACACAACACAGGTAACATATTTATCGATTGAATACTTTTCAACAAAATTATGTTATGCACCTACAATTGACAATGAAAATAAAATATAGCAATGAAAGAAAAGATGCAGAGACAATGGAGGATTGATATACAAAGAGGAAAACAAAAGCTAAATGGCAAGTACACTGACCAAAATGATACAACATTGACCGCAAGAATGTCAATTAATATTCTAACAGGTAACATTCATACCACAAATATTTTATAATATGAATTACAATATCAATAATATTAAGCAAATTGCTTCTCATTTATAATATCAGATTCTTTAATAAACCATGAACTATATTATGGATCCCTTACACTTCAATGCATGTATTGTGATACCATATTCTGGGAGCACGAGAAAAACAAGGGACAACCAAAGAGACTGTATCCAAAATTTAAATTATGTTGTAAACAAGGAAATGTCCAACTACTAAGAAGGAAAAATCTGCCTGAACCGCTAAACACTTTGCTGACGAAAGTAACTAATGAGAAATCAAAGACATTCTTGGAAAATATCAGAGCATACAATTCAATGTTTTCCATGACTTCTATGGGTGCTAAAGTCGATGATAAAGTGAATGAAAGAACTGGACCATACATTTATAGAATCAATGGTGAAAATTATCATAGAGTTGGGCCATTAATACTGACAGATGGAGCAGACGCACATTTTATCCAGCTCTATTTTCATGATACACAAAATGAGGTCCACAACAAAATTCAAGCAGTGAACAAAAGACTGCATAACATGAAAATAAGAGCAAGCATCACACAAGAACTTATCTCGATGTTGGATACAAGGAATGAGTTAGTGAAAGTTTTTAGAATGGCTAGAGATAAATATTCCTCAGGAGAAATATCTAATTTCAAAATCAGATTGCATCAAAGCAGAGAATTCAAAGGAAGACAATATGATGCACCAAGAGCATTAGAGATTGCACTCTAATTATTGGGAATCTGGATAAAATAACCAAAGATCGTGACATCATTGTTGAGATGAAATCTAAAAGTCTACAATGAATAAGCTATTTGCATCCTTCTTTCATGGCTATGCAATATCCATTACTATTTTCATATTGGGAAGATGGATAACATCCAAAAATCAATTATGTACAACACTACAAGAAAGGCAGGAATTAGCGAGGGAAAAATCCCTCGCTAAATCTGCGAGGGATTAGTTAGGGATAAATGAGTTAGGCGTACAGATTGACTTTTCGTCACTAATCCCTAGTTGATTAGCAACGGATTAGCGTTAACTAGAATCCCTTTCAAATTAGCGAGTGATTTAAATTTCCCATCTAATCCATCGCAATTTTGATAGGGATTTACGATGGATTTTTAATTTTTACTTAATATTCGTCGTAAATTTTTAGCTTTTGACTTGCAATGAGACCCAAGCTAATCCCACCCTAATTTGTAAGGGATTAGCGACTGATATTTCCATCGCAATTCAATGCCTGATTTGCGATGGATTGGAGTTTTATTGGCGAGTGATATTAATATCCCTCGCTAATCCGTCGCTGAATGTTCTTGTCACAAATCCCTCACTAATTTTCAAGGGATTTGTGAGGGATTCCCCATTTTGTGGATCCTCAAAATTTTTTCCTCATGATACTTTTATGTGTGGTACATTTTTTTATGTAATATCCTTACAAATATGTAATTCTTCATTATTTGTTGAATTATAACCAATGCATTTGCATTCATTGGAGGATTAATTGCCATCGACAAGTTATGAAGTATAGATTATAGTTAAATGATATGCATACATTATAACTCTATACAAATTCGTTATGTATAGTACATATATAATACATTGATAAGTATTATAACATAACATACATACATACATACATAAACTACACGCGCACTCACACACACACACACACACACACACACACACACACACACACACACACATACATACATACATACATACATACATACATACATACATACATACATACATACATACATACATACATACATACATACATACATACATACATACATACATACATACATACATACATACATACATACATACATACATACATACATACATACATACATACATACATACATACATACATACATACATACATACATACATACATACATACATACATACATACATACATGATGCATTGATCATATGGTCGATGTATAATTATGCAATATGAACACACATTTAATTACTACGAGAGTTTACGTGCACAATCGAAGTTCTATATATTACGTTTTATTACATTTGATTAGGGTAATAAATACAATTTTGGGAAATGAAAACGAGAGTTTACGTACGTTTTATTACATTTGATTAGGGTAATAAATACAATTTTGGGAAATGAAATCATGCCAATACTAATTAAAATTTTTATATATTAGTAAGCGTAACAGGATAGATATTAATTAAATCTAAACAAACACCCTGATGAATATTTAGAATTGTTCACTGGAGAAATATTCCATGCTCTTAATCCATAGCTAAGAAAGAAGTAGCTAAGTGTTGATAGAAATAAATATGTTTTTCCAGTAGAGTATTGAAAAAAGTAAGGAAAATGTTATATCCATCGCTAATTCGTCTCTAACTAGCGACGGATTAGTGATGGAATATAACAGCGAGGGATTTGAGAGGGATAGAAAATTTAGAGCGGAATTTGAAATTCAAAAAATCCATCGCTAATCCCTTTCTAATACAACGCAATTAGTGAGGGATCAGAAAAGCACTTAAAAATGCGTAGGGTGACCCTCGCTAATCCGTCGCTGAATAATCCCTTGCTAATGGCACGCTATTTTGTGAGGGATTAGCGAGGGATATGTTAATTTTATTTTTAGTATCCGTCGCTAATCCCTCGCTATTAGCGAGAGATTAGCGACGGAAATGTCCCTCACAAATCCACACGACTAATACATCTATGTTCTGTCTTCCCCAGACCCGGCTTCTTCTTTCTCTTTGCTATCTTCTCCACCTATCATCTTCCATTTTCTCCAACTAATCCCTCTTAAATCCCTTCCATCCACTGACCCATCGGTGACATTATCTAAACACAGTAGCGAGGGACATCTACCGCCACCGCGACGTGACCTTGAGGAAGCTTCCATCCAGAATTCCATCGGCAGCAGCTCGACCTCCACAATCACCCACCGGAGCTGATATTGTCACTGCTTCTTTAAGGTATCATCAATTTTCATTGATTGGTGCTTTTTAATTTCGTTGCCCTTATTATTAAACTTCACGATCTCATCAACTCAAGGCCATTTCTACTACTACTCGGTGGGAGGGGGGCGGCAAAGGAACAAATTTATTCATAGTTTTCTTGGGAAGAATCTCCAAGGTGGATACTCACTAAATTGCTATGTTGAATGTGGATGGGAATTTACAATGTTCTATGTCTAAAAAAATCTACAATGTTTCAAAAAGTAGTCAAAAATAACTTTTGCTTCAATTGATCACATGCCGAAATTGGACACATAAAAGACATTAAAAATGAAGCAAATGGTAGTGGAGAACAAGAAAGAAAACAACTTGATGAAAGAAAGAAAAAGGAAGGAAGAAATAGAAATAAAAAGAAAGCAAGAGAGAGGGAGAAACCATGAGGTAGAGAGGAGAAAAGGAAGAAGAAGCTCGAGGTAATTCAAGATAGAAATCAACACTCACAAGGTATAACAACTTCCTTCAAAAGTTAAAGTTATTCTATAGCTTTTGGTGATCATTATGACATGAATTTTTTCATAGAAACAAACATAGACTAGCTATAGTGATTTATGATGATATGGAGTTGTGATGATATTTTGTTCAAGCGTTGTGCCAGTTACTTTGGGGGTTGTTTTAATGTGATTTTTGTGATATTTGGAGGTGCTTTGGAGGGGTTATAATGCATTGATCACGGCTGTAATTGTGGGAGAAAAATGAACCAGAGAAGAAATAGAAAAAACAAGTTGTGATTGTGGAGAATTATAGCATTAATATTGTTTGTTCAAGGCTGTAATTTTTGTTGCATATAAACCATGCTAGTTTTGTTCCTTCCAAGGCTAAAAGCATGCTGCTTTGATGATGTTATGATGGAGAATTGATTAAATGGATTGATAATTAAGTACTAAGAAAAGAATGAAACAAGAAAAGTAATGTTTTGCAAGGAAAATACATATATGCTAGTAAAATAGCAAGCTTTTGTTTGCAGCAAATTTATAACAATAGCAGATCTGCCTATAATAAGCTTATGGTTTTGTAGCTAATGGACTTAAAAGTATTTTGGTACAAATTTGAGGTCATTTGGACTTGTGGATCAAAGTTATGCGAAACATAATAGGGCATGTCTTGGAATTAAAAATGTAGAATTTTGTTCAAGTAATAAGTTAATGCATTATTCCATTGTATTTAATGGATGAATGAGAAGTTATGAATTCACATAAATGACTTGGAAATGTATTGGATAAGGGATAAAGAAATGAATGTATGGAGAGGATGATATTTCCTTTTGATTGCCCAGATGATGTATTTCCATTTTAATGGAAAATGAGAACTAAGGAAATTTGTAATCTTCTTGTTGGATTATGTGATTAGCAATAGTTCTTGGAAAGTTTAAGATGCTAAAAAGGGTACAGAATGAATTTGATGTAGGTGTGTCTACCCCCAAAGCATGCTTAATTGCGAGTGCACGGCATAATTAGTGATAGCCTTATATAAGGTGAGTCTCGCTTATTTTATAACTATCGTTTTGTGCTAGTGGTTTTCCAAAATATGCCACGATCATGTGTAACATGGATGTTGTTAATCCTTTTAGTTTTCTTGAACCAAATTATGGTTTTCTTGAACAAAATGATTTTGTTTCATGCTGAGCTTTAAATGGAAAAATGAATCTTTATGATCATGATTATTAAGCATTAGTTGATATTTTCCCAAAGCATGAGAATATGTATAACAACCTTTTTTGGTTTTTTTTTTTTTAACAAGGTTTTGGTTTCTCTTAACAAGAAAATGATTAAATATTAGGAAACTGAATATTTCTACAAAGGATTATGAACTCTTTTGTTTTGAATATTTTCTAAGTGCAAGTATTTATTAAAAGCATCTTTCTCATATGCTATGTGGCAAATGAGTATTTTACTTGCACGAATCTATTCCATTCCATGTTTAATCATAACACATGCAAGTGATGATTTCTTTGCCTTTATGGAACGACAGATTACTTATAAAGCAATCAGGCACGATAAAATATGGAATCCTTGAATTTACTTCCTTTTTCGGATTTAGAATTCTGGATTTGGCTGAATAAAATTCCTTTTGGACTCGGGTATACATAATTTACAAAAATACCCTAAATGGATGAATTTATCACTCAGGAAGGACTTTTTATCCATCTACACTATGATTCTGGACAAAGATTTCACGGTATGAAATTAGCATTTGGAAAACAATCTTACAGCAATGCATGATCGCATTTTCCCTCAATTACATTTCGATGATTGAAAGGTTTATGTCCATTTATGTATTTTAGGCTTTAGGAATGGTTATTTGAGAAATGGCAAACTTCTGCAAAATAATATTTTCGCCCTATAAAATGTTTTCTTGATATTCCCTCAAAAAATGTGATTTCCCTTAGGGAATATAATATTAGACTGGTCTTGTGAACCAATGAAGACATTGAACATAATAATATGTTTTAGCCTCCTTTAGCCATTTTGAACTCAAAAGTTCACTGATGGATAATGCCTCTTAATCTCATTCTGTTTACTTAACTGATTAAGATTTCGTTCCATCTTATGCCAAGACTATGTTACACTTATAATTTGTTCTACAGTAACCTTATGTTATTGTTATGCACAGGTTAGACATACAGTTCTTCATTGATTTGCCTGGACAGACGAGCTATTCTTAGGTAAGAAAACACTTGGTAGGCATCTTTAGAATCCAGTGAGTGATGGGTGATCATTCCCCGTAAGTGATGGGTGATCACTCCTTATGGGTAATGGGTGATTACCCTCAAATTTAATGTTATTGATTAAATGTTTTGAGGTTATTTGTGTTTTGTGATTTTTTTATAATAAATGTTGGGTGAATTGAGGTACTTTGTACCTGGAAAATGTTCAAGTTATAAGGGAAACTCTGTCAAATTTTTTTAAAAAAATTGAGGTGGCTTAATGCCAAGAAATTCTTATTGTTTCTTACAAAGTGTATTTTTCATATGTTCTTTTCATTGTGAAATTGATCTATGCATGGTGAGGAACATTTTGAATTAAGTTTTGATGGCTGAAGCTGAATGAATTCATGATGGAGACTTTGAGAAAAATTATGTTTGTGTGCTGTTTCAGTAGGATGTTAACTAGACTATTTGAGAGTATTTTGGTGTGATTTTTTAGTTCATTTTATGTGTTTTAGTCAGAAGAAAAAACAGTAAAAAGAAGGGCAAGAACAAAGTACATAAACTCCATATAATATAAAACTATAAAGCTAAAAATAGAATGAAGGAAATACTGGAAAAGCTAAGTGCATACTGTTTTGGATCATTGTGGCCTAATGGATGGTTAGGAGAATTATTAGCCCTTGGACCAAAAGAACCCAAGTATAAAAGCTTTTTTTTTTATTATTATTATTCTTATTGTTACTATCCTTCTCCAATATCCTAGGGTGTAACACCCCACTACCTAGGCCCAACAAGGCCGGGGATGTCGCCCTATCCAAAGGACAAAGTGGTCTTTATAACTAGGACACACAATCAACATAATGGAATAAAAATAATAATTTAAACTTAAATCTTATTACATCCCAAGAATTCAAAAACAAATTCAGAATAAAATTATTCACTCTCAGCTCCTAAAGCATTACAAAAAAATAAATAATAACATTTCTTCCAAGGCAGATAATAATTAGCTACTCATCCCTACAGCAGGATCGACTTGAAATCATGGTAAAACGGGTGATGAGACAAAAATCTTAGTAAGTGCGTGTATGCTTTGAGTGTCCAATGAAAACAGTTCATGAATGCAAAGTATAAAATCTTCATAAGAGAAATACTGGCTAGCAATAAACAATAGTCAAAATCAAGAGTGGTGTTTTGGCTTTTCCAACCATACAGATGCAATAAAATCAACCACTCGAAAGTGGTCATTGGTTACCACACGTTGGGCCCCATAACCAGTCAGAAAGCCACACTTTGTGCAGACTGATAAAAGGTAGGTGATTGGCCTACCGGGAAAGATACTCCTCCTTCTCTATACCCAAACAACAACCGGTTGTCCATTCCGACAACACACAGTCATTTGATTGAAAAATTGCTAGTTCGGACCAACACGACCTACTGGACTGTCATTCTATCTGGGAAGGACTTACCCCTCAGAGATGGCCACCTACTGAGAGACTCACCCTAACCCTTCAAAGACTAGTCCTAACAGTCCACCCTTATTGAGTACTCAACGTAACTTACCCCACTCGGGGAAAAAGGAACAAAATAAGTTCCACTTGAAAATGGAAATTAAGGGTTTCCAAAGTCTTTGTCAAAATCAGTTTTAGAAAGAGTTTTGAGTTTGAGTAAATCTGCTTATTGATTTTCAAATAATTTGTTTGACGGAAATAAGACAGGAGACAATCCTCAATTACCTTTATAGAAATGAGTGTCCATGCACTCTACATTTGGCTTGCCATAATAAACATTTTGCATAAGACAGGTTTTATACAGGAGCTTACCTGATCCTTAGTTTGAGATAAAATAAAGGCCTTCAACAGCTGACCTAACCCTGCCTGAGGTAAATATAAACCATAATCAAACTCAAGCCAAAATCCACTTTTACAAATAAAACTAGCTCAACTCACTATAACCATGATCCTAGTGTCCCAAGCTTTAAGGCCAGATAATAAATAAAAAGGGTTTATAAGCTAAGTCTAGTTTGATATTAAAGTGATTAGGGTTTTGGGAAATAGGTATTATTAAGTTGAAGGTTTAAATCTTGCTAAGAATAAATTAGAGTTTATTTGATGAAGAGTCCTAGGTGGTATTAGGTAAAATAATGATTTATTAATAATTAATTGTTTGAAAATAATTGATAACTAAAATTAGTTGAAAATAAATTTTAATGGGTCTTGATTAGAAGATAATAAATAAATTATAACAGGTTTTGATTAAAAGATAATAATTGAAAGATAGTAAATTTTAATTGTATTTATGAATATAAGACTTACAAAATTAATATTTTACTTATTATGATTATTTATATAAAAGGCTTTATTTGATATTATTATTATTATATATAACATCTATATATTTTTTTTCTTGAAATAAAAGCTATCATTTATTTGACTAAAATATCCTTATTATATATAATAATCCAAGTCTACCTTCCTAGGGTTTTCGAATTTACTAGCAAAAAATTATAATATTAAATATTTTATTGATGAAATAAAATTAGCTTAGGGACAACTAGATCATGATCATATTTTTATTGCTAACCACAATCATGAACATATACTCCACTTCAATTCATCAAATCATCCAAATCATGAATAAAGGCATTGATCAAAATTTACCAAGACACGATCCAACCTCTACTAGCATAAACATAATCATGGCTTTAACAATCATACAAGAATATAAATCCTATTCACCATAAGTGACATAATCTCTAACATGCTGGATTACACAACCCATTCACGACAAGGAGACATGCATTAAACCCTGAAAATACCATACAATCAATCAAGACAATCAACTCATGCATCAATCCCATCTCCATCATATACACACATTTATTCATGCTTCAATCTCAACTCATCACAACAATACATGCTCAACCCTCAAACATAATCCATCTCCTTTCAATATCACCCTAGAGATACGAATCTAGAATTTAAAAAGAGAGTTGAAGGGGCTTACTTAATTGATGAGAACCTTGGAGGAGTTTCGAATGGATCTCAACTCCTAGAAGACTTGATTCGTCCAAGAGAGATAAAGAAAGCATGGCCATTGTTGAAGAAATCATTCGGCCAAGAAAGAGGGGTATTCGGCCAAGAGAGAGAGAGAGAGAGAGAGAGAGAGAGAGAAAAGAGAAGAAGAGAGTCCATTAGCATGCTTATACACATATATATTCATTAGAGATTGAGGATTAGAGGAAATGAAGTTGATTGAACAAGCTTACCTTGAAGGTGTTCTTGAGCCTTCACAAAAATACTGGTTTTTTATCCAAGAAAGATAGTTGAATTTTGGAGTTTGATATTAAAAGTGGTATGGATGGATTCACAGCAGTGAGTAGATGAAATCTAGAATTTTTTTGAAGAAGATTGAAGTGGTTTGGAGTGGTATTAGGCGTATGGAACTAGTAGGTGTTCTATTTGTGCTTGAAGGTTGAAGAGAAAGGAGAGATTTTGATTGAGGCTGCCGAAATTCTATGGGATTGTAGTGGCCAAATTGTTTGAGTGGTTTTGGTAGTTGATTTTTCTGATTTGAAAGGAAAAGAAAAGGTTGGTTGTTAAAATCCTAAAAGAATATTTTCGGGAATCAAATTTGGAAACAAAATATGGCAAGAAGAACTTTGATCAATGGAGAGCTTTTTGGAAGCTATAATGGCCGATTGTTGCTCAGTGTTTTTGCTAGATGAAAGCTGGTTGAAGAAGCTTAATGGTGGCCAAAAAGAAGGGGTACAATGGTGAAGGAAGTTCTGGTTATTTAAGGGATATTTTATGAAAGTTTACTAAATTGGGATTGCTGGAATTTTGGTCTTCAATCAATGCTTGATTGGTGTAATTGTTGGAGATATTTTCGGGGCAGCCATGACTGGTTTTTCGAGCAGAAGGTTGGGAAAGATAATGGAGTTCAGTCCATGGTTGTTCAGGAGAGGTTTGAACAGAAAGATGAGGGAGTTTCGGTCAGGGCTGGAAAAGGAAACAAAGCTGGAAAATTCTGTATAGAATTTCACAAGCTTTTGAAATTTTCTGGGCAGCTTTTGCTGCCATTTTCCAGTCAGTTAGCAGATGATTTGAAGGGGCATTCAGAGGTCTTTCAAGGCTAGTTTCCATCCTTCTTTATGGAGGAAAAACGTGGCTAAGGTGCTGGGAGAAAACTAGAAGAAAACAGCTTGGTTTAAGCTCACTTATGCTGCGATTTTGCCCAGAAAATTTTCTGGTTTTGCACAGCATTTGTGCAGTCCGAATTTGGCCAGAAAATTTTAGATTTCAAGCTGGTCAAGAGGGCCATTTTCTGGCAGCATTTGGGAGGGAAAGATGGCTGAAAATTTCGACACTTTGAATGCACAAGAAGCTAGAAAAATTCCAGATTACTTCATGAAGGAAAATAAACATAGCTAGAGTGGAGTTTTGAAAGTTCACTACGGAGATTAATTCTCTTAGGAACCTTCCCCAACTCCTACACAATTTTGGTCTATAATATGTCTTATACTTAGATATTTTGAACCTTCAAAGCCACAGTACTTTGCTGGAATTTTTTTTTTCTAAAATGAAATTAGCTTGAATAAATTGAACAACTTAAGAAATTGAGAAGTAAGGAAAACTAAGGATCAAGAGGGGTATGAATTCCCTTAGAAATTTTTGTAGGGTACAAGAGTTGGATTAGGGTACTCCTATCATGTCTCCCCTAGGACATCACCTTTACCCTTCTCTAGAGCACTCAAGGTCGAAAATACAACCTTCCTAAACAAAAGTAAAATTTAATCATGCTAAAACTCCAATGATGGAATTTGAACCCACGACCTCAAGAATTAATTTCAAAGCTCTAACCACTAAACCACAACAACTCTTGTTCTTAATTTCTCTCTAAAATATTTTTCCTATTTAATCCTCAAGCTATCTCCCTATTTTCACCTCAAGCAAAATTACCATTTTGCCCTTCTTATTCAATAAACATAATTAAGCCCTCGAGACTATAAAACACCAATCCAAAGCACATAAAATCATATAAAAATATATTTAAACATGCAATAAAATATGATATGCATCCCAACCCCCTTACTCTAAGGTTGGTTTCGACTGGGGTTTCACATAAGGTGTTTCCTAATTTTAGAAGCAAGGCCTTGAAAAAAAAAGTGTGGAATGTGTTCTTATTCTACTACTTGAGTTGTGCAAATTTGAGTTCATGATGCTTGAATTGGTTAAATAGCTTGAGTTATTTGATTTATGTTGTCTATGTTTTTGCTTAAGGGGTAGAATAATATTCTTGTACTGAATATGAGCTTGTCTAATTTAACTTTGATGGCCTTAGGATTATTTGGTTTAATACATAAGTTTGTGAATTTTTGAAAGGGTTGAATGAATAACAAATTTATATTTAAGTTGGAAAGAAGGTTATGCTTTATTGTAGATGAATTTGCTATGGATAAGTTTGATGAATTTTTTTGTCTTGTTCACAAGCTATTTACTTGGTGTTTAATTCTTGTTTGCTTGAGGACAAGCAAAGCTTTAGTGTTGGAGAATGTGATAGAATCTAATTTTGTCTATATTTTTCTAGTTATTTGAGATTGTTTTGTGATACTTTTGGTTTAATAACTAGTCATTTCCCTTTCTATTTGATATTTTACTTGTGGAAACTAGTCTTGGTACTTTTGTATAGAAATTGGAAGGTTTGGAGGTTATTTTACTTTTGGTTTAATAACTAGTCAATTCTCCATTACTGATTAATTGTTTTGAGGTTAATTGTGTTTTGTGTGCCATTTACAATGAATGCTGGGTGAATTGAGGTGGTTTTGTGCCTGGAAAACGTTCAAGTTATAGGGGAAACTCTGACAAATTTTTTTTAAAGGATTTAGAATACACAACTCGATAGTTGATAGTATTTCTTCGTTATCATTATTCAATCTTTCTTCCATAATTCATAACGAGTATATTAGGGTCCTCGACCTTCACAATCACCATCGTTCTTCATTCGAATTATACAAGTGCTAATAAGCTACATGGTTATGGCCTAAATGTAGATGGATTATCGTAGTTGGATGTACAGAAGACACGTATAGGGGATTAAAGGAATTACATCTGAGTTTGAACAAGGGGTCAAGAGATTCATTGCATATTGTTTGTCAACTGGTCTAGCATCAATTATAAGGTGTCCATGTGAAAAGTGTAGAAATAAATCGTACCTTTTCCCAGATGAAGTGGAGTTGTACTTGTACAGATTTGGGGTTGTTACTAATTACTGAAGATGGACTAGTCATGGTGAGGGTATTAATTCATTGCCAAGTGCAATAACCGGCACTTGTACGACTACCGTCGAGTCAAGCTCTAATAATCTGTATTAAGATATGGTGATTGATGCAGTTGGACATCAATTTCCAACTGAACCTTTATCATCAGAGAATGTTGAGGAACCACCTAACCCGATACGCAGAAATTTTATAACATGCTGAGAGCTTCAGAAACTCCTATATGGGATGGATGCAAGAATCATAGTATGTTATCAGTTATTTCTCGGCTTTTGAATATTAAATCCGAAAACAACGTGATGGAGAAATGCTTTAATCAGGTGATGCAATTGATGAAAGAGGTATTACCAAGTAGTAATAAGCTTCTGGATGACTTCTATCAAACAAAAAAGTTGGTATCTGGTCTAGGGCTACCTGTTCAGAAGATAAATGTCTACCCAAATAAATGCATGCTCTACAGAAAGGACGATAGTGTTAGGAGGGACTGCAAACTCTATGGACATAGCAGATATATGGCGAAAAAGAAAGTTGCAAAGGACAAACAATTGAAAGACGTTCTTTTCAAGAAAATGTATTACTTCTTATTAACACCCAGATTGCAGAGACTGTTTGCATCATCCACAACAATGGAACACATGAGACGGCATGTAGAGAGTCAACCGAAAGAGGATGTTATGAGCCATCCACGCGATGGTGAAGCTTGGAAATACTTCGACCGTGGTCATCCTGAATTTTCTGCTAAAGTTCGTAATGTGCGTTTTAGGTTATGCACAGATGGATTTTCACCATTTGAAATGTCGGGGAAACAATACTCTTGTTGGCCTATTATTGTTACTCCATACCATTTACCTCCGTCGATGTGCATGAGAGATCCATTTATGTTTTTGACCGCCATTGTCCCGGGACCTAGAAATCCAAAGCATAAAATTGATGTCTATCTACAACCTTTGGTAGATAAATTAAGGATGATGTGGTTTAGTGGAGTCTCTACATATGATATTTCAAAGAAACAGAACTTCTGTCTATGAGAAGCACTTCTTTGGACAATAAACGACTTCCTGGCATGTAGGATGCTAAGTGGTTGGAGCACAGCTGGTAGATTAGCATGTCTGTATTGCATGGAGTAGATAAAATCATTTCACTTGCAAAATGGAGGTAAACATTCTTGGTTTGACTGCCACCGGTGCTTCTTGCCTTTACATCATCCATACAGAAAAGATGCTAGGTCTTTTAGGAAGGATAAAGGTCGCGAGACTGCACACCCTGTACAACGCGCTTCTGGAGATGGTATGTGGGATAGAGTGTGCCATTTACCAAAAATAACCAAGATAACTGTGGAGCTTGGTGGGGATGATGGCAGAGGCATCTACCATAATTGGGCCAAAAGGAGTATCTTTTGCGATTTGCCATATTAGAGAACACACTTAATTCGTTATAACATAGATGTGATGCACAATGAAAAAAATGTGTTCGATAATGTCTTTAACACAGTCATGAATGTAAAGGAAAAAACAAAGGATAATGTAAAGGCGCGACGTGATATGTTGGCATATTGTGATAGACCTGAATTATATGTGATTGGCTTGGGTGATGGGAGGACATTAATGCCAAAAGCTAAATACTCTATTATACCCGAACAAAAGAGACTTCTACTTAAGTAGGTTAGAGATTTGCGACTTTCGGATGGATATGCTTCGAATTTAAGCAAGTGTGTTGATTTGAATGAGCTCAAAATGTCGGGTATGAAAAGCCATGACTGGCATATGTTTATGGAAAGGTTGCTTCTAACTGCATTTAAAGAATTACTCCTGGTGTCAATTTAGAACATTTTAACTGAAGCCAGTCTCTTTTACTGCGACTTATGTTCTCTTAAACTTTCCACAACTCATATGAAGCAGTTGGAAGATAATATTTCTTTACTCATCTGTAAATTGGAGAAGATCTTCCCACCCGGCTTCTTTGACGTGATGGAGCACCTTATGGTCCACCTACCATACGAGGCCAGGGTTGGTGGCCTTGTTCAATATAAATGGACGTATCCATTCGAGAGGTAAAATATTATGTATTATTATATCTATATATACATCTACTATGTGAATCAGTTCTAACTGTAAAAAATGCATTAGGTTCTTATATCATTTGAAGACCAAAGTTAAAAATAAGGCGAGAGTGAAGGGATCAATTTGCAATGCTTACTTAGTTGAAGAGGCATCTACATTCTTCTCCTATTATTTTAAGCCACATGTGCAGACTTGACATATAGCTATAGCTCAGAATGATGAGGGCGTTTATGATACAAACTCAAGTGACACTGTGTTGTCTATATGCACCGTTCCAGGGAGGGTTTTGGAAAGTATTCAGAATAGATATCTTACCCCGGATGAATTTAAGGCTGCCACAAATTACATATACCTAAACTATGAAGAAGTTCAACCATACATTACGTAAGTATACTACTATTTTGCACATTTCTAAATTTTATATGGCAATACTTTGAACAAGTATCCTTATGTGTTCGTTTTGGTCGTTTTAGGAAATTCAAAAATGACTTGCAGTTGTATGAGCCGAGTATAACAGACCTTGAAGTTGATAGGAGAATAGAGTCGGAGTTTGCAGGATGGTTTAGGACTTATGTGAGTTGAACACATCCAAAATGAGACTTTAAAATAAATTACATTGATAATGAATGTGCATTAACACTTTGTTTTTTGCTAGGTTCATGATCCACAAAATCAAGTGACTGAACAACACTTAAAAAGCTTGGCCTAGGGACCTTCGAGACAAGTGAAATACTTCCACGACTATTTCATAAATGGTTTTAAGTTCCATACACATGATCGGTCATTCGGGAAAAAAAATAATTAACAGTGGAGTTTGTGTTAAAGGCAACAGAGATAGTGCCAACGATTATTATAGAGTGTTGAAAGAGATTGTTGAACTTCAGTTCCCTGGGACTCCTTGTTTAAAAGTTCTTCTATTCAAGTGTGATTGGTTTGATCCAACGCTAAATCAGGGGGTTAAAATTCATCCTCACTACAAACTTGTTGACATCAACTGCAAGAGGAATTATCCAAAATATGACCCCTTTGTGTTAGCTCAACAAATAACTCAAGTGTATTTCCTATCCTACCCGGGGAGCAAAAGACCAAAATCTGATTGGGTAGCTGTTTGTAAAATGAAAGCTTGACATATCATTGATACACCCATTGTCGAGGCATCATATCAGGAGGAAGTAAATGATACGCAGGCAATCAATGTATGTGTTGAGAATGACAACTTTGGAAGATTAGCAGATAAATTTGGTATTGGAGACACAATCGATTTTATGGATTCGGGTTTAATGATGGAGGAAGCACAACCAAATAATGAAAACAATGATGAGGAAGAAGAATGGGAGACAGGTTCCTCTACAGGCGACAATGTGGAAGGCTACTTATCCGATGATGATAGAAGTCCATAGACTAGGTCCAAGTTTAACTAATGTATAGATATAAATATTAGTTCTGCTATCATTACATTACAAGCGTTTTACTTTGCTTTATATTTTTAATTTTATTATTTTTTTCTTCTCCCAAAATATTACCATTTTTATGTATTTAAATAATTTCATATACATATGGCTTCTGATGCCTCACCCGATGATCGGTCAGCGACTCATGAGTCGTCGAGGGAGGATGAGACACCGTCCCTAAGCATCGTGCCACGTATACCTGCTCCATTGCTATTGCCTCCAGACGAGGCCCGATCAAAACAGGTCCCTACCCCAATCCCAAGTTCTTCTTTGGGATCCACAGTTGGTGCTCCACCTACTGATGATACCCGACTACTGATTGAGCCAGTTGGTGACTCGTAAGTCAACTATATAATTACTTATTATACGCTTGTCTAAATTTTCAAAATTATAACTTTGTCTAATATTACAAAATCTATTTTCTAAGAATAGGTTCACACATTTGGTTCGATATGTGAGGGAGATTGTTGAGATTTTTAAGCGACACTACACTGGAGCCTGTGCTACCTTCACACAAGTTCTGATTGATGTTCGGAACATATGGTTCAATCTTTGGAGTGTGAGTTCGATTTGTAAGTATTACTTGTAGTATTTTTAGTATTTTTAATATGTTTTCTTATTTGTAATTACTTGTAACGGTTACTTTGATTTTGTAGTCTTTCTTCTGTTGGTGCCCCGAGCATGCCGCATAGATCCGGGCTAATTGGGAGAAAAAGTGTAAGGCTAGACTTTTGGACATATTGTCTAAGGCTCGGAAGAAGTATGGGGGTAGCTGCCCCAAGTGGATTTTCCCAGACCATTGGGCTACTTTATCGGAGCATTGGGGTCCGATAGGTGGCAGCGTATCTCTTCCGCTGCTAAGCAGAACAGATCCATTGGTGAGGCGTCCCACACAGGAGGATCCATTTCTTTTACTAAGCATGAGGAGAGGATGGTAAGTATAAAATTTTTTACTGTTCGATATATCTGCCATTTCACACTTAGTCCATCATAAAAACTAACATCTAGTCGTTTCTTATTACAATGATAGCAGAGACAGTTAGGTTCTAACTTCAGCTACATCGACCTCTTCAGACGCACCCACATGTTCCAGGACGGGCCGAGGAAGGGCCAATATGTCAGTGATCGATCGCTCCAAATGCTAGTAAGAATACACAATCTTATACGTTTTTAAGTTTAATATTATTTATATTTTGATCACTAATTTTAAATATTTTATGTGTGTTTCCTTACCCCAAATTCGACAAGATATTGTCACTGCTATTATTGAGCATCATGCGCAGTCGGGTTCCCAAACTAATTCTACGAGCACGGTCGCACCAAGTAGGGTACCCGACGAGAAGACGTTGTTCGTCGAGGTGGATGACAGAGCGTGCAAGAAGGGACGAGTATACGAATTAGGCTCCAAGGCTTTGAGGGTGAGACGGAGGTTACAGCAGCCAGCTTCATCTGAGTCATCAACTTCTTCTATCTCATTAGATGTGAGCCAACTGCAGAGAGAGTTACACACCGAGAGGAAGAGGTAGGAGACGGTTCAGCACCAGGTACAGGTATATCGGAGCTACAGCCAGAGCTTGACTAAGTACCTGATGCTTATGTCTCAAAATTTGAATCTACCTCTGCCACCGCTGATGCCAGCTGTTCAGGAGGACGATGCTGAGGATGATGAGGACCTCTTCATTAGTCCTCCAGTTCACATCCAGATCATCAGCCAGGCCCTTCCGATCCCCCCCACCCTCTCCGTCGGCTCCAACATCCACACCGATTCCTACTTCGTATTTAGGATATATACACTACATTTTTATGTATTATTCATATGTTTTCATTATTATATTTATTTAGGACATTTAGACAACAGTTTTATGTATTATTCACATTTGTCATTATTATATCTATTAATTATACTATTTGGTGGTTTTTTTAATTTAATTAAATTTTGCATTATTTTGATAGATGAATTTTCTTCAAATACAGGGCATTTTTTTAAATAAAACTAAAATAATAAGAAACATGAGTAACTATACAGGTGATACGAACAGTAATATCCTGGGGCAAAGAGTGAAATAACTGAACATCCACCGTAGCAGCATTCCACAGGATGATCACCCTACCCCCCTCCGTCTCGACCAAATTATGTATGAACGACCAATTGGAGAACTTGTTCAGCATTATATTGTCAAGTCCGTCCACATCCAATTTTGTTTCCAGTAAGCCAATAACGTCAACACGATGTTTAGAGATAAACTCCAGAACCTCATGATGTTTGAGGGTCATGTTGAACCCTCGAATATTCCAACATGCGACTCTCATTGGGGATTAACTAGTGCCCGTTGGGCATCAATCAAGTCAACACTACGATTAGCATATTTCTTCCATACAAATCGTATAAACCTTGTGGCATGCTCTGTTGCCTTTCCAACATTCAGAACCAACTTAGGGATTTCCTCTAAGCTTTGGTCATTCCCAGTGGAGGTTACCATTGTTCTCTTTCGAAACTGAACATGCCTCTGTGAATTTGAACGGGGTTGTACCCGTCCCAACCATCTAACCTTTGAGTGCCCTCTTCTCTCCCTAATCTGATCACCATGCCCAACAAACACATACATGGCACCCTATGCATCAACTCCAGCATGCTCCGATTTGTCCATAGGGACAGTATGCGCAGTAGCCGCAGCTTGCACGAGCTTGTCCTTGGCTGCCACATGGACCGGTCCCTGTGCACTAGTTGACGCAACATACATACTTTTCTCAATTCGTTCCTGTCCAACGTACTGTACCCGAGCCTTTCCTTTATCAATGTGTTTAGGGCTTGTCCCCATTGGTGTAGACGAACGCATGCCAAGGTGTTTTCCAGTAGGTGCAGACTGGGTTCTTGTTCTTTTAAATGGCCTGTCCATTTCCCGGGTATTGGTTGTAGTCCCTTTGGAGTTCAGCAACTGTTCTTTCTTTTTCATCTATCCCCCATGCAAGTCTCCGTATAATGTCCAAACTTACAACAATGGTTACAGAATACAGGTTCATACTCAAACCGCACAGCCTGCTGTTTTATTTTTCCAGATAATAGATGGAGCGGAACCACCTTCACTAGTGGTTTAGAAACATCGACCTCCACCAGGACTCTAGCATAGGACAAATGATCCAACCTAGCAGTGAGCATATCCGACATAATAGGGATACCAACAGCAGATGCTATCTCACTCAGTGCTATCTCATTCCAGTAACCAAGAGGCAATGCTGGGAATGTTATCCATATGGGCAATATACTGACCTTATCCAAAGAGAAATCAAATTCAGATGACATTATCTTGAGCATTAATGACCTACCAAATACTGCATAAGGCCCTCCACGGAGAACTAACTGTCTATCAACATCAGAATTGAACCAAAAAATAATCCAACCGGAGACATATGTGTGAACCTTAGTCTAAACACCCCACTATTTTGTAAGTTCCAGAACAGCTTTCATACCCGGGAACCTTCTAGCAAATATCCCAATTAGACAGTAGCCCAACTTCGCCTCCACATCCATGAAGTCCAAAACATCAATGTTGATTAAGTCATCAGAGTTAGGAATGTGCCTTAACCGCATTCCATTGCTTATATCACGGTTCCCTTTAACAACATTTGCCCAAGAGCGAACTAGGTTGTCTGAATGCACCGAATTATGATTGGACTTTGTAGCCTACACAGAGCTATTAGTGTTAACCTCACTTGGGATAGTATGCGCAGAGGGCACATGAGCAGAAGGAGGGGGCATGCTCCCAACATCTGGTGCCAACAATCACAATGGTTGATTAGGTTCTGTGGATAGCAGATGTGGGACTAAGTTAGTGGGTGTAGTTGGTAAAAAAGGATTGGGGTCAGGATTCATCGCAGACTCAGGTTGGGGTACAGATGAGAAGAAGGTGTTTGGCCTATCCAATTCTAGGACAATAGATAGCAGAGACTCTGTCTGGGGGGGAGGGACTAAAGCTATCTGGGGTGTGGGGGAAGACGGCACCCCAGAAATGCTTATCTTCATTCGACCTCTAGTCTGGACCATTAGGTCCAGTCCTTCAGACCCTAAGGCTAGCTACTAGAGTAAGAACCGACAAGGGGAAGTAGATAAGTGGTAGGTAATTCCTCGGGGTAGGTGGTTTAGAAAGCTGACAGCAAAAGGTGCAAATGTGAACAGGGCTTCAATAGGCCAGACTGGAGGTGGTATGAATGGTGGAATTTTGAATTTGAAACCAGTATCCGGGAGTTAGACCAAGCTAAATCAATATGTTAACCAAAACTGACAAACTGGTTTCAGCAAGAAGCAGGTGGTTTATGCAGATCAAACATACCGGATGACTGGTATAGAAGATAGAAGAAGAAGCAAAACCAAACCCATAAGATAGATAAACACAGAAAAAAGGTTCATAATCATCCCACATCAATCTGCTAACTAGGGGAGCAGATGCTGCATTTGATACTACACACATACAAGGATGTCGATATAACCAGAACAGAAAGTTGTAGAAACGTGAATATGAACAGAAGGAGCAATGGATAATAGCAACAAGCAGATACCCATGCAGGGACCAATAGCCTAGTGCAACCCTAGATTAGCAGAACCCAAAAGAATCTGAACTCCACTGCTGAAATCTTAGTCAGGAGGGATGGAGATCACCAGAGAACAACCATAAATATTACTACTACACACACCACAACCAAATACCACACTAGTAATTGGATAGCATATACATTATAGAGACTAACCAGCAGAGGAATCATGTACTGGCAGCTAAGCTAGAATTTCTATCATGTTGAGCAAGACGCGAAAAGAGTACTCACAGGAGCTGAAAGCTTCTCTCTCTACCTCTTCCTCTTCCTATACATGCTTTCCCTATTTAGAATTAAATATCCTCATTGTTTTGCATAGATATATTAAGGAGAATATTTGGCCATCTTTATTTTATCAAGTTAGCCATGAATGTGGATGGGGCTTCTAAAGGTAATCCTAGTTTGTCTAGAATTAGAGGTCTCATTCGAAGGTCTTTTAGGCATTTTGTTTTTGCTTTCTCGTGTGGCATAAATTGGGCTTGCTACTAATTTAGTTGCTGAGGCGCAAGCTATACTATATGGTCTCAAGTGGTGCAGGCGGTTGAGAGACTCAGTTATTGTTCAATCTAATTCACAACTTCTTGTGAATCAATTGAATGGAGAGCTCACAAGATCATGGAAACTGCATAGTTTGCTTAGACAGATGGAGGTATGCTACAGTCTTTCACTTCATACTTATTTATTCATCGGTTTAGCTAGGGAGGGAGATTGCATTGTTGAATCGATCAATCATAAAAATATAATTATTGACTCTACTAGTTACAATTAGTTTAAAAGTGTGATTACGAGTTCTTTTAGTGGAGTGGAACATAATTAATAAATTATATTTTGGATTGATAAAATAATTTATTGTAGCTTAATCTAACTATATCCAGTCAAGTCCCTTCACTGGCTCTTAATTATGGGACAATAATAAATTATAAATATATTCATAATTATTAATGAAAATTGTAACAAACCAAAAATCGTATTTGAGATGGAATAGAATAAGTGAAAATAGTTGTACCCAACTATACTTTTCTTATTCTCTCAAGATTCGTATTTGAAGTAGAGTCAACTGTATATATTGATTTAAGACTCTATATCAAGGTTACCTGAGAAATAACATTCACTCAGTTTTTGTGTGAGTCCACCCTCTACAAAGAGTGAAAAATACGATTAATAATTTTTTAGTTTGAGATATTACACTAAAGAAGACTTGGGAGTCTGGAACATTACCAGAAGGCCAAAAGCTTCAAAAATTGTATTGTTGAAAACAATATCTATAAAGGTATGATTCGTTTTTCACGTATTCATAGGTTTTAATTTAGTTGACACGTAAACATATCGATCATATTCCTAATACTTGGTCTTAGAGCTTTTGGTTTGATATATGTTTATGTGTTAAGATTAAATCTTTTATGCATATATTTAGTTGAGCAGTGTAGGAATAATACATTGATATTAATGGTAAATGGTTTGTTTAATTTAAAATAATTTTATGATCATAGTTTTTTATTCAGTGAATATGTATAACTACGACAAATGGGTGGATTACATCTTTATGCTTCCTTTTTAAGTTAATTATATATTTTTTATGATATTAAAAAAAGAAAAATTATGTAAGGATTCCTTGGATGCGGGAGCAACATCGCCGATCGCCAAAGAACTATTACACAACATTGTGTGCAACGCTGAAGAATTTCTTTGGGCCAGACCAAAAGAATTTTCTAAGCCTGGAGAATTTCTTCTAGCCTTGTAGCTAGTGGGCCTCGCAACTAGCCCAAGGACCAAGACAAGCCGAAGATTGGGGCCTAGTCCAGCCTAGCAGCTAGTGGGCCAGGTAATTGGACTAGGAACTAGGCCAAGCCGACCCAACCCAGTAGCATTGGGCCAAAGGCTTAGGGCCTGGACCGCCCAAGAATTGGGCTAGTAGTCCAACATCTTCCTCTTTAATTCAAAAGAGAAAAAGATGAGCAGTAAGTTGCAAATCTGTCATTCCATCCCAAGCCACTAACATGAAGCTACAACATTCTAACCAACACCCCCTAGAAGGCCTTGGGACATGAATTGCTTCAACAATTTAATATTACATAAGATTTAAGAATTAGTTATTTTCTTAGCTAACTAGTATCCTCAATTGTAATTTTGGAATTTTATTCTTGTGTCTAGGTTGGCCATAAAATTATTTTTATTTTATAATTTTTACTATCTTATTTTTGTATGAATTATGTATCATTCATGATAACATATCATATAGTTTGCATTAATACCACTCTAGGCACTATTTTGTTATGCATAATTTTTTAATTATTTATTTAAAAAAATTAAGTGTAAAATGGTTAATTTTAATTAACCTTAGGCCTTCCATATTAGCCCATTAATAAAATTAACGTTTGCTTCATACCAGTTTAAATGATCTCCCTATAAGAAGGCTATGTTATATTGGTTACTAGATTGAGTCCAACAAATTTTTTTAATTATTTTTGTAAGTTTAATTATTCACCATTTCCCTATAGGTGATGTGATTGGATTGGAAACTTTATTAAAAATATGAATATATGGGTTATACTTAAATCAAAGACATTATAAGGATTTCCTATAAAATATCAAAAAAATGTATATGATGGCCAAAATATTAACGACACTAAAACTAATATTACATTTAGATACAAGATATATTAATTTTAGTAGGATGATCCAAGTCTAACTATAAGTTATATTATTATCTCCTATAGAGGTATATATTACTTTGGGATTTTAGGTTGTGCATCCTAACATAACTATAAGTTATAGTGTTATTGCCTATAGAGATGCATATTACTGTAGAGTTTAAGGTTATCGTAATTTTATAGTAATTTTTATTACTACTTAAAATATTATCATATTGATCATGCATCATGTCATTTTAATCATGCATCATTGAACAATATTAGCTCATATGTTTTATTTTATTTAATTTCAGAAAATGACTACCAACACATTATCCTTAATCTT
The DNA here is from genome assembly GCA_026120185.1 of Voacanga thouarsii. Classification (NCBI taxonomy): domain Eukaryota; kingdom Viridiplantae; phylum Streptophyta; class Magnoliopsida; order Gentianales; family Apocynaceae; genus Voacanga; species Voacanga thouarsii. The sequence continues at coordinate 280,568 of JANUWF010002244.1, read as the reverse complement.
AAAAAGAACCAACTAGTTGGAGAAAATTTTACTGATTAGAAAAAAGAACCTAATAATCGCACTCACTGCTAAGAAGCTCAAATATGTGCTCACTGAACCATGTCCTCCTAAGCCTACTGATCCGTCCACGTTCAAATAAAGGGCACCTTATAAGAAGTAATTGAGTTCTGATAAGATGGCTCGCTGCTACATTTTGGGATCCATCTCAAATGTATTGCAGTAGAAACATAAGAACATAACAACTACTTCAAATATCATGAAAAGCCTCCAATAAATGTCTAAGCACAAAGGACGTCAAGCCCGTCAAGCAGCAATGAGTTACATAATTATTATGCGCATGAAACCTAGAATGCCCATAAGAGATCATATGTTTGAATTGATCACTTAGTTAAACAAGGTAGAAGTCTTAGGAGCTGAAATTAAGCCCAAGACTCGGGTTGATATAGCTGTAGAAACTCTTCCAGAGATATTCTTGCAATTTAAGGTTAATTATAATATAAACAAGTTGAATATATCTCTTACAAAATTAATGAAAGAGTTTGAGAGCTCTGAGACTACCCTAAAAGTGGAAAATGGTTGTGGCTCATACTGGATCTTCCTCTTTCAAGTCCAAAGGCAAAGGAGGAAATAAGAGGAAGCACAATAACAACAAAAAAAAAAGGTCTAAGTAGCAGGATAAGAAGGCAAAAGTGGATGAAAAGTCCAAAGGCAAGTGTTTTCACTACAAGCAAAAAGGACATTGGAAGTCTCAATGCCTAGATTACTTAGTTAAACGCAAAAAGGGTATTTGTGGGTTATCCTACATTGAAACTTGTTTAGTAGTTGACTCTACAAATACTTGGATAGTAGATTCTGGAGTCGCTAATCATGTTAGCAATTCATTGCATGGGTTCCAAGTAACTAAACATCTCAATGAAGGAGACCATATTATAAGGGTTGGCACAAGGTCAGTAATATCTGCAAAAGCTATTGAAGATGTTTATCTTTATTTTGATAATAAACATTTGGTTTTGAAAGATTGTTATTATGTTCCCAACATTTATTGAATTTGATTTCCATGTCTTTGTTATTCAAATAAAAATATTCGGTTAAATTTTATAAATTTTCAGTAAAGATATTTTTGAATAACTCATTGATATATCGTGGAAATTTAAAGAATGATCTATATGTTTTAAAACATACCAATAGTTTGTTATATCATACTGAATCTAACAAACACATTAAGTTATCATCTCGTACTAATGAAACTCTTATCTTAGACTTGGTCATATTAATCTAAATAGGATTCAAAGACTCACCTATGGCCATGCTAAAGTCTATAAGAATCCTTTTATCCATTGCAGTTCACTTGAAGTATGTCAAATGGACATCAAGACAGCATTCCTTAATAGAAATCTTGACGAGTGTATCTATATGGTACAGCCAAACGATTTTATCCAATAAGGTTAAGAACGTAAAGTTTGCAAATTGAGTAGGTCCATTTATATGTTTAAACAAGCGTCTAGATATTGGAATATCAGGTTTGATCAAGCCATTAAATCTTATGATTTTAGTAAGCATCTTGATAAACCTTGTATCTATAAAAAAATTATAGATGTTTAGGTGGTTTTTCTCATATTGTATATTGATGATATACTTCTCATTGGCAATGACGTAAGGGCGTTGACATTAGTGAAACACTAGTTAGGTAAACAATTTGATATGAAGGACTTGGGAGAAGCAAGATATGTTCTAGGCATTCAGATCCTTCATGATAGAAAGAATAGACATATAGTTTTATCCCAAGCTTATATATTGAGAAAATACTGGCGAGATTTTCGATGGAAAACTCCAAGAAAGGTCAATTGCCTTTCAAACATGGAATCCAATTATCTCAAAAGCATAATCCTAAAACTCTTGTTGATGTTAAGTACATGAAATAAGTTCCTTATGTATCAATTGTAGGAAGTCTCATGTATGCTATACTTTGTACTTATCCAGACATTTGTTATTCTATTAAATGGTCAGTAGATATCAGTCAAACCTAGGACTAGAACATTGGATAGCAGTAAAGCATATATTCATGTATCTATATAGAACTTGAGGATACATGCTAGTTTACTCGGCTTTAGACTCGGTACTTACAGGATACACTGATTCTAATTTTCAAGCTAATAGAGATTTTCGCAAGTCCACTTCAGGCTCTATTTTCACCTTAGGTGGTGGTGTAGTTGTGTGGAGAAGTATTAAATAATCTTGTATTACTGACTCTACAATGGAAGTTGAATATGTGGTAGCTTGTAAGGCAGCTAAAGAAGCAGTATGGTTGAAAAAGTTCTTAATAGAACTTGAGGTGGTTCCTTCTGCATCTCAAGTCATTAGTTTGTACTGTGATAACAGTGGTGTAGTGGCAAATATGAAAGAACCATGCAGCCATCAGTGTGGTAAACACATTGAACGTAAATGTCACCTGCATAGGTAGATTTTCAATGTGGGAATGTAGAAGTATGCATGATTTCTTTTGCTGAAAATCTTACTGATCATTTTACTAAAAGTTTACCTGCAGTAGTTTTTAGATGTCATATTGAAAGTATGGGTATTTCTGACAAGTCCCATTTACTCTAAGATAAGTGGGAGAATTTTGTTAGATATGCCTTTCAAGTAAATACAACATTTGTATTTTGAAATTAAATAAATTATATATTTATATATTTATAAGCTTGTTTTGTCCACGAATTATTTAGATATTATAAATCAAATGTTTATTTGTTAAACACAGAAAGATTTAGTTTATAATTTAATTCAAAATAAATTATCCGCAATCTAAAATAAATTTGGACAGTTTATTTTAATGAGATCATCTTGATTTTATTAAAGTCTATCTTTAACTTTGGTAATAAAATTAAAGATATATTTTGATATATTGGATAGGACCATAAATGTTAAGTTTGTGGAATGAACCATACAAATTAAATATTATATGATTGTCGTACATAATACCTTAATCCTGAGCAAATAATAATTTATACTTACTAACTTGAAATTCCTTGAGTTACCAAAGAGTGAGATTAATTTAATAATCAACATCTCGATATTTTGAGAATTAAAATGAAATAAACATAGAACAATTATTTTGCAATATGGAATCTATCACCTTTAAAAGATAAGATCATTTTCTCATGAGTTCTTCTAAGGGACAGTTAAATATGAGCTTAGTAATTCAATAATATATATTGAATTCAATTCGTAAGCGTGAAGTGGTTGCATGGCACTATGAAATTGAATATGAGAATTAAGGATTTGAATAAAGGGCACTGTGGTCATATTGCTTCATTCAAAATATTATATTAATCGATGGGTGTATTTTATTGGATGATCAATCATAAGAATATAATTATTGATTCTAGTAATTGCAATTAGTCTAAGAGTGCAATTATGCTATTTTAGTGTAGTGGAACGTAATTGATAAATTATTTTTAGGGTTGACAAAATAATTTATTATAGTTTAGTCTAACTGTATCCGGTCAGATCCCTTTAGTAGCTCCTAGTTATGGGATAATAATAAATTATAAATATATTTATAATTTATTTATGAAAATTACAAGAAACCAAAAATTGTATTTGAGATGGAATAGGATAAGTGGAAATAGTTGTACCAAACTATACTTTTCTTATTCTGTTAGGATTCGTATTTGATGTAGAGTCAACTATATATATTGATTTAAGACTCTATATCAAGGTTACATGAGAAATAATGTTCTCTCAGTTTTTGTATGAGTCCACCCTCTACAAAGAAAGAAAAATATGATTAGCAATTCTCTAGTCAAGGAGATTATATTGAAGAAGCTTTGGGGGTCTGAAGCACTATCAGAAGGCCAAAAACTTCAAAAATCGTATTGTTGAAGGCAGTATCTACAAAGATGTGATTCGTTTTTCACGTACTCATAGGGTTTAATCTAGGTGACACGTAAATATATCGATTCTATTCCTAACACAGACTAGCTAGCAAATTATGAATGCACAGTTGTTGATTAGCATATTTTCACAACTTTCACTTAGAGCTCCTTTCAAAGGCAAGAAGACATTATAATTTGGATAGGTTACAAATTCTCACACTTCGTGTAAAACATATCTTTCAAAGTTGAGGGTTATTCCTTATGTACCTTTTTCATTATTATCGATAAATTAGACTACAACCTTCATTTAAAAAAAAAAAAAAAGTTAGACATCTTTTGGAATCCACTCATGATAACCTATCTTTGGTTGGACTATTTTGTAGAAGTAAATGAGGAGAGAAAGTAAATATGGTGGTAAATGGTGCCTTTACCTCATTTGATTGGATGTAGATATAGAGAGAAAGTAAATCAGAAGGGGATACCACTCTCTTTTCACATTAACATTTTCTCCCCTCCCAATTTGGAGGGATTAGAAGAGAGAAAATAAATTGAGAGTAACTAATGACAATATTGACCTCATTTTTAACATTAAAAATTTTAACTAATTAGATAATAAAGGATAAAATGTTAAACTAAATTAATTATTCTCTCTTCTTCTCTCTCCTTCAACTTCTTCTTCCCTTTATACTAAATAAAATAAAAGTAAATGTTATTACTTCCTATTAGTGGAAGTACAGATGCCTTTCTCCTTCCCCTTGCCCCTCCCCCACTGTGAACTAAACATAGTGATACGAATCCTATCATCTCAAGGCCCAAATATCTATTACAATTACCTAATGGACTAATTACTAGATCAAGGCCCAAACATCATCAAATATCTTTGTTTTGGAGAATAGAGTCCAAAAAGAAGTGTAGACTTGCCAGTAGTCCAATGGATCACAATGAATATTCTAAAGATATTTTATAGATCGCAACAATATTCCTCAATATTTTTGTTACCACTTTTGAGTCCTATTCCTTTAGGAATTTGTTATATTTGAATATGTTAATTTATTTTTTGTAGGCAATTATTCTAGTTTCCTAATCATTTTAGGCAATTATCATATTTTAGTAATTTTTTATTTTCTAAGAAGTCTAACTCTATTTAAAGACCCTAAACTATTGTAATAAGAGATTCATTTTCATTGATAAACTATGAATTTTATTCTCTTTGTGAGAGTTCTTTAGTGGACTAAGATATCTTTTTTGTAGTGAAGAATTGGTCATCCATTGAGTGATATCACCAAAGGTCATGTAGTGCTTTGCCTACAGGGTTTGTCATTCTACCAATGGTCTCTAGTTCTTTTGGTCTAGGGGTTTGAGGCTGATCAAATCAACTTATGATTAATGAAAGTTAGCCCTATCTTGATCAACTGTAGGTTGATGAAAAGACTTAACTGTGGCTATAGCCACTCAATCTACTATCTATTTATAATGAACTAAACCACTGGAGAACATAAAAGAGTTCAATTGATGTACGACATTGAGGTGCAACAATGGTAGACTAGCTAATGCACATGGCCCCTTCAGTTTACGTAGTTGGTTGTTGGCTTCTTCCCATTCTCACTTTAACATTTTATTAATGCCAGTTTGAGTAAAAAAATCAAGGGGGTGAGGTAGCCAATATGAGCCACCTCTCTTATGAGGTAATTATTTAGTATTATTATATTTAAAGATATAAATGCTCCCATAAATTCTGAATCTCTAATAAAATTATTATCCAAGAAAACATCTCTAAGTAATACAAATAATCTGCCCTAAATATATTTACATTCCAACCTCTATTATGCATTTAAAGTGTAGTATGTATATTAGTAGTTGATATGCTAAATTAATTAGTTACTTTAATTTTTTTATAGTAAATTAGTTATTTTACTTGAAAAATATTGTTGGGGTATTGACTTATAATTCTAAATTTCTAGAGGTATCGATGGCTTTAGATTTAAATATATTGAATAAAAAAGTCATAACAATAGTAAATTATATTTTTAAAAACTTGAGAGAGGTAAGTGATATTTTCATAAACCTTATGAAAGGTGTTGAAATTGTGCTTCAGCTACTGCAACATTATCCAAGCTAAAATTTTACGTGTTCTTTTTTTATTATTTTCAAGTTTTTAGTTATTTGACTATTTCAGATGATTCGCTAATTTTTAGGAAGTTGTTGATCATGGAAATGTGTTCCATGTAGTGCCTTATTTTTAGTTGTTGGTCATGGAAATGTGTTTCATGTAGTGCCTTTTTTTTCTCATTTCTTCTATTACTATTTTTATTGTACCTAAACACATTCTTAGATAAAATAAAGACTCAAACTTTACAGTAGCAAACTTAGTTATTTTTTCTTGCTCTTATTAATCATTTGATCGTCTTAGTCTCTCTCATTCTCTTTAAAACTTCAACAGATTAGTTTCAAAGCCATCTTCTTGGCGGACCTGTGATTGACAGAACTTTTTTTTTTTTTTTTTTTTGTATCTTTGCTTTCTTCTTCCATGGATTCAAAAACTCCTTTCACTGCCCTAGCACCACCACTTTTCAATGGTGAAGGTTATCATGTCTGAGTAGCCAGGATGAAGGCTCATCCAGAGGCAAATGATCTCTAGGATGCAGTGGAGGAGGACTATGAAGTTCTTCTATTACCTACAAATCCAACTATGGCTCACATCAAAAATTACAAAGAGAAGATATCAAGAAAGTCTAAGGCAAGAGCTATGTATTTGTTGTAGTCTCTCCCGAAATCTTTGTCAAAATTATGACAATAGCTTTTGAAGTTTGGAATTTCCTGAAGAAGTATGAAGGAGATGAGAGGATTAAGAGAATGAAAATTCTGAACCTGATCAGGGAGTTCAAACTTCAAAAGATGAAGGATTCTAAGACAGTGAATGAGTTCTCTGATAGATTGCTTAGAATTGCAAACAAAGTAAGGTTACTTGGTTTTGAATTTTCTTATTCCAAATTAGTTCAAAAATCCCTGTAACTATTCCTGAAAGGTTTGAAGCTACCATTTCCTTGCTAGAAAACACTAAAGACTTGTCAAAGTTTGGTTCGGTAGAATTGATGCATGCTTTGTAAGCACAAGAGTAGAGAAGGCTCATGAGGCATGAAGGGTCTGTTGCAGGTGCATTAGCTGCAAGAGCTCAATCCAATCAAGGAGGAATATGGAAGAAGAATGAGAAGAACAAGAGAGGAAACTTAGGTTTTGATTCTCCTAATACTTGTAAGGGAACAAAATCTAATTTTTTTCCTTGTAAACACTATGGATGAAAGGGTCATCCATCCTCCAAATATTGGAGAAAGCCAGACCAGTAATGTGAAAAGTGCCAAAAAAAAAATGGGATATAATCAAAGAGTTTGCAAGAGCAACACTCAACAAAAGACTATGACACAAGAGAATTTGTAGCAAAAGAATATTGCTCAAATTGTTGATCAAGAAAAGGAGGAGCAACTCTTTGTAGCTTCTTGCTTCGCAACTTATCATTTAAGTGAGAAATGGCTTATTGATAGTGATTGTACCAACTATATGACCTTTAATCGTGATCTTTTCAAGGAATTGGATACTTCAGTAGCTTCCAAAGTAAGGATTAGCATCAGAGATTACATTGCAGTCAAGGGAAAAGATATAGTAGCAATTGAAAACACTTTAGGTACAAAACTTATTAAAGATGTGTTATTTGTGCCTAATATTAGTCAAAATTTGTTGAGTGTTGGCTAGTTGATTTAGAAAGGCTTCAAAGTTATTTTTGAAACAAATAAGCGTTTAATCCAGGATGCATAAAGCAATGATGTATTCAAAGTAAAAATGAAAAGGAAGAGCTTTGCAATTGATCCATTGGAGGAGGAGCAAGCAGCATTTTCTACAACAAATGTTAATACGGAAATCTGGCACAAGAGATTTGGCCATTTCAATCATACAGCTGTGGTGAATTTGTAGAGAAATGAATTGGTTTAAGATCTCCCTTACCTTAAATCTGAAATTCCAAATTGTAAAACCCGTCAACAAAGAAAACAATCAAGACTTCCCTTTAAGCAAGAAACATGGAGAGTTAATGAAAAGCAACAATTGGTACACACTAATTTGACTGGACCTCACAAAACTCCATCTCTCAATAGGAGTAGGTATTTCCTTATCTTCATTGATGACTATTCCAGAATGTGTTTGATCTATTTTCTCAGATTCAAGTCAGAAATTGCTGGTGTTTTTTGGAAATTCAAGCAATAGGTTGAAACATAAATTGGTCACAAACATCAAGTTTTAAGATTTGATAGTGGCAAGAAGTACACCTCCAATCAATTTAATCTTTACTGTGAAGAGACTGGGATTGAACATCAACTCACTGCTCCATACACTCCACAACAAAATAGAGTCAATGAGATAAAGAATTGTACTATAATAGAGATAATTAGATGTTTGATGTTTGAGAAGAATTTGCCAAGGGAATATTGGACAGAAGCTACACACATTGTAGTCTTCCTTCTCAATAGGCTTCCTATAAAAGCTGTAGCGCAAAAAATAAATAAATAAATAAATCCATATGAAGCCTGGTGTGGTTTTAAACCTTCTCTAAAAAACCTTAAAGTATTTGGATGCTTGTGCTTTGTTTATGTTCCTCATATCAAAAGGGATAAACTGGATAAAAAGGCAGAAGCAAGGATCTTTACTGGTTACAGGACATTCTCTAAATCTTACAGAATTTTCCAACAGAACACTAAGAAATTTTTTATAAGTAGAGATGTGCATTTCATGGAGAATGATGAATGGGATTGGGAATGAAAGCAATTAGCTTTGGTTCTTGACCAAGTTACAAAATTGCATCTAAAAAAAGATGAGTTGTTTGATAACATTCATGTTAGAAGCATGAAATTACTTTCTAATATTTATCAAAGATGTAATGTGGCTATACTTGAACCTATAGACTTTTTGAAAGTTGAGAAGCATCCAAAATGGATTGCTACAATGAAGGAGGAGTTCTAGATGATTGGAAAAAAAAAAAATCAGACATGGAAGTTGGTGAAAAGACCTGCAGAGCATCAAGAGTGATTAGAGTAAAGTGTATTTAGAACTAAGCTGAATCCTAATGCCTAAATCAACAACTATAAAGTTAGGCTTGTTGTGAAAGGGTATGCTCAGATTTCTAGCGTTGATTTTTCTAATACTTTTGCTCCTATTGCCAGACTAGATACAACCAGGTTGTTGCTTGTAATGGCTGCACAAAAGTGTTGGAAAGTCTGTCAATTTAATATTCAATCAGCCTTCCTGAATGTTTTTTTTTTTTTTTTTGGAATAGGAGATTTTGTTGGAATGTATGCCCTCTTAGACTAAGTTTTTAATCTATTTTTTACTTATATTAATAAAAGTATTCTTCTCATAATTTATTTGTGAAATTTTCTTTATATTTGAGCATGATTTTATTAGAAAAGATCCATTGTGTTTAAATAAATGGTTCGTGTGAATAAAGGTCTTTCACAGTAAGGTATGGACCATGGGATACTTGACATATAAACGGTTGTACTTAATCGGATGATGAGAATGGGAATCTCATCATAACAAGGTTATTGTGTTATAAATTCTAAATAGGGAATGGCTTACCTTTAGTCAAAGAGTAGTCTACTCATTTTACAACACAAGCGTATTTCGAATACGTAGAACAAGACATGTAGTATTGGTTTCTAAAAAGTACTATGTGATAGAAACCCAGACTACTACTGCTACAGCGTGGACTTGTACTCTACAGCTTGAGTATAAGTTAGTGGTCTGATGAAACTAGAAGTGTTTGCTTTGATATACTATAGTTGAGGTTCTTCAAAAGGACCAATATACTTTTATATTGGGTATATGTGACCAATTAGTCAAGATAGACTTGTACGAGATAGTGTCTACACTATATCGCCCCTTGTAGTTGTCTGAATGATCTAATTATCTAGGGTCCTGGGAAACATGATTTGGATATTAGCTTTAGAGTAACTCTTTTGGAGAGCTAAAATATTCCAAGAAGTCATGAATCATTGGACTAGAAGTTTAAAGATGTTACATGTTGTTTAGAGATGTGTCAGTGCACTCTTTCCTCTTTAAATGAACGGTGATGTGCAGAGGGGTATTTTAGTCATTTCTCCTGTGGGTCGAAGACATAGCTAATGTAGCATTGTCCTTGGGGTCAATATTTCCTTATGGTGATATCAGAAAGTATTTAAAATGCAAAATACAGCTATTTATATAGCAAGGGTATTTTGGTTATTTTAGTAGCTAATGCGATGTGTCTTTTTAGTCCATGAAATAGCCCGTAAATCCTAATTATTTTAGGTCAAGAAAATGGTCACAATGAAAAATGATTTTATTTTATTCAGGAAGTCTAATTTATTTTTGGACTGGAATAAAATAAAGGAATGAGAGAAATTAAATTTATTATCTAGTTTAATTGGTTAATTAATTATTCAAGGCCTAAGCCCAGGCTGAATAATTAGAAAAATTAACTTGGGTTCAAACTGGTTAATAAAAGGCTTAATAATTATTTTAGTTTATTTGGGCTCATTATTTATTTATTAGGTTATTTTAATGGGCCCAAAAAATAATTAATTAATAGTTACTATTTTTGGGCTCATTGGGTCAAAGGAAAATTAATAAATTATTTTAGCCTAATAGCCTGGACTAAAGGGTTTTTTATTATTTACGGTACAAAGAGTTAAGAATTACCTAAATCTCGTCTATTGATAACCTTCGGATGTTTGAATTATTAAAACATCTGGGTTGGATTATCTGGTAACGTGAATAGGAATTGACTAGTTCAGTTCTATCACAACATAGTAAGAAGGAAAAACCAGAGTTTTTTTCCCCCTCTATTCTCTCTCTCTCTCTCTCTCTCTCTCTCTCTCTCTCTCTCTCTCTCTCATTTTCTCTGTTTATTCCCTTTCATCTTCTTGTCTTTGCTAAATAATAGCAAAGGATCAAGAAGAACCAATCCTCACCTAGGTTGTTTCACCAACATAGATAGGCGGAGGAATATTCTGATAAGTGAAAAGCTTCGTGTACATGCCAAGGAGAAGCCGACGGATTGCTAGTTTCTCGCTGAAATCGTCGTTGACACAGGTAGCTACTCCTATGGTTGGTGCCTCATCCTCTCAGGCAAACCAAAAAAAGACATGTAAAGGTATTAATTTTCACCTTCCGCTGTGTCGTGTCTTTGTTTTTTGGGTTTTGTTTCATGCCTGCATGCATACTCTGTTTTTTCATTCCTGCAAGTGGCATCAGAGCATTTGCTTTGAATGGGTTAGGATTGATGCATGTTAGTTAATAAAACATGATAATACTATTTATAATGAGATCCTTCGCTGTTTTGGAATTAGTAGATCGTCTGTACACCTCACCGTTGAGGTATAGGAGCCTCTGTAAATTTTTATTTTCAACTATTTATTTAGGTTAATATATTTAAAAATGTTAGTTGCATTATTTTTCTTTTAATAAATGTAATTAAATAGTTATTGGTTGCCATTCTTCTAGCAATATATATATATATATATATATATATATATGAAGTGATTAATAAAATTGTTAATATATTATCACCATCCTGATTGAAGTCCCAATTTCTTACATAGAGCAACTAGACAGCATGTTTGCATTTCTTTAATTTATACCTAAACTATTAGTTGATGGCACATGAATCATATCAGGGATGAGGTTATAAACTTAAAGTTAAAATATATCAGAGATAGAAGTTCTATTTTGAAAAGTTATTAAACGGGAGTCAAGTCTAAATTCCAAGTGTGGGTAGCCTTGTAATTTCAAATGAAGAGATTAACCGTGCGTGTATTTGTTGTATTCAGAAGCATGAAGTTCGAGATGCCCTTAAAAAGATGAGACCAAAAAAGCAGTAGGATCGGATGGTATACCGATCGAGATTTGAAAGTGTTTAGGAGAGATATGTATTACGTGGTTAACAAATCTATTCAACAAGATATATAGAGCTAATAAGATATCTACAAAGTGGAGGAAGAGTATTCTAATTCCTCTGTACAAGAATAAAGGGAATGTTCAAGATTGTGCCAATTACCGTGGGATTAAACTCATGAGTTATACTATGAAGTTTTGGGAGAGAGTGATTGAACAGAGGTTAAGGGACATTATACAAATTTCAGATAATCAATTTAATTTTATACTTGAGCATTTCACTACAGAGGCAATTCATTTATTACGGCAGATGATTGAATATTTTAGGGAAAGAAAGAAAGATTTACATATGGTATTCATTGACTTAGAGAAAGCTTATGACAAGGTGCCTAGAGAAGTAGTTTGGTAGGTGCTGGACAAGAAAGGTATATCGCTAAAGTATATTACTCTCACTAAAGATATGTATGAGGGAGCATGTACAAATGTAAGGAGTTACGCCGGAGTAACTGTAGAGTTTTCTATTACTATCGGGGTGTATCAAGGATCAGCGCTTAGCCTTTTCCTCTTTACAGCCGTTATGGACGAGTTGACTTGCACTATATAGAAGGTTGTGTCATAGTATATGTTCTTTATTGATGATATTGTGTTGATTGATAAGACTAGAGTCGGTGTAAATGCTAAATTAGAGTTGTGGCGACAGACATTGAAATCCAAGGGTTTCAGAATTAATTGGAATAAAACAGAGTGTATGGAATGCAAGTTCAGTAGCAGCAGAAATATAGCTTAGAATGTAATTTTGGATGATAGAGATATACCGGTAGGTGATTTCTTCCGATATCTAGGATATATTATTCAGAAGGCAGAGAGCTCGATGGTGACGTTGCACACCGAATTACAGCGGGTTGATTGAAATAGGGAAGTACAACTAGTATTCTATGTGATCGTAATATACCATTAAATCTAAAGAGAAAGTTCTATAGAATAGCCGTAAAAACTGCTTTGTTATATTGGACGAAATATTGGACAGTTAAAAAGTGTCATATTCAAAAAATAAAAATAACTGAGATTCGTATATTACGGTGGATGTGTGAATATACTATTAAAGATACAGTCAGAAATGAGACCATTAGGAAAAAAAATAGGAGTGGCATTTATTAAGGAAAAGATGAGAGAAAATAGCTTGTGTTGGTTTGGACATGTACAGAAAAGACCGAGGGATGCGCCTATTAGAAGGATTGGGGAAGGGAGGCAGGATAAGTTACACATAGGTAGAGGCATGCCTAAAACGACATGATAGAGGTGATTAGGAGAGATATGTCTTTGTTATATTTGGATGAGAGTATGACGATCGATACAAAAAAGTGAAGAGAGAGGATTCATATGGATGACTACACGTTATCTGACATTGGTTCATGTAGCTAACTCCAAATTTCTTGAGATTAAGGTTTAATTTGTTGTTGTTGTTTATTTAAAAAAGAATAATAAATTTTAGAAGAATTTTTCAAAAAAATTATTTTTTCTAAAAAATAAAAAAAAATGAAGGAATAGACGCTATCCCCAACCCTCCTGATCAGATCCGTCCCTAGTAACATGCCATTCCGTCTGATCGAACCAATAACTATTCAACTACATCCATCAAGGAAAAAATAATGACAACTAATATTTTTCAATTAGATTAACCTAAATATATAAATAGTTGACTATTATAAAATAAATATTACAATTTAAAAAAAAATCTATATGATCCACCAAAGGGTTGGCATACCTTGATTGACCAAGTCATGGAGTTTCTTTCTTTTTTTTTTCTCCCAATAATTTTATATTTGATTTCTCATATCTCAAACTTGAGCTAATTATGTAATTGATAATCTATTATTTCAATAACATATCCTATTTAAAGAATTGACATTGAAAATAAAATAACCACTGTAATTAACACTAAATTATGGTCTCCTTCTAATCTCTTTACTCCGTCAGAACCTCTGACTCACTTGAGTAAAGGTCACTCTGGCGGGAGGAAAATTGTTTCTAATTTGCAATATTGTTAGCCTTTTACTAAAGAAGTATGATTTTGCCGTAAAATGATAATTTGCAAAAACAAATGTGGAAATCTTGGATTCCTAAAAAAGTGCATGCGATTAATATGCAAGCAAATAGTTGACTGTCAAAATTCGAATATATATATATATATATTAACTGCTATAAAATAAAAAATTATGATTCAAAATGGTACAATGTGACATACTTAGTAGTATTCTTCTATAATTATTAAATTAGTATTTCTATTTTAAGATAATTGTAGCTTTTTAAATTTTAATATATATATATATATATATATATTTGTTGTCTTTTTTCTAATTATACCCTCATCCGGTATATTATGGTATTTCATTGGACTATCATATTAATCAATTTTTTTTTTAAATAACACCAGGTAAGGGTCTGTTACAGTACCCCTCACCAAGGCACTAACAGCGTTCGATACAAAAATATTAATCAATTTTTTAGTTTTTCAAAAATAGATAATATAATCTTTTTATCTCACAGTTACAAGTTTTCTTTATCTTCATGCAAAAAACTATAAACTGAGAGTTTCTTAAAATTGACATTTATTGTAAAAACAAAATAAACAAAGTGACATTTATTGTTTCTCGATAACGCCAACTTGTAATTTTTCTCCTTTATGGAAAAATATAATTTCCCTGTGTTTGTCATGAATAAGGAAGGTGATGAAATTGATTGATGTTTTTGTTGAAGTAATAATTCAATGCATGGCTTTTAGATGTCTTTGTCCATCTTCCACGCTTGCAAAAAACTAAACATAGAATAATGATATTGACATTTAATTGAAACTACTTTCTTAGGCCTATGACAATCAGATCATGGTTCAAAACTGGTGGCAGCTGTTGATAAAATAATAAAATCTGATGATAAATATATTATCTAATAATAAAATATGATAAGTAAATAAAAAAATACGAAAATTAAGGAAAGGTGAAAATGAATTATCAATTTTTATTATCCAACCAAAGACAAAAATATATAAAAATATAAACTTTTAAAATATTAAAAACTCAAACTTGCAAATTAAATAACGAAATATATCGCTAACTCGACTTGATGAAAAGTCCACACCAATGCGTAAAATAATTTCCCTTTATATGAGATGAGAAAACTATCAAGTGTTAATAACAGAGCAATATTAGACAAAGACTAATATGGGAATTGGTTTCAAGCCCAAGTATTGTCAACTTGGAATGAGTTTCTCTTTGAAACCATAATTTGGGCATGCATGCTAGTAACCATTTTCTAATTGAATTATCATCTTGTTATTCCAAACAAATACACACTCAATGAATTAATTTCAAATATTTAATTGAATTATATTAAATATGTCCTGAATCATCTTTGGGTTTACCTTTAAATTAAAACTTAAAATGAGCCAAAATCAGTCCAAGAGGATATTTAAGTATTATATCTGACTGTATAAATTTAAAAGTCTATGTATTTTCCTTTTTACAAAAAAGAAAAATAGACTCACTGCCTTTGTATCTGTTATAGAACTTAGTTTCTATCAGCAATCCAAAGTACGTGCGTATATTTTGATAGGGATCATGTCCTGTCTGTCCGTTCATCTTTTCTGCTGATTTTGATCCCGAATAATTTGTTGTATTTTTCGTCTTATATAAATAAAAGTTGACGTCGACCTTTCACTCTTGTCACAATCAAGGGCGGATGCACGTTGATGATAGAGGGGCCAAGTACGCTTCCATTTTTTTGAAATTTGTTCTCATAATAGTATATTAAATTATAAATTATAAAATATATATATATATATTCCTTTTTTTTTAAATCCTATTAAGGATAGTGTTGCCTTATGAAAAGGGAGTCGATAGAAGCGTCAATCGGTTGTTCTTCCGATAAATATAAACAATCCGATAAAGAAATGAATAAATGAGCCGAACCTTTTAAAATAGATGGGTTCCTTGAACTTCCTATAGAAATGGTCCAAGCAGGCAAAAATATTGCATGCAAATGTAAAACAAAACTGAATATGATGTATTTCGATTAAAATGATAAATGAATATAGCAACTGATAATCAAAGCAATATCAAAATGGAAACTCTGTGATCAAAGGAGTAAAGAAAAGCTATAAACAAAGTTGTAAAAAAAGTTGTAAGAAAGTTGTAAAAAAAACTGTAAACGAAAACAGCGAAGAAAGCTGTAAAAATGCGGATAAAATGAATGAAAAACTGGAAAAAAAAATTGGCAATTTGGTCTGAAATGAGTGTTGGTGTCTTCAATCTGGGATTCCTGCTTACTTTATACTCGCCGTGGCATAGCTGTCGACTTCCGAACATGAAGGAAATCCCGTTTCGTGGCCTATTTTTTATGGCTGAGAACGGTAATGCCCTGCCGATCGTGCCGAGGTATGCAGGTGATGGTTCATCGACTTTTGGTTCCGATGTTAACTGGGTACAGCCGCTGAGGACTTTCCTAGACGTCATTATCCGTTTGGCAGCATTCATATCGGCTTTGGCTGAAAGTTACCGTTGCAACGGATCGGCTAAAAATGACATCAACACATGCCCCCTTGAGTCCTATTGCTTTGATGGTGCGAACAGGTGAAGCAACGGGACTCATACCATTTTTAATTTGTAACCGTTCTTTCTCTGACAGAAATGGAATGTCCCAATCATTGTAGAAAGGTGCCGACTTCTCGACTTCGAAGCCCGCGAACGGCTAGTCTTTTGAAACTCTTCTTTAAATAGTCGTAGTCCCCATCGTTCTTTCTTCACCAATACGAACTCCTTCTTCTGCAATAACTCTATTCTGCTTAGAATTCTATCTTCTTGGTGAAATTCTCCCCTGTTCACTGCATACTTCTTGAATTAGCGAACTTCTAACTCTCCCTGGCCACTCCCGTCGATCATTCCCCTTGCTCTACTTCAAGCTGAGGCTGATCTTTACGCCTTGGGTCCCCTGCTTCTGCTAACGGTAGTCACTACAAAACATTTGCGGTTTGTCTATCTAGAGGGCTTCACCCTACCCTTGCTCCGGGACAATTTCTCCACGGGCACCTATCATTCTCTTTCCGCCACTGGCCACATCCTTTGAAAGGCTATAGGAAATGGCGCGATTGATGTCTGGTTACCTATAGTGCCTTTTAGGACCAATGGGGCATTTGAGACGCCATCATGATGTCCTTCGACCGCAACCTGTTCTCGGCTGTTTTGCCGTTTTGGTCCCCTACGATCAACGGCTTCATTTTTCCTCACGACATGTTTTTCCCTATAATACTGGATATCTGCACCATCTTGGGCTTCCATTGCGATGGTGATAAAATCCCTGCCCTACATGACGAAGAAAAGTTACCTGCCGTTGAGGCCCATTTAGACAAGTCCACCGCCTCCTATGGCAATTTTATGGCCGCGCAAAAGGGGTGTTGGCCCTGTTCCATCAGAGCAGGAACAATCGGCCTTCCTCTGGCTATGGCTCTACAAGTACATTCTCTGTTCCTATTCGGCGGGAATAAGTAATGAGAACCGATACTATGTATCGGCTCTACTAAGAAATAAGAGACGCTGTGACTTTGCTTCCCTGATTCTAGGCCCTGGTGTATTGGCTAATGAACCAAATAATTTCAACCTTGTTGGTTGGGAGTTATCTAACAAATCTTAGAGGCCCCCTCTAGGTGATGCAGCTGTAGCTCTATCAATACCTCCCCCAATTCGGCATCAATAGGATTTTCGAAGGTTCTGCGAGTCCTGCCAACCGGGCTACCAGCTATCAGCTGTTGAAGGTTCCTACAAATAGGTCTTCTGCTAGTGCTATCAGGGCTTACCTCAATCAAAATTGGCTTCAGAATGCACCCCACTTCCATCCTTACATCGCCCGGGAGACAGGCCCCCTTTGGCTGACAAAACTTGCCAAGGCGCCGAAAGCTTCTCAAGAAGTTATCTGGGCCCAAATGCTGTGCTCCCGAGAACTCCTTCTTAGGGCAAAACCAGGTGCCATGAGCGCTAAGTCTTCTTGTGAACAGTACAATCCACATTGCTTTTCATGGCAATTTGGGTTAATTCAAGACATTATTTTTTATCCTAGTCACATCTTCTCTTACTTTATTATACCTGTCCTATAGGCTGAAAATGTACGGACTTTAGCTGATAAGTCTCTAACCATTCTCCGCTCTTTTAAGTATTCTCCTTTTCAGGTCATCAGGGAAGCCACGCCCAACTTCAATCTATAGTGGCGACTACTGAGCCAAATGCTCTTTTCTGGCCCAGTCTGGTTGCCCAAACTGGTGGGGTCGACATTGGCGGAGATAGAAGTGTCTGCACAAAAGAGAAGTAAACAAAGCAAAGTCTCTGCTAGTCCGATCACAACGCCGCTATTCTGCATGCCGCTAGCAAAAAGAACCACCATACTACTGCCTGCCGACGAGGAAGAAGAAAAAGAAGAAATAACCGTTCCCCCTTTGTTGAGACGGTCAAAGAGACGACAAGCCCTCCATACTCCAACTTCTGCTAAGGTTTGGCTTGCAATATACTTTTCCTTTTCCCACACTTTCCATCCATCAGCTTAGAATTAACTACATACTATCTTTCTTTTGCAGAAACAGAGGACCAGCCAGCTGGTGATCTCCGATTCTTCTTCAAAATCATCAGCGGCTATGCCCCCTATCTTTTGTGGGAATGACAACGGCAGAGGAAGGGACTTCAGCCGTTTCGCCTTCACCAGTGCCTAAAGCGCCTTCGCCAGAGAGAACAACAATTGAAAAACCAATCTCGCCCCCATGGCCACGGCCCCTGAGCTTCCAACGGAACTTGACCCTTCTCAACTAGTAATGACAGAAGCTATAGCACTAGAGCTTCTGCAGAGTATGTTGGGAACGGACCTGCCAACCAGCCCCTCTTCTCAAAATGCTATCAACCGAGCCCTGCTGTTGTTGGCGCAATCGACTTATTCCGATATCACAATGGAATTTAGGCGCTTGTCGGCTGACTATCTAGGGCACATACGATTCACTCAATGCTTCCTTTCCAGTACTCAGAGTAGGCAGGATAAAGATTTACATCAACTTCAGGCCTTGAGAATGCTCTGCGACCAAGAAGCATATCTGAAAACGCACCATCAAGAAGCTTCTGCTCGCCTGGGCATTCTTCAAGCTGACATTTCTGCCAGAGTTAAGAGAATTGAGGGCCTTGAAATATGCCTGTGAGCTCTCTAGGAGGAGTTAGACTCTAAGAAACAGGCCATAGATGAGAAACTTGAGGTCGAAAATGCTTGTTAGCAGATAGTCTTTTCTGCTAAGGAGACGATAGTTAAATATCAGGACAATCGGCTCATGCTGGAAGTCGAAGAAGAACTACTCCAGATGGAATTGCAACACTCTAACAAGTTGCTGAGTGGTATGCAATTGTCGTGGGGCGTCTTCTAAGGTTACTTAGCCACCTTCTTTTGAAGTCCCGATGAAGCTGGACCCTCTAGTACACAAGTTACGGATACCAAAACGCGTCCACATTCAACGGAGGAATCGATTGCTGTCCCTGAACCAGCTCCAGATGAACCTACTACCCCTATGGAAGAAAAAGAAGAAACCCTAAAGGCGATTTATCCGCCCGAGGAAGATCTAAATCGGCTTTCCATTGTCCCTTTGCCCAACCGATCGAGACGCCTCACACTCCGTCTGAGGAGGCTTAACATCTTTTTTTTTTTCTTTTACAATGTAGCAGCCATCTGATCAGTTCTTTTGTGATCATTTGTTTCATATAAAATGCCTTGCATATGGGAAATATTGAAACCGTCCTTTCCAGTAGTATCGCTATTGTCTTTTTTACAGCTTTTGTTGTTGCTGGAACTATGTGGTATGGTTCAACAACTACTCCAATCGAATTATTTGGGCCCACCCATTATCAATGGGATCAAGGATACTTCCAGCAAGAGATATATCGCAGAGTTAGTGCTGGGCTAGCAGAAAATCAAAGTTTATTAGAAGCCTGGTCTAAAATTCCTGAAAAATTAGCTTTTTATGATTACATCGGAAATAATCCGATGAAAGGAGGATTATTCAGGGCGGGCTCGATGGATAACGGGGATGGAATAGCAGTTGGATGGTTAGGCCACCCCATCTTTAGAGATAAAGAAGGGCGTGAACTTTTTATACATCGTATACCTACCTTTTTTTTGAAACATTTCCAGTCGTTTTGGTAGACAGTGACAGAATTGTTAGAGCGGATGTTCCTTTTTGAAGGGCAGAATCCAAGTATAGTGTCGAACAAGTAGATGTAACTGTTGAGTTATACGGGGGCGAACTCAACGGAGTGAGTTATAGTGATCCTGCTACTGTGAAAAACATTCTAAGCGTGCTCAATTGGGTGAAATTTTTGAATTAGATCGTGCTACTTTGAAATCCGATGGTATTTTTCGTAGCAGTCCAAGAGGTTGGTTTACTTTTGGACATGCTTCATTTGCTTTGCTCTTCTTTTTCAGACACATTTGGCATGGTGCTAGAACTTTGTTCAGAGATGTTTTTGCCAGCATTGACCCAAATTTGGATGCTCAAACAACACAGATGTTCTCTGTTGTTTTCCTTTTCTCTTTTTTCCTCTTTTCTTTTTCCCTCTTTTTCTTTTATTCTTTGTAGTCTCCTCCTACCAATGTCCCTTCCAAAAATGTAGGCTAAAACTTTTTTAAATACTTACCATTTATGGAATTGTTCACTTCCTTCCCGTCAGGTGTCATTAACCGATAGGCGCCTCCATCAAATACCTAAGTAACAAGAAAAAGTCTCTCCCATAAGGTAGACCACTTACCGTAGCGCGGGTCTTTAGGTGTCACGAGTAGTATAGTCTTCTAAACTATATCTCCTACTTGAATCCACGCACTTTCTAATTGTAGGTCCTTACTTCCTTCTCCTTATGCCTTCTGATATTTTCCAATGCTATCCAACGATCCTCCTCGGCTTAGTCCAAACTCATTGCCAAAGCCAATCTGTAATCCTTAATCGACAAGTAATGTTGGTAAGCTACTCGGGTTGATCATAGTGATAATTCAGCAGGTATCATTACGTCTTGTCCACATGTCAACCAAAATGGGGTGAACCTAGTAGTGGCCTTGTAAGCGTTCTGATATGCCCACAACACCTCTTGAAGGGTTTCATGCCATCTTCTAGGTTTGTCTTCTACCGATTTTTGGATTATACTGATCAAAGTCTTATTTGTCGCCTCAGCTTGGCCGTTGGCCTATGCATAATACAAGGAGGAGTGAAGTAACTTAACCTAGAATTGGGTTAGAAAGTTTCATACCTTGTCTCCTATAAATATAGTCCCTTGATCAGCCGTTATGGTTTTAGGTATGCCGAATCAAAAAAAGATATTCTGCTCAAGGAAAGTGATCACGGTAGTCTGGGTCACTCTGGTCAGGGCCTGTTCTTCTACCCACTTAGTAAAGTAACCGGTTACCACATGAATGAAAGTGTGTCATTTGGTTGACGGCGGGTGAATCTTACCGATGATATCTAGAGCCCATCCCCTAAATGGCCACGGTTTGATGATAGGATATAAGTCCATGATGGGGGTATAAGTCAATGGGTCGTGCTTCTGATATATCTCACACTCGACTGCGTAGGCTACACAATCCATCGTCATCGAAGGCTAATAAAATCCATGCCATTGCAGTGTCCATTTCAACTTAGGGCCTGTCTGATGAGCATCACATAGGCCTTCATGTACTTCGGCTAAGGCCTCCGCTACTTCCCATTTGGATAGGCATTTCAACAAAACTCCTATATGATTTCTTCTGAATAAGTCGTTCCCGATTAGTACGAAGTTCAATGCCTTGCACTTAAGCTCCCACGAAGCCTGGCCTATAGGCTTCCGCAAGTATGAAATAATATTGGATCGCCAATCATCCTCATGTCTCTCTTCCGGTATTTGTTGACACATTATCATCCCTACTCTTTTCTTGAAGCCGGAAGCTTTCAGAGCTAAATTGTTTATCCCCCGGTTCTCATCTCGAGGAACATGAGTTAAGATGACTTCCAAGAAGTCTTGCAGTAGCTCCCGCACCTCCTATAACTTATCTGACAAAATAGGATTAGCACATTTGTATTCACCTAAAATCTGTCGGATAATAACCTGAGAATCCTCTGTTATATTGACCATTTGTGCATCTAAAGCCTTTAAAATCCGAAGCCTCAAAATGAAAGTATTGTATTCTACCTGATTATTACATATTTATACAAGAAAATAGAGGGGCTGACAATTCTGGCCATCGGCTATTGCTGGGAGCACGCACGGCACGGGCTCGCATTGGGCGCATGGCACTGTCGGGCTCTGGGCATTTAAGCACTCGGCACGGTCTCAGTCTGGGCACACGGGTGGACGGCAGATCTCGATCTTGCTCTCGGTGCGCAGCACGGTCTCGGTCTGGAAGAAGTCCCCTTACTTAATTAAAATAAGATTTTTCCTTGTCGTCCACCTGGGGCTTCTATAACCAAACCAGCGCCAGCCTTACTCTGCGTGCTCGATCCGTTGAATTCCAACCTCTATAGCTTATGTGAGATATACCCCTGTACATCTTCTTTTTCAATGTCGAGCACTTCTATACATGGATGCTCGGCTAAAAATCGACTATGGCTTGACCCTTTACCTCTTTCAAAGATAAATGAGTTAAGAAAAAAGCGTGTAACTTGATAGACCATTTCATTAACTATCCTTGCAATAATGGCCGGTTTAGCAAATACTTAACAAAATCAATTTTACGTAAGACTTGCACTTCCCTAGGTAGCAGGTAATGTTCTAACTTTACACATGCATAATATAAAGACAAACACAGTTTCTCAACAGGGGAATACGTGGTCTCAGTGTCCGTCAGGTTTCTACTAAGATAGTAGACTACTCTTTCAACTCCTTGAGCATCGTCCTGAGCCATCCACAACCGATTGATTCTGGAGCCGCAGAAATGTACAATTTCAAAGGTACCTTATCCCGTGGAAGCACAAAAATTAGCGGTCATGACAAAGCCGCCTTGATCTAATCAAACGTTGTTTGATGCTCTGGCTGCCAAATGAAGTCTAAAGACCACTTTGAATGGAGCAGAGAAGAGAAAGCCTTCTGCTTACCTGCGGCATTTGCCAAAAAGCATGGCAGGAAGTTGAGTTTCCTTAAGAAACTTTGGAGTTCCTTTTTGGTTTATGGTGACCTTGCCTGCAAAATATCTCTTACTATGTTCTAGTCCACCTCAATTCCTCTTTGATGCACCAAGAATCCGAGGAAGTTTTTGGCTGAAACTCTGAAGGCGTATTTAGCTAGGTTGATTTTTAAACGGTATTGGCATATTTTAAGGAAAGCTTGCTTCAACCACTGTAGGTGTTGTGCAAAAATAGGCAACTTGACCACTAAGTCATCAATGTAAACTTTCATAGTTTTGCCGATGAGGTCATGGAAAATGAAATTCATAGCTCTTTGGAATATAGCTAGCTCCAGCGTTCTTCAATCCAAAAGGCATTACTATCTATTCGAATAGACCAATATATCCCGGGCAATGGAAAACTGTCTTCTTGGTATCTTCTTTAGCTATGAATATCAGGTTGTATTCGAAGTATCCGTCCATGAAGCTTAAGAATTGGTTTCCTACAGCGGAATCTACTAGCATATCGGCCATCGGCATGGTGTACTCATCTTTTGGGGTAGCCAAATTCAAATTTCTAAAATCAACGTAGGCCCATAGTTGTCCGTTCTTTTTAATAACAGGCACAATGTTACATACCCAATCTGCATATCGGTAGGTACGGATGAAGCCACAATGAAGCAACCTCTTAATTTCTTCCATTGATCCTAGGTAAGAGAGTGGGATTGAAATGCCGGGCAGGCTGTTTGTGAGGCCTAAAACCTTATTTGATTAGCAAGCAATGTTTTACAAAGCCTTTGTCTTGTCTTGGCATCTCATGGTAATCCCACGCGAAACAATCTTTGTACTTGTGAATTAATATCGTTAGCGCACTCCGCTAATCGAAAGTTAAATACAAGCTTACCTTTGTAGTTCTGTTCTCCCTAGGTTCCCCGATGTCTATTTCCATTAACGGGCGAGCAACAAAGCCAAGAGCGTGTCGAACGTCAGGGTCCTCTATTTTTAGACATTGATCCTTCAACCCTTCCGTTGTGATCTGGTTATGAGCTAAAGTAAGCTTAGAGTAATGGCTTGGGTCAAAAGTAGACTAGTAGAATACTGCCTCATTCATGTGCACTTCTACGGAAAATGGATTGGGATCAGCTGGTATCCTTTCTACTTGTTCTCCTTCCCAGATCAACATCATTTCGTGAAGCGTTGATGGAACGCAGTGATTCGCATGAATCCAGTCCCTACCAAGTAAGACAGAGTATGACGACTTTGTCATGATTATAAAGAAAACAGTCTTACTAATCTTGGAACCTACGGCTACCTCAATAGTGATAAGCCATTCTGCCTTGGCAGCCTTCCCAGTAAAATTTAGCATTTGTACATTAGTAAGAGTTAGATTGTGGTGATCATTACCCAACTGTCTTACAGTTGCCAACAGTATTACGTTCAACACAGCTCCTCCATCAATAAAAACCCAAAAGAAAGGTCTTCCATTGATGTGTGCCTTAATATACAGTGGTTTGAGGTGATTCGAATGTTCTGTCGTGGGAATCGAAAAGAGCATCCCTTTCGATGGCATTTTAAACTCGATGAGCTTGACAGCTGCTTCTTCCATTGCGTAGTAATCCTTTTCTACTACTTCTTGCTCGGCCTTAGCTTGGAATTCTGATGGAAGAATGCTGAGCATATTCTAACTCGTGAAAGCACATACTTGTTTCTTTATCCATTCTTACAACGCTTGCTTCTGCTGAGCTCGTCTCCTTTGTTCCCGTCGTTTCTTAGTTTTTGTGAGCTGGGAACAATGGTTTGGGAAGAACGACGCTTTGTGAGGCACATATATTGTAAATTGCGCATCCATCCCCTAGAAATGGGTCGAGAAGGTTGGAACTATAAGTCGAGTGAAAACTGACGGCTAACCATCTAGCCTCTGGAACATTGGTTTGTTTCCTTCCAACTGCCTCTTGACGGGAGAGTCTCCTAACTCCACGTCCTCTTTGCATGTCTGCACCATGCTTGCATCTACTGTTGGGAACAGGTCTGTATCAACTAAGATTTCCTCCCGCTTGTCAGTAAATTTTACCCTTCCTTCTTGCAAAGCCTTCTAGATTGTGTTCCTGAAAACTACACAGCTATTAGTATTATGGAAAAACAAATTGTGCCACTTACAGTATTTCTTGCCCTTCAATTCCTCTAGCCTCGGAAGTTTGTGACCGAATGGTAGATGAATCTACTTGTCTTTAACCATTTGATCAAATATCTGTTCAGTCCTGGATACATCAAAAGTATATGTGGATGGCCCTGCAGGAGAAGCTTCCTTCTTCCTTTTGCCAGGCTTTAGGAAAGGGCAAGTGTAAGATGTACCTTTTACTAATTTGGCTGCCATCACATCTAGCACTTGTTCTTCCTCATTGTCAGTAATATCATCCACTACCGATATCATAGCTTGTCCTTGAGAAAATTAGACTGACAGCCTTTTCTCTTTCTCCTTGATCATTTCTTCTATCCTAAAGGCTTGAAACAACAACCGGGATAGATCAGAGAAATCCTATAAGATAAGGCGTTCTTTGAGTTGCGGATACATTCTACTGATGGCTATCCAGGCACACTCCATTTCCGATAATTGGGTGATGCATTTGGCCTTAGTTTGCCAAAAGCTCTCGATAAAGTCTGCAATACCTTCGGAAGATCTCTGTTTAACTGCCAAAAGATCAGCTATGGACACCTCGGGCGCTGGTATAAACAAATGCTCATGGAAAATTCGTTCCATATCGGCCTATGTATATATCGAACCAGGTGTTAGATTTGCATACCAAGTGAATGCCGCTCCTATCAAGGATAAAGAGAATACCTGCAATTTATGCCAATCACTATTTTCAAACTCTCCACATTGTGTTGTGAACCTCCCTATATGCTCCATAGTGGACTTGTTATGTTCTCCAAAGAAAGTGGAGAATTATGGCAACTTAAATCCCCTAGGTAGTACCACTATAGAGTCTACCCATTTTGGGTAAGGCTTCTGATATATTGGCCGATCTCTAGCTTGTCGACATACAGCCTCCGTTATTGAGCCGATATCGGCTGATAGCATTGGCTGTTGAGTCTTCACGGGGGAACCTACCATAGTAAGTCTAGACCTCTGTTCGAGAAATGAAGTCTGGATACCCTGCCCCTATAGTGGGTAAACTGCCGTGTAACAAGATACGCAGTCAGGAAGGTTGCAATGTAGCTCTGGGGTCCTCCATACTACAAACCAATTTTCCTGTTTGGGGCAGTATTTTGGTCATAGAACATTTGCTCTCCCACCGGCACCTAGGTCGCTGCAATCGGATAAGGTGGAGTTCTTCCAAGGTTCCATGGAATCACGTTAGGTGCATTTACCATTGGATTTCCCTGGTGCCCCTCAAGTATCGACATAGACTATTCTTAGCACAATAACTGCACTGACCTATAAGAAGGTACAACAAATAATGAGGGAGGAGGATACACACTTACCTGAGGTGCCCCCTGAGCATTTTGCCTTTGTTCAAAATTATGAAGCTCGTTTTGTAGCAAAGGTCGGAATACTGTGGTGAACTGCGAAATAAGGCTCTGAATGAGTTTGTCTGTGCACTACTCCATAGCCTGTAGTATGGCAGTCAGAGAAGTTGGTGTCAACTGGGACATCTAGGGAGGAGACGAAGTCTGCACTCCCTATTGCTCAGAGAGAGTAACTTGGGTGCTCCCAGATGTTGTCATGGTAGGATCAAAAGCTACCCGTAAAGTTCAAACAGTAGGCCGATCGGATGATTCTGATGAAGGCCTTGAGGATTGCTATTGAGAATTAGCCATAATACGTCCTGAACGCAATTGCATGCAACAACCATCCTTCGGGTCCCACCAATCATGCCAATTTATGTTGCCTTACGAAAAGGGAGCCGATAAAAGCGTTGATCGGCTGCTCTTCCGATGAACATAAACAGTCCGATGGAAAAATGAATGAATGAGTCGGACCTTTTAAAAGAGGTGGGTTCTTTGAACTTACTATAGAAAGGGTCCAAGCAAGCAGAAATATTGCACGCAAAAGCAAAATGGAACTGAATATGATGTATTTCGATTAAAATGATGAATGAATACAGTAACTGATAGTCAAAGCAACATCAAATGGAAACTCTGCGATCAAAGGAGTAAAGAAAAACTATAAACAAAGCTATAAGAAAGCTATAAAAAAAACTATAAATAAAAGTTGTAAACGAAAGCAGAGAATAAAGCTGTAAAAATGCAGATAAAAGAATTAAAAACTAGAAAATTTTTGATAATTTGGTCTGAGATGAGTGTTGGTGTCTTTAATCTGGGATTCCTGCTAACTTTATACTCGTTGTGATGCAGCTGCCGTCTTCCGAATGTGGAGGAAATCCTACTTCATGGCCCATTTTTTACGGCTGAGAACGGCAACATCCTGCCAATCGTGCTGAGGTATGCGGGTGATGGTTCATCGGCTCTTGATTCCGATGTTGACCGGGTACAACTGCTGAGGACTTTCCTAAACGTCATCATCCGTTTGGCAGCATTCATATCAGCTTCGGTTGAAAGTTACTGTTGCAACTAATTAGCTAAAAATGACGTCAACGGATAGTATATTAAATTATAAGTTACAAAATATTTGTATATATATTATACTATTTAACTTCTTTCAAATTTATTAGTCATTGTTGCTTTTATTTTTATTAAATTCTAAATTTTTAGTATCTGTTTACCCACCAAAATACTTAAATTCTTGTTTGAGATTGAAACTTTTTTATTTTGGTCTGATTCAGTCATTTTCTCCTTTCATCAACTATTGACCCACACCAAAGTACTTGTTTGAAATTGAAACTTTTTTGTTTGTTCTCATCCAGCCATTTAACCCATTTTCCCTTGTCATCAACCAAAACAAATTACTCTACTCTTTCTTCTACTAATTACTTCGATTCTGTTGTTTACAACTTTGCGTGGACGTGATTGACACGCACGTGTCTACCTTTCCAACTTTAAGGCACATGAACAAAATTTCGACTTCCCAAACTTTTGATCTTGCGTCTGCCTCTGATCACAATTTAATATTTATATAGATGTGTTTATGTATATATACATGTATATAATGAGAATAGTTTGGTTCATTCACCTTTTCCTAACAATTTTTTTATTTTTATTTTTATATATTGTTTGAAGACTAATTCATACCACCTAATTAGAGATGGTTTCAAAGAGAAATGTTCCAAGTTGACAATCTTGGGGTTTGAAACCCAATCAAAATTATGAAAATATTATTGTCATTGTCTAATATTACTTTATTATTAATATTTGCAAATGGCCGTCTAGTTTTGGCAAATGTGGAAGGACAAAGAAATCTAAAAGGTATGTATTGCATTATTACAAGAACAAAAACATTAAAAATATGTAATCTCAATAACTGAAGCCATGCATCCCCTAGTTCCTACACTCAAACTTTATCTTCATGACCTCATTTGTTTTGCAATGAGTGTCCTTGACTCTTCTTGTGAATTGGGGCCATTTTAAGCTCTTTTTAATCCTCCTTTTGGTATCCATTGCTTCACCATCTTTTTGATCCTTTGCTTGTTAGCTTCATTAGCTTGATATCTTCCTTGAAGCTTTTTGAAAATAAATCTCACCCAATGAGTTATGAGTTGTGGCTTGAATCTCTTTTCCCTTTTTTTTAGTGTAGCCTTCATGACATGTACGATTCCTATCATATAATGATGTGCTGGCACTTATGGTTGTACTGGTCCAGTCCTACGACCACAGGAGTATATGAGAGGGGTATGCACCCCCCATTGACAACTATAGCTTTTAGTAAAGTTGCTAGTGCCTTACTCAAATAATTTGGTATCAGAATTAGTTCGTGGGTTCAACTTCTAGGTGGTTCTCCAGTGATCATTCCTAAGATTCAAGGTCTAACCTTCTCGTGAGTGGGTGCAAATGATGTGCTGACACTTGTGGTGGTCCAAGTCTGGTCCTACGACTATGGGTGTATATGAAAAGGGTATACGCCCCAGCTACTAGCTATAACTTTTAGTGCAGTTGGTAGTGTTATTTACTTATATCACAACCACTGCAAATAACTTTATTAACTACAATGCCATTTACAATGTCATTAATTATATGACTTGACATTTAAATTCACCTAAAATTTTAAACATATGATGGTCTTTTTTGGTTATATATATGTAATTTATTTGCTACCAAAAAAAAAACATCATATTAATTATCCATTTTCAAAGCTATATAAGTATCATAATAATATCCTTGCTAATATTGGGTCATCGTATATTATAAATAAAATCTAATTAAAACCTTCAACAAAAAGGTTTGTCCTTTAAAAAACTAAAAGATAAAGAAACAAGGATAGAAATATATACACACAAATCTAAATAGATAGCTTTTAACTAGAAGGAGCTTTTGCAACTGTACCCAAAAAAAAAAAAAAAAAATCAACTAACACCATAGTAAAATGGTCCACAACCATTTGATCATAACAAAAACTGAACCGAATAGATTAGAACATTACATATATAGATTTCCAACTTTCAATAACACATCCACTTGTAATCAAAGAGATAAAAATAAAAATATTTTTTTTGAAGAAAAAGAGTGAAATCCATTAGAAAGATGAATAAACTTAAATGGCTAGGATTATATCAGAGGGAAAGTCTCTATTCCACCACTACAAGAAAAAAACCAAATCAGCGACGGTCAAATTCGTCGCTAATTGCATTTAGCGACGGATGTAAACAGAGTATCGCAATTTGCGATAGAATGAAGGATTACGTCTGTCGCTAAAAAGAGTGCCGCAATTTGCAACGGAGTGAAAATCCGTCGCAAATAGCGGATAATTAAGTTTAATTGGTGACATTATAATTAAATTTATAATCAATATAATGATAGATTTGGGATGGCAAAAAATTCTTATTTTTAAAAAATAATTAATTAATTTAGCAACAGATTTGCAATGGCGAAAAAAAATTTATTTACAAAAAATTAATTAACTTAACAACGGATTTGCGATGGTCAGAAAATTTTATTTAAAAAATTAATTTATTTAACAATGGATTTGCGATGGAAAATTTTTTAAATTACAAAAATTAATTAATTTAGCAACGGATTTGCAACGGCCAAAAATTTTTATTTAAAAATTAATTAATTTAGTAACAGATTTGCAACGGCAAAATTTTTTAAAATTTGGAAAAAATCAATTAATTTAGCAACAGATTTGCGACGGGCAAAAATTTTTTTACTTACAGAAATTAAAATAATTTAGCGACGGCTTTGTGATGGTAAATAAATTAATTAATTTAGAAATGAATTTCAGTAGCCAAAAATTTTTATTTAAAAATTAATTAATTTAGTAACGGATTTGCGACGGTTAAAATTTTTTATTAAGAAATTAATTAATTAGCTGTCCGGCCCACCCGCCCATCGGCCCAACCCAACCTGCCAAGAACTCAATCCGCAACTCAACCTAATTCGCCAAAAATATTATGAGATCATGTCAGACCAGAGCTCGAACCTACATCCTTATTGTGGGGGAACACGTGTTCCACCACTAAGCTATTGATGTTCTTGTGATTTATTGTATTATATATTAATTATATAGTAAATTTTTTAGTGAATTAGTGATGGATTTGCAAGGATTTTGCTACGGATCTGCAATGACCCAATTTTCCGTCGCAAATCCATGGCTAATTCCGTTGCTAATTAGCCACGGATTTGCGATGGCTAATTTTTAAGATTTAAGAAATAAATTTATTTTTAAATTTTGGATGGCCGTTGCAAATCCCTCACGTTTTTAATTGCGGATTTGCGAGGGCTTTTTTTATTTTAAAAAATAAATTTATTTTTAAATATTGGATTGCCGTCACAAATTCCTAGCAAATTTATGACGGATTTGTGATGGTTCATTTTTAAAATTTAAAAAATTAAATTTATTTTTAAATTTTAGATGGCATCGCAAATTCCTCACTAATTACGATGGATTTGTGAGGCTTCTTTTTTCAATTTTAAAAAAATAATTTTTTTTTAATTTTGAAAGGCCGTCGCAAATCCCTCACTAATTGTGACAGATTTGCAAGGATCAAGGTTTCATAAACACTGATCCCTTGCAAATCCATCATTAATCTAAAAAATTCACAATAAAATTTTTAAAGTATGTTTATATAATATATGTATGTGTGTGTGTGTGTGTGTGTGTGTGTTGAAATAGTAGAATACGCGAAAAGACATTACTAAGTTAAAATATTTATATATATAATATACATACGATATTATTAAGTATATATATGTATGTATATATGTATGAATATGACATATATGCATCTGTCGCAAGTAAATGTATATATATATATATATATATATATATGTATGTATATTAATTTGTATGAATATGTAAATATATATGAGTGTATATATATATATATATATATATATATGTATGTGTATATATATATATATATATTAAAAAGTACTATAACATATATATATAGATATATGTATATATATATATATATATAAATATGATTATCTATATATAGACACACACATACTAACATAAATAAATATGTATATATGTATGTATATATATTTATTTTTATATTAAAAAAGTATATTAACATATTTATATGTATATAAAAATGCTATATTAATATATGTACACATATATGTATATAATATTTTTTAATTTGAAAAAATTAAGCCCTCGGAAATCCATCACAAAAATTTGAGAGGGAAATAAGCCCTCGCAAATTTACGAGGGATTTGCGATGGCTATCCAAAAATAAAAATTAAATTTATTTTTTTAAAATTAAAAAAATAAGCCTTCGCAAATTTGCAACGGATTTGCGAGGCCTTTTTTTAAAATAAATTTATTTTTAAATTTTAGGTAGCCGTTGCAAATCCCTTGTTAATTTGGGATGGATTTGTGAGGGCTTATTTTTTTAATTTTAAAAAATAAATTTATTTTTAAATTTTAGATGGTCGTCGCAAATCCCTCGTAATTTGTAATGGATTTGCAAGGACTTATTTCCCTTGCAAATTTTATGACGATTTGCGAATGCTTATATTTTTAATTTTTAAAAAATAAATTTATTTTTAAATTTTAGGTGGCTTTCACAAATCCCTCGCAAATTTGCAACGGATTTGAGAGGGTTTATTTCCCTCTTAAATTTTGCAATGGATTTGTGAGGGCTTAATTTTTTCAATTTAAAAAAAATATTTTTTATTTTTAAATTTTCGATGGTCATCGCAAATCCCTTGCAAATTTGTGACAAATTTGTAAGGGCTTATTTTTTTTAATTTTAAAAAAATAAATTTATTTTTTAATTTTAGATGGCCATCGCAAATCCCTCACAAATTCACAATGGATTTGCGAGGGCTTATTTCCCTCGCAAATTTGCGACGGATATGCGAGGGCTTATTTTTTAAATTTTTAAAAAAATATATTTCTTTTTAAATTTTAGATGGCCATTGCAAATTCCTTACAAATTTGCGACGGATTTGTGAGGGCATTTTTTTAAATTTTTAAAAAATAATTTTATATTTAAATTTTTAATGACCGTCCCAATTCCCTCGCAAATTT
Source organism: Voacanga thouarsii (assembly GCA_026120185.1). NCBI lineage: Eukaryota > Viridiplantae > Streptophyta > Magnoliopsida > Gentianales > Apocynaceae > Voacanga > Voacanga thouarsii. Next base: position 248,045 of record JANUWF010002244.1, on the reverse strand, counting down.
ACGACGGATTTGCTAGGGCTTCTTTTTTTAATTTTAAAAAAATAGTTTTTTTAAAAATTTTAGAAAGCCGTCGCAAATCCCTCTCTAATTGCAACGGATTTGCGATGGCACTTTAATTTTTTAGTGTTAATTAAATTTGAAAAATGGCCATCGCAAATTAGTGACAGATTGGCAGCGCTTTCAATTTTTTTTTTTTTATGCAAATGTAAATGATTTAGTATTAATCAGTAAGAATCTACAAGAATTTCTAGTTTGCAGTCGAAGAGACTACAGCCTAGAGGATTTCAGAACATGTCTCAAACCTAGTCTTAACATGCGGGTACAAAGCAAAAATTACAGTGTACACATGTGTTTTAATCTTTTTCACGATATCTCCCTGATGCCAGACCACATCCTCGAAAATGGCCTTGTTACGAGCAGACCAAATGTAATAAAATGTGGCTGCCAAAGGAGTAGACTTGGCCTTAGAAACCCATGAGGTACCCCTGTTGCTATGCTTATACCACCTAAGACAAGCCATAGCTGAATTCAAAGACTGTGGAAGTCCTAACCAAGTTTTCACTTCTATCCAGATAGTAGCGGAGACCGCGCATTTGAAGAATAAATGATTCATCGTTTCAGGATGAGACTTACATAAAGGGCATGTTAAGTCATCCAGTCTGAACACAAGTGCGTCTTTGGTCTTAAGCCTGCCCTTTGCACATAACCAAAGAATGAATGAGTGTTTGGGCGTTAAACCCTGCTTCCATATAGTATTAGCCCAATACACAGACTGTGAAGTAGATCTAAGATAGTCATAAGCAAGAGAGGCGAAGGAAGTAATGCAATTGCCCCAAGACTGAAGAAGACCAGCAGCACAGTGAGAGTCACCTTCCCGCTCTACGAACAAGTCTCTTATTGCCAGCAATTTCCTAAACAAGGGGGACTATTCCTTATGTGCTTCAATTTCCCAAATGGAGCCGCCTTTCAAGTAGAAGTGGTTTACCCATTTGACCCACAAAGATTGCTTCTCTGCCTGTACGTCCCAAATGATTCTAGACAGAAGAACACCATTCCAAATTTTTAAGTTCCTCAAACCGAGGCTCCCTTCAGTCTTGGGGAGGCAAACATTGTTCCATGCAACTGGATGGTTATTTGTGTTTCACAGGAAGTCCCGAGCCATCCTTTCCAATTGAGAAATAATAGCAGATGGAGTAGGAAGAACAGACAGCCAAAAACATTCGACCCCTTGGAGCACAAATTGAATCAACTGGAGACGCCTAGCAAAAGAGAGAGACCGAGCAGACCATCTCCCAATAAAGGATCCAATTCAATCAAGCAGTGGTTTGAAAAGAGTAAGTCTAATTTTACCGTTCATGATTGGCAGTCCAAGGTAGCGGAATGGAATTTCTCCAATAGGAATGCCCGTATCTGCCGTAATTGCTTCATGAATATCAGGAGCAATCCCCGCAATATAAATACAGGATTTATCCTTGTTGATTTCAAGACCTAAGCATCTTTTAAATTCTTCTAGGCAATCAAGAAGGATGTGGATAGAAGAACAGTCTCCCCTAGCAAATAACGTGAGGTCATCCGCAAAGGCAAGGTGGGTAACCCTTAATTCCTTACAATTTGGATGGTACTTGAATGATGTCCCAAGTGTATGCACTCTGACTACCCTTGAGAAATATTCTAAACAGATAACAAACAACAGTGGAGAGAGAGGATCACCTTGCCGCAGACCCTTAGCACCAGTAAAGTAGCCATGCACATTTCCATTGATAGCAACCGAGAATGATGTAGTGGTCACACACTGCTTAATCCATATCACAAAGAGATGAGGGAATCCAAGCTCAGTAAGTAAGTCCAATAAGAAGTCCCAGCTGATAGAGTCATAAGCTTTCCTTAGATCCACTTTTAATGTACATCTTGGGGAAACTTTTTTACGACTATACATACGCAACAGTTCTTGGACTAGTAAGATATTATTAGTCATGAGTCTGTCATGAATGAATGCTGATTGTGCTCCATCCACGAGATGAGGGACCACCAATTTGAGTCTTTTAGCCAGAATTTTAGATATGATCTTATAAACCACATTACAGCAGGAGATTGGGCGGAAGTCACCCACCCTATCAGCATGATCATTTTTCGGCACCAGGGTGATGATAGAGTGATTTATCTGTTTAAGAATTTTCCCGGAACTAAAGAATTCCATAACTGCATCACACAGACTTTGCCCGACCGTATTCCACGCTTTCTTAAAAAATAGTGCCGAGTATCCATCCGGTCCCGGAGCTTTGGAATCCCCAATATCCCACAGAGCCAGTCTGATATCCTGGGTAGTCACATCCCTAACCAAGTCCACCATCATATCATGAGCGCACAAGGGGACCAATCCTGACAAAGTCCACATTGATTCCCCTACAATCAACTTTAGACCCAAGTAGCTTTTGGTAATATTTAACAAATTCGTCCGCAAGAGCCATTGGGGTATTGGTCAGCGTACCATCCTCCATAGTGATAGAAGAGATGAAGTTCCACTTTTTATTACGTTTGACAATGTTATAGAAGTAGCGGGTATTCTTATCAGAGAAAGCTACATACCTTCCTTTAGCAAGTTGCTGGTAGAACTTCATTTCTGCCTCCGCTAATCGCCAAGCCGATCGTTTGCAATCATTGAATTGTGCAATAAGGGTTTGATCTGCGGGGTTGCCAAGTAATATCTGTTGTACATTAAGAACTGCCCAATTCGCCTTTTCCACCCGTTCGGAAAGGTGAGAGAATTCCTGTTTGTTTAGCTTCCGCAAGTAACCCTTAAGCATCTTTAATCGCCGACAGAGAGTGAATTGGTGGAAACCCCAGAACTCCTGATCCCAAACCTCTTGAACAATATTATGGAACAAATCGTGGTCAGCCCAAATATTAAGGAACCTAAATGGACGAGTAATACTCTGAATGTTGTCAACCACTGACCAAATAGTAGGACTATGATCAGAAAGGTACCCAATAGGGAGGAACTGAACAGAAGCCTGTGTTGGGCATTGAAACCATGCATCATTACCCATAACCCTATCAAGTTTGGACCACACCCTAGAGTTTGTCCAAGTATACCTTGATCCAACATAAGGAAGGTCTTCCAGGCCAATGTCCTCACATAGAGATACAAAATCCCTAATTTCATAAGAGGAGGGCACTGAGCCACCAAGTTTGTCCTCAATATGTAAATAGGTATTGAAGTCACCCAACAGAATCCATGAACCCGAAATTGATGAAGATAAGGACTGGATATCCTCCCATAAAATCCTTCTAGCCGTAACCGAATTGGAAGCATAGATAAAGGTGAAAAAATATGTAGAATGTGAAATCTTACACCTGATACTCACAGTGATCGCTTGAGACATGTAGTGAAGTAAATGAACATCCACTCTAGCATCATTCCATAGGATAACCACTCTACCTCCATCAGATTCATTCAAGTTGTGAAAGGCCGACCAATTAGAGAATTTTTTTTGTAGAATATTGTCCACCCCAACAGCATTCAACTTTGTTTCCAATAATCCAATAATGTCAACACGATGATTCGAAATAAAATTCCAAACCCCATGTTTCTTGAGGGTCATGTTTAACCCTCGAATATTCCAGCACGCTACTCTCATTGTGGACTAACTAGTGCCCCTTGGGCACTAATCAAGTCAACATTCTGCTGGGCAAATTTTTTCCATACCGAAGAGATAGATTTTGGTGCCTGATTAGTCACTTTACCGGTATTCACTATGGTTATTGGCATCCTCTCACCAGACCTACCTAAACGTGTAGGGGAGAGCGATTGTGTAACTCCTGCTTGTGCATTCCTTTTTTTCAGCCAATGGGACCATCCTCTACGCCTAAGTATAGAACGACCTCTTGTTTGAGAAGGTTGTACACACGGACCATTAGATGAGGAGGGGACGTCATCTGCAACATTTCCTCTATAAGCTTGGATATCAATATTATTCTCTACATTGAGGGCCGGTTGTTTCCCCTTGTCTTTGTTTATATCACCAATCTCACCAGCTCCACCTTGGGATATCATGTTTTTGTTCATTCTAACCGGGGCTGATGTTGGCCTAGTCAAAGACCTTGCCCTACCCTTATGCCCCTTGTTTTTTCCATCATTCCCATTAGTCACCTGTTGTTCCTTTCTCTTCATATTTTCCCGCATACATGACTCAGTAACATGGCCAAATCTACAATAGCATGAGCAGTACAGAGGCTTAAACTCAAATTTCACTGCCTGGTGTTTGATCTTACCAGAAGGCATTCTGATTAATACCGTCTTCACCAGTGGTTTGGACACATCGACTTCAACAAGGACTCTAGCATAAGATAGGCGATCAAATGTGGTAGTAAGCATATCCGTCATGATCGGTATACCCACTGCTGATGCAATCTTGCTTAAGGCATTCATGTTCCAGCAACCGAGAGGCAAGGCAGAAAATGTGATCCATATAGGCATGATGCTCACCTCAGCCAGAGAGAAATCAAAGTCATATAGCATTACTTCAAGCATCAAGAATCGCCCATATATTGCATAAGGCCCCCCACGGAGAACCTACTGTCTATCCTCATCTGTTTAGAATCGAAATATAAGCCATCCAGTAGCGTGGTAGTGCACTTTGGACTGAACTCCCCACTGCTTTGTGAGGTCCATAACAGCTTTCATGCCAGGGAACCTACCCACGAACATCCCAACAAGGCAGTAGCCCAGCTTGCTCGTTGGTTCCTCGAAGTCCCTTTCACCCAAATCAATGACATTACCCAAGCAAGGGATATGTTTTAGGCGCATTTCATTCTGCTGTTTACGATTTCCTTTCACAATGTTAGCCTAGGATCGAAGGGACTGAGTGGTTTGCAATGGCTTGGTTGGAGGCTGAAGGTTGTTCCCCACTAACGAGTTGGTAGGTGCAGACGGAGCATCAGGCACTGTTTGGAATTTGTTACCCACTAGGGGGGATATCGGACAGGGTTGGGAGGGTACTTGGGGAGTAATTTGAAGATCAATGGAGATAGACTGGACATCTGCCCGAAGGGAAGGTGGGTTAGGTGGGTTTGAGCTGATTTCATTGGCTACCTCCATGCTAATACCCTGGAAGACAGCCTGAGAATTTGTAGCAGACGTGGCCCCCACTATGCACCCTAATTTCCCACTTCTAGTCTGGACCATGAGGGACAGCCCTCAGGATGAGAAAAGTTCAGAAAGAACCAAACGGGATGTTGAGAAGATTCTGATTCCAAGGAGTAAAATAATCTTACCCGGGTTTGGTATACTAGCTGACTGCCAGGCATAGAAAGGAGGACAACCTGGGGGAGTGATTGGTCTGTGGAGAGGCGGGGTAGGTAAGTTCAAATTCAAGGAACCCGAAGCTGGATTTCGCCTCAGAAAGCCAGGGTGAAGGGGTTAACGACCAGGTTTCAGCTATGAAAGGGAGGTATATAGTGTTCAAAAGCTGAAGGGAAAGAGGTATATCAGGATCAAGGTGGAATACTAAACCAGGGACAAAGGAATGTTCAGGGCGAGAATAAGTAGCACCACAACCCACTACACCCAGTCAGCAGACATCTAGGAAGAACATAAACTCACACCACATGCTGGTATATACGAAGCCAGAGATATATAGTAAGATGAAGATCACTAGAAGATAATGAAGAGGAAACAACTAGCCAAATGAATACCAAGAAAACTGGACAATATGTAAGTACCAAAAAAAAATCAGGAACACAGATAGCCCTAATTCAGCAGATAGCCCAGCAATCCACCCGAGAAGCTCAACAAGAACACACAAATCACACTCCAGTAGCAATAAGAACATATAGACAGGAAGGAACTAACCAACGTAGAGTCCTTTTGCATGCTTGTCTACTTGAATATCAGCCATGGCAATCGGGGAAGAGAAGTGAACTTACAGGAGTTGAGAGCTTCTCTCTCTACACCTCTCTTCAACGCTTTCAATTTAATTAGTGCTAATGAATAATTTAAAAAAAAACCGTTTCAAATCTGTCTCTAATTTGAAACAGCTAGATGTCCGCCTTTAATCCGTCACAATTACCGACGGATTAGAGACTGAAATTTTAAAAAATAAATTTATTTTCAAAATTTTTGCTTATGTTGCTGTTCCATTGCAAATTAGGCCATCGCAAAAATCTACGCTAATTTGATGTTTTTCATGTAGTGCACTCATATGGATAAAGAAAATGAAGACCCAATTAAGCTAATACATGAGCAGGTATGTTACCATTTCTACAAATATCAGAGATAGGGAAATATCTAAAAATATGAAACATATCTCTAGTAGTTGAGACAATATGACCAATTGAAGAGAGATCATCCACCTTTGCATTGACTTACAGACCACATTTAAATAGTACCCTCAAAAGATACCTCTTGAAAACCATTCTTAAGGGGATAGGAATTGTAGGGTTTTTTGACTTTGTTTTACCATTCCAAATTGTAGGGTTTTCTCCTTATTTTTATCCAAATTTAAACAATGCTTTAAGCTATACGTGAAATTCCTATGTTGTGTAATTTACCATCTCCTTCAAACTTTGACATAAGTTTGATGAGAAAGATAATAGATATGGCAAATTGAGATAATTTTGAACATTAAATACAATAAGGTAAATTGATAGAAATGTACTACTGACAAACTATAATTTCTTCATGATGATGATGATGATCAGGGAAGTTGATGTTGGGGGGCAAATTATGATCGAAAATAATTCTATAATTTCTAAAATAAATTTTTGGATAAAATGTAAATTTTAATTTTATTAAAGGAAAATCAAAATTTTTAAAAATTTTGGGAAGTAGGTGCAACTTCTCGTTTTCCCTATATCTATCTACAATTCTTGATGATGATGATGATAATGAATCAATTAAATTAGGCTGGCGATACTGCCAGAGCAATTTCTCTCCTGATAGAGCAAATTTTGCTCAAATGATATTATCAACCTTTTTGTCAACTCAAATAATATTATCAAAATATTCCATGAAATACCTCAATTTAAACCACCATTAGTTCATAGGGAAAGTCATGCATGACATAACATCTTATATTTTACTCGATAAATTTAAATTATTTTTATGAAGTATATGTGATTTATGTGCTTGATATTGTATGGATTTACTTATTTAGATAAAGTTGTGGTGGATGAGATGGTAGAGTTTTTGTTCTTATGGAGTAGAATTCAATGGAGGGATAATGAAGGGGGTGGAGTAGGAGTTAAGGGAATTTATTTGACGAATATTTAATCAAGAGTTATTGTAGAATAGTTATTAGAGCTTGGTATTTAAACCTTGGTGACTTGAGTATAAATACCAACTCTTTCAAGCCTTTTCTTTCTTTTCCCTAATTTATTTCCTTTTCCCCTATTTTTCCTCCTCTTGGCCGAAATTTCTAGGGTTGTCGCCACCTTAGTTTCCCACTTCCTAAAATATAGGAATGTAATTATTTTGGGGTTTTTGATAAAAAGAATTAATGCAAATTAAATTCCTATTATTTTCTAATTAATATTTTACCTTAATCTTTTTGAGATTTTTAAATATTTCAAAATCTGAAATTTTCAAAGCTATTATCTAAAGGATTTATTAAGGAAATAAAATATAAAAATATTTATCTTGGAAGCTATATTTTAGCCATTATTTTTAATAGGAGAAAAGTCTCTCCAAATTAATTTTGTTTAATGAATTTTAGTTTGGAATAAAGAGATAATGTTGAATTTTTAATTTAAGTAAATATCTCTTGGAATTATGTTATTTTCGAAATTAGAGGTTAGGATAAAAGAAATTTCAATTTTATCATATAAAAACTAGATTTTTCTCTAAATATAATTATCCTTTAAATACTTGTTTTTGCTCAAAGTAAATTGGGTTTTAACTAAATTATTTCTTGAATTAATATCCTATTTTTCTTGCTTGAATTTTCTGGAAAATTAAAAGCCCTAGCTACCACTACCATAGCTAATTTAGCTCAAGTAGAACTCTTCAACAATAGTATAATCCTATCCAAGATAACCTACCACCAATCAGGTTTTATTTTAACAAAACAACACCAGAAATTCTTCTCTTCTCTTCTCAAAATTTCGGCCACCTTATACACACACATGCATGAAAAATTCCAGCCTTATTGCTCTCAAACTCTGCTCTTGTTTTAGCCAAAACAACAACACAAAAGACCTCACTTTTCTTCTCTTATTTTCGCCCATGACTAGAAAATCAGCCTCTTTCTTCCTCCTTTTCTCTCTTATTTTTGGCCACTTTAGCAACCAAAAACCAACCATAAACCTCTTCTAAACACTGCTCAAATTTGGCCACTACAAGAGGAACAAAAGCTATCTTTTTTCCCTTGTTGTGTACAAGAATCTAAAACAAGGTAAATTTATTCTAAACATCAAAACACCTAAACCTAACCTATTACCTTCATCAAAGCAGCTACCCATCGAACCCTAAACCACCCTAATAAATGAAAATTCCAGACACCAACCCTCTCCAATAATTCGGCTATCTCAACTCCAAACTCCTCCAAAATTCGAAAACCAACCCTAAGGTAAGCAACCCTTCAACCTTCATCAACTTGCTTTCAATTCTTCTCCTTTTCTTCTCCTAAATCACGGTCAAAAAGGGACTAATTTTTCCCTATTGTTGGAGACCATCGAACAAGGAGACCAAGAGGAACCAATCAACTCTTCTTCTCAAGTGAACTCATGCAAACACTAAAGACGCCACCTTTGCTCTTATTTGTGTCGCCAAAGAGGTATTTGAGGCTCAACCTCTACTGTTTTAAATAAGGTTGATGTTATAGTAATGAGGGTATGCATGAAGTTTAGCATGAAAAGTATGAATACATGAGATTGATAAGTTTGCTAGTGCAATATTTGAACTAGGCATATATGGAGTAAAATATGGTTATATATTGCTATGATGACCTAGATCTATTGCATGTTGATTAAAGATGAGATTTTTTTAATGCAAATAGGGTTATTATATGAGGTTAATAGTAGTTGAATGTTGGAGTTATCATATAGATGATTTGATTTGATTTTATCATAGGCATGCTTAATGATGAGTAGCATGACAAAAGAAAGTTATAGATGTGGTTTAAAGAATTAATCTATCTAGATGTTATGGATGATTTGGGTGATTAATGAGATCGTGGGGGTTCAAGTTGCATGAAAAAATAGTGGATGTAATATTTGGATTCTAACTATATAATCATTGATTCTAGATAAGGAAGAAATTTGAAGTGCGAGCAAGCATTAGCTTTGGTTTGATTATTTGGGCTAATTAACTAAGTCCCTGTATAATTGTTTTGCTAAATTGTACATGTTTGCAAGTCTTTTGTACAATGATATTGAAATGACATTGACATGATGATTGAAATGATGAGGAAATATTGTTGTTGAATTATGATTCTTGGATTGAGAACATAGATATTTTAATCTCTAGAAGCTTTTGTCAAATCTCAACTTTTAACTAAAACAGTTTTCTTTCCTTTATGACTTAAAAAGTTTTGAAAAGCTTGATGTGAAAACTATGTTTTGCAAAGCCAATGTAATCAAAGTTTGTAAAAAAAAAAAAAAAGGAAATGATTATGCACCTAATGGTGAGCATTGAGTACTTAGTAGGGGTAGGCTAGTGGTACTAGTCCTGGAGAGTTAGAGTGAGTCTTCTGGTAGGAGGCCGCCTCCAAAAGATGAACTCTACTTAAAGAGATGATAGTATTATTTAGTCAAACCAATCCGAGCTAGCATGTTGGTCCATGTGGACTATATTTTTCGGGTTGGACAACCAATGTGATGGGTGTAGAAATGGAGTATCTCACCCTTGTGGACGGATCACTCACTACCCAATGTTGAATGGTTACATTGTGAGCTATCATGATGGTAATCATGATATTGCCTTGATATTGCTATTGGATCACTTCTATCCCTTCTTGATTCTGAAGTATTGACGACTGGAAAACCCTCTTGGAATTGTTTTGGATATATTATTTATTGTTCCACTCAGTGATAGTTTATTAATGAAAATTGACTTGCAATCATAGTTTGTGGTTTTGATAAACCTACATACACGAAATGTTTAATGTGACATTTACACACACGGAACTTACTGAGATGTCAATCTCACACTATTTTTATATCATGTTTTTAGGGGAGTACTTTTATTAAGCAGGTTGGATGAATAAAAACTGGAAGTTTATTTCATCTTAATTTTAGCTTTGTATTTCTTTTAAGAAACAGTTGTTAGTTTTGAATTTTAGACTTATATAAGTTTTACTTACAGTAGTAATAAGATTACCACTTCTTTTTATTTAGTTATTTTCCTTTGTACCTCATTATAAAAACCCCTGATCCACTGGACGGGGCAACATTCCCACCCTTTTTGGGTATGTAGGTAGCGGGCTGTTACATTCCATATCCTACTTTCTTAATTTTATCCCATTTTTCTCTCTCATCTTTCTTCCTCCATAGGAAATATTTTCCCCTCTCTCTTCTTTCCTCTTAGTCTCTCTCCTCTCATTCCACTTCTCACATTTCCTTCTTTCTTCTCATTCCTCTCTCCTGCTAGCTAAAGTTCATTGATTTTTTTCCAAAAACTAAAGGTATGAATGCTACAGAATGAATAAGAATTATCACATGTAGTTTTTAAAATTAAGGCTCCCAATAGTAGGGTCGTCCTTCCCTGTTTTGTTCATGAAAGATTTGGCTCACTCCTCACACATTGTTAATGGCCAATTTACGAAGCTATGAAACAATCATTCCTACTACAACCACTGCCAAACCCTCTTTGTTCACTACAATCTTCTTTCTAATGTAGAATTAACTCTAAATCCCTCTAAAATTTCCACTTTGTCTTCTTCATTCCTCAAGGATTCCAATACCTACACTCCCAAAATGCCAACAAGGACTCCCATGACTAGATTATACTTTAGCAGTGTGTCTCCTGTATTTGTAGAGAACTAAGTTGAGGTTGAAGGTGCAAAGGGATTTACAATGACCTAATTATGTGATAGGATTATTGAAGTGTTCTTGAGTGAGAAAATGGTAGAGAACATGGGGTAAAGGGTGGAGAATGTGTGTGTGTGTGTGTGTGGGGGGGTGGGTGTGGGTGTGTGTGTGTGAGGAGAGAGAAGAAATGAGGGAAACCGTGAGAAATGAAGGGAAGAGAGGAGGAGAGAGGAGAAGGAGAGAGAAGAAAAAAAGGAAATAGGAGAAAGAGGTGAGAAGAAAGAAGGGGGGCACTACCAGAAAAACATGATTTTGCGACCAAAATTTGCGACCAATTTAATTCAGTCGCTAAATAGCAACCGAATCGCAACCAAATTGTTAATACCCTCGAATTCTTAGCAGGAATTATTCCTGCAAAAAAAAAAAAAGGGACCGAATTGCAGCAATTTTGCGGCCGAAGTTTGCGACCGGCTCAATTCGGTAGCTATTCAGTTACTAAACCCTATACCCTAAACTATTGTCATTGAATCCTAAACTATAAAACCTAGATCCATCGCTAATCGGCCACAAATTTGTGACCGATTTGCGATTGAATTAATTAATTAGTTGCAATTCAGTCAATGTTTGGTCGCAATTCGATAACTATTTAATTAATATTTTATTTTTAAAAATAAATTAAAAATTTTTATTAGATGATTTTTTTAAACCATTAAACAATATATATTAGAGATATATTTTTAATATATATAATTTTAATAGTATTTCAAATAATGACTTTTATTATAGTTGAGCATTATATTATGATATGCTGATAAATATGTAAAAGGCCATAACAAGAATTAAGAATAATTCAATTTTTATCTAACTTTGATACTTTTTCTCCAATTATATTAAGTATTAATAAGTTTTTTTTTTTGCACTTAGATACCTGTTACAATATTTGATGCTTTAATAAATAAATAACATAAAATATGGAAATATATCTAGATTAATTGCTCATTAATTAAGTTTTAATTTTTACAAAATAAAAGAAAAAAAGCAACATAAATTGATAAAAATAAACTACTCAAATATATAAATATATATAAGAGAATAAAAAATCATTTTCAATTAATTATATATAAGAGAATAAAACATAATTTTCATTTAATTAAAAACTATTTTTAACCATGGATATTACAATTTTTTTCTTTAGAATTAACAAACTATTATAATTCTTTATTCATCTCAAATATTATAAATTTGAAAGACAAAAAGTAAATCTTTGTATATGAACATGAACAAATTTTAAATAAAATTTATCGAGTTACATATATGGCTTATAAATTAGAGTGTAATTTAAATTTCAATTATTATACTAATGTTCAAAATAATTATAAATTTTAACTTATAATGAATAATACTTTTAACAATATTTGATGCTCTAAGAAATAAATAATACAACTAAAAGATGAAAACATATCTAAATTAGTAATCCTCTATTAAATTTTAATTTTTATAGAGTAAAAGAAAAAAACAACCTAGCAAAAAAAAAAGAAAAAAATCAACATTATTTAAAAATTTATTTAATATATAAATATAAAAAAGAATAAAAATAATTGTTATTTAATTATATAAGGAATAAAAGATAATTGTTATTTAATTGAAAAGTATTTTTAATCCTGTATGTCACATCTTTTCTTTAGAATTAATAAATTATTATAACTTTTTATTTACTTAAAATACATTCAACTTAATATTAAAGATATTTATAAATAAGCTGATAATTGAAAATTAAATGAAAAAAAGTTGTAAATATATAATAAATATAATTTATGGTAGCACTTGACTCAACAACAGGTTTGACAGGGATGGTAGACTGTCCACAATCGCACGTTCGAATCCCAGGGATGGCAGATTCAGCACATTTTTCTTGTAGGGCGCTGATCCGGGTTGGTGGGCTTGGGTATTAGCTATTATTGGTATGCGACTGGTAGAGGGTAGATAGGGGAAAAGAGAGAAAGTGGGATATATATATTATTTTTTTTTCTTAAAGAACATACAAATTTAAATATATCATTTTGAGTTTCAAGTTCATCTTTCTCATGTAGATTTAAATTTTAAATGTGCTAATTAGCTCTTTAATTTCTTGTATATTTCTATACGAAATGATTAGCAAAGATTTATTTCCTTGTTATTGTATCTACTACTCCTTTTCTATACATTTCCATATTGACTATACTATTATTAATTATATCTTGAAGGTGCCAAGACACAATTGCCAAAAATGTAATAGTAAATAACACCCTTAAATCCTTTCAGCAGTATGAAGTTTTCTTTTCTTTTTTTTTTTTAAAGTAAATTATAAATTATACTCGTAATAAAAATTGAGCATAATGAGTCATCAAACCAAACTTTATTGAGATAAGAGGTTAGGGAATGAAAAAAAAAATTTTTGATAGGTTATTGAGATTTCTGATAACGAAAAAGGGAATATAAAAATAGGGTTAAAGCAAAAGCTAAAGATGGGAGCAAAAAAAAAAGAAGTGTTAAAAAACAAGATAATTGTAGGAAACTAGAGACGAAATTGAAAAAATGAACTATTAAGAAACTACAATAATAATGATGATGATGACGATGACGACGACAATACATCTATTACAAATATTATACATGTACTAATAAGTTTTTCTAAACAGATCTACTGGGTCTTAGGACAAGAGTTGTGAAGGTGTTCGTGAAGGAGTGTTATCCAAAAATTCTAAGCGGATTCATTACAGGAATGAATTATCTAAACCTTACTAGTAGAATAGAGTGTGTATCTTTGAGACTATATGGAGTGATATGTTTCAAGAGTTTGTGTACTAGATAGGACATATGCAATGCATTGGGTGGATAACAATTTAAAAGGTGTATGGACACTTGTATATTTTTTGACCCTTTGATGAATAATATATAGGGATCCATTCATGGAAAATAAATGTTCTACATTTATCTAAATCTGATGATGCGAAGGAGTCTATTGAACAAGAAGTGCTTTTAGCAAATCATATTAGGTGTTTTAAATCAATGGATAGATGTTACATATACTGTGTGCATCTAATAGTTACATTATGTTATTTATTTGTTTTTTAAAAAAAAACCTCGTTTAATGAAATGCAATTTGAATTTCTCATGTTGGAGCTCTAGATTAATCTTTCTCAAGTAGATTCTCAACAAAATTTTGAAACTGTTAATGAAGTTTTTAATTCTTTTTTTTTTTTTTTTGTAGTACAAGTTTTAGGCTAATATTTACTATGTATTTATAATGTCTTTATTAGATTGATATTATATGTGCAAACTCTTTCTGTTATTTCCAAACGCTACACAACTTTCTTTCTGCTCCTAATCTCAAATTTTGATATGTCTCCTTTTCGACCTATGTGAGCCCAAAGACCTTCATGTTCTTCAAACTTTTCTAATTTAAAAGATTTTAAAAATTACGTGAGATTTTGATCATAAATTTTAGGGTTAACTATAAACTATTAGGAGTTTTTAATTTCGTAAAAAAATTTATCGTACCAGTTACACGACCATTACTGAACATTCATCACTTCGTTCAACAACTACATAGATAGAGAAGAAAAACAAAAAGGAAGACAAGACGAAGAAGCGATTCGAATAAGAAGTTCAAAATCAATGTGAGTTCACAATTTAATTGTCTCTTAGATGGGTTTCTTATTGTGATTACAATTTCTTATGTCGGAAGGATTCTAACTTGGACCGCAAATTTGAGGTTTGTATATAATTAGAGACTCTTAGAAGCAATAGAAGGATTTGTGGCAGTCTAGGTAGGGAGATGTAATTTTCCAACATTTTTTTTTTTTTTTTGGCTTTCTGAGGAACTTAATTGTTAATAGCTTTTTAGTTCATGAAAAGACTTTGGATGTACGTGGATTTCAATTTTCATTTTTTATCTCAATTTAAAATTTTGCTTTAATTTTTAAAAAATCATTTAAATAATTTTTATTTTTTGAAAATATCATATACTCACAATCCATCATATTCTCTCTCTTTAACCCTATATATTTAATAATTTTTTACTACTTTTAGAAAAAACTCATCTCAATCTACTTTTAAAAATCTCAATCCACTTACACCCTATATTGAGAGTACAAATTTAGATTGAGTAGGGTATATTATGATTTCTTTAAAATTATGTGTATATATATGAGTTTAATGCTTGCATATTATGTATATGAATTTGTGAAGATGTGGAGTTTTTGTTTAAATTCTGAAGTTTTATTTATTAGAATGTCTGATACTTGCACTACAGGAAAAATCGCGATTTGCGATGAATTTTTTGCGACGGCTTCAATACCGTCGCTAATAGCGACCAATTTGCGACGATTTTCAAACAAGTAGCGAGTTGACCAAAACCGTCGCAATTCGTAGCAAAATCGTCGCTATTTGCGAGGCTTTTGCGACGGTATTTATGCCCTCGCAAATTGCGAGGGTTTTGCGACGGCGAGTTATTTTAAAAAAAATATTTTTAAATAAATTTTTGAACGTCCATCGCAAAACCCTCGCAATTTGCGAGGATTTTGCGACGGCCAATAAACCCTCGCAAATTGCGAGGGTTTTGCGACGGCAAGTTATTTTTTAAAATAATATTTTTTAAAAAATTTTTTGAACGTCCATCGCAAAACCCTCGCAAATTGCGAGGGTTTTGCGACGGCAAATAACACTCGCAATTTGCGAGGGTTTTACGACGACAAATTATTTTTTAAAAAAATATTTTTAAAATTTTTGAACGTCCATCGCAAAGTCCTCGCAATTTGCGAGGGTTTTACGATGGTAGTTAGCCCTCGCAATTTGCGAGGGTTTTGCGACGGTAATTTATTTTTTAAAAAATATTTTTTTAAAAAAAATTTGAATGTCCATCGCAAAAACCCTCGCAATTTGTGAGGGTTTTGTGACGGATATTTAATTTTAAAAAATATTTTTTAAAAAAATTTGAACGTCCATCGCAAAACCCTCGCAAATTGCGAGGGTTTTGCGACGGTAAATAACCCTCGCAATTTGCGATGGTTTTGCGACGACAAATTGTTTTTTATAAAATATTTTTAAAATTTTTGAACGTCCATCGCAAAGTCCTCGCAAATTGCGAGGGTTTTGCGATGGTAATTCAGCCCTCGCAAATTGCGAGGGTTTTGCGACGGCTATTTATTTTTAGAAAAAATTGAACGTCCATCGCAAAACCCTCGCAAATTGCGAGGAGTTTGCGACGGCAAATAACCCTCGCAATTTGCGAGGGCTTTGCGACGATCGAATATTTTTTTAAAAAATATTTTAAAAATTTTTGAACATCCGTCGCAAAGTTCTCGCAATTTGCGAGGGTTTTGCGACGGTCAATATTTTTAATTAAAAAATAAATAAATGGCAAAATGTATAGAAAATCTCAAAACCTCAATTCGTCGCAAATTCGTCGCAAATACGTCACTAATTGCGACGAATTTGCGAGGGTTTTACAACAAAATAGGGTTTTAATCTTTTTTTTTAAATATCTTTATGTGTTTATGTGATGGTGTATTTTGACAAATTTACTGAAATATTTTTAATAACATGTCTCAATTAGTGCATTTTATTATAATTTTGTATATGTAATTATGTCATGTTATACACCTAATGTATTGCATAAGTAAATGTATATAGTTAATTATGTTATGTTATATACTTATTCTAATATATAAGTATATGTATATAATGTATATAAGTATCTGTTTAGTTTAATATATATATATATATATATATATACTATAACATGTAGGTATATATATATATATACATATGTCTAATTTTTTAATCTATCACTTTGATTAAGTAGTGTATAAAGAAAAGTAATTCTTTAAACTGTTATTATTGTTGATATCACTAAAAAAATTATGAAATTTATAATGTAGAGATCAATTTGTAATGTTCTTCGTCTCCTACATGTTAATATATATTATACTAATTTAGCTATGTATATACATATGTCCAATTTTTTAATATATCTATTTTGTTAAGTAGTGTATAAAATAAAATATGTAAAGAAAAACAATTCAAATACTGTTATTATTGTTGAGATTACTAAAAAAAATATTGAAAATTATAATGTAGAGATCGATTTGTAATGTTATTCACCTCCAACATATTAATATATATTATACTATATAGTTATATATATACATATATCTAATTTTTTATCTATTTATTTGATTAAGTGGTGTATAAATTAAAATATATAAAGAAAAATAATTTACATAATAATATTATTATTAGAATCACTAAAAAATAATAAAAATTATAATGTATAGATCGATTTATAATATTATTCGTATTAATTTATGAGAAATTAGCGAGTGTTTTATTTTTTCGTCACAAATTGCGACGAAATAGCTAGAAATTTAAAAAAAAATTAAAATTTTCCAAAATTTTTCACTCCCTCCTTTTTTTTTTCCCCCTCCTTCTTCCCCCATCCTTCTTCCTCCTCTTCCCCTTGCGCCGCCACCATCTCTCCCCCCTCTCCCCGCCGGCGACCTCCCTCAACTCCCGCCCCATCCCGCGCCCCCTCCCGCTCCCCCATCCCTCTCCCCGTCGGCGACCTCCCTCAACGCCCCCCTCCCGCTCCCCCCTCCCTCATCCCGCGGCCCCCTCCCTCAACTCCCCCATCCCGCAGCGCCCCCCCCCCCTCAACTCCCCCACACCCCCGCTCCCCCCTCCCCGCGCCCACCCCACGGCGCCCCCCCTCAACTCCCTCCCTCAACTCCCCCCACCCCCGCGCCCCCTCCCTCAACTCCCCCCATCCCGCAGCGCCCCCCCCCCTCAACTCCCCCCTGCTCTTCCTACCCCCTTCAGCCCGCCCCCCTCAGTCAGCGCCTGCCATTCCTGTGCTACTGCTGTGCTGTTGCTGAAGCTGATTCGTTTGGGTAAGTAGTTAGAATTTATCTCTTGAGCTACTTCATTATCTTATAAACTAAGTCCGTGTTGGGCAGATTTGCATTTCCCCTGAAGCTTTGAAATTTGGGTGATTATTTGTGAATGAGCAGAGTTTGAATTGATGTATAAAAGTTGTATTGATGTTGGGGTTGAGTTTGAGGAGATTGTGAGTGACATGATGGTGGTTTGATGTGAGATTATTGATTTAAATTTGGAATTGTGAATTGGAATTGCTGAATTGTTAGTTGGAATTGTTGTCCTTTTTAAACATTCAATGTGTTTTGATCTATACTTATAGTGCACTCTTTTTTACCCTGTTATAAAAAAATTACTACTTTGATCAAATTATATGGGAACTATGTTTTAGCTATATAAACCCTTATAAATTAATTTGATTGGTTATGATGCCATAATAGGAAGGTTGATTTCTGATTAGTTTAGTAATCTTATCACTTGATTATAATAATATATTAGTGTCTCTAGTGGAAGATTTAACTCTAGTAGAATGCTTTGAAGGCTCTTTTATGTGAGAAATCCGTTTCCTTAGATTATGAAGATGTAGGAGGTGCGTGTTGTTCATATAAATTTCCTTTTTGATGAATTCAAATGTTGGATTCCCCGTGAGTAATGGGTGATTACTCCTCCTGGGTAATGGGTAATTACCTCTAGTTATCCTTTTATTTATTTATTTTTTTGTATAAATGAATGATCTGTCTTTGTTGTTTGCAATTGCATTTTGATTGTATAATTTTGAGGTGGCCCTGTGCCTGGAAAATGTCCAATTACAGGGGAGACTACTGTCAAATTTTTTTTCAAAATCTGCCACTACTTAATGTGGAATAGAATAACTACCCTTATCTTGGAGTGTATTATTCGATTGAGCATGAGTATATATCCCATAATAGCATTATTATTAAAAATAATATTGCTAATAAGAATAAGAATATGAGTAATGAAATGAGTAATAATAATAATAATTTCATATATAGGTCGATGTTAATAATAGCAGGAATAATATACGTTATAGAGAGAGTTTAAACAAATATAAACATTGGAATGAAAATAAATAAAATGTTATTATTTAACCATTGGAATGTGTAAAATAAGAATATAATTAGCTTTAATAGTATTTAATCTTAATCAAATTCCTCAATTAAGATTAAATACTTGGTTAAAACGTATATATTGAAGGTGTAACTGTATCCAAAGATAGCAATTGTAAATTCTATGTTTTGGACCTCTTTTTGTTAGATAATAGAAAGGAAAATGTAATTATACTTCTCTTCCTTTTGTTTAAGGGGTGATTTTAATTATTGAGTTGATTGTTCTTTTCTCTCATTTAGACGTCATGGAGGATCGTAGTTGGATGTATAGAAGGCACGCTTCGGTGTAAAAGGGATCACTATTGAATTTGAGGAAGGGGTTAAGGCTTTTTGACATTTGCCTTATCAAATGCAATGTCAAGCGTAATTAGATGCCCGTGTGCAAAATGTAAGAATAAAAAGTACATGGATCCAGCACAAGTTAAGCTCCACCTGTGGAAGTCTGGATTTGTGCCTAGGTATTTCCGGTGGACATGTCATGGTGAGCCATTCGAGTGTCCCTCAAGTGTGTCTACCTCAATCCCATAATCTGATTCACATCAAGAAAATCTGTCTCGCGAAATGGTCTTAGACGTAGCAGGACCTGACTTTCCCCCTGAAGCTCCATTGGCAGTTCATTTTGAAGAGCCACCTAATGTGGAGGCACAAAGGTTTTACGATATGTTAAAGGCGGCAAAGACTCCTATATGGGATGGATGCACACAACATTCGCAGCTTTCACTGGCTTCAAGGTTATTAAACATTAAGTCTGAAAATAACCTCTCGCGTAAAGCCTTTAACGATGTTGTGCAATTGATGAAAGAGGTTGTGCCTAGCAGTAATACGATTCCTGATGATTTCTATTAGATGAAAAAATTAGTGGCTGGGTTAGGTTTGCTGGTACAAAAAATAGATGTATGCAATAATGGATGCATGCTTTACTGGAAAGATGACATGAATCGTAGAGAGTGTAAATTTTGTGGCCATTCTCGATATGCAGAGAAAAAGGTTGGGACGAACACAAGTAGAAGGGAAATTTCATTCAAGAAGATGTATTACTTCCCGATAACACCGAGGCTACAAAGATTGTACACTTCCAAAACAACAGCTGAACACATGAGATGGCATGGAGAGAGCAGATCGGAGAAAGGCACAATGAGTCACCCTCGTGATATTGAAGCATGGCAACACTTTGATCGAATATATCCTGAGTTTGTTAAAGAAGTATGGAATGTCAAACTTGGTTTATGTACAGATGGATTCTCACCATTTGGGATGTCGGGTAAGCAATATTCATCCTGGCCGGTCATTCTCACACCGTATAATCTCCCCCCGTGGATGTGTATGAAGGATCCAGTCATGTTTTTAACAATCATTATCCAAAGCACCAGGTGGATGTTTATTTACAACCCTTGATAGACGAATTAACCAAATTGTGGTTTGAAGGTGTCACCACTTATGACATATCGAAGAAACAAAACTTCCAACTACGGGCGGCACTTTTGTGGACTATTAATGATTTTCCTGCATATGGTATGTTGAGTGGCTAGAGCACTGCTGGGAGACTGGCTTGTCCATATTGTATGGGCAATACAAAGTCTTTTCATCTACAAAATGGTGGGAAACAATCATGGTTTGACTGTCACCGTCGTTTCTTACCATCGGATCATCCTTACAGGAGGGATACGAGATCTTTTAGGAATGATAGAGGTTCCGAGACATCACGGCACTGTGCAATACCCTACTGGTGAAGAAATGCGGGATAGTTTGTCTAATTATGAAAAAATTACAGAAACATGCAAAGAAATTGGAAGGAGTAATGGCAGGGGAATATCTCATAATTGGGCAAAAAGGAGTATTTTTTGGGATTTGCCGTATTGGCGTACTAATTTGGTCCGACATAATATTGATGTAATGCATAATGAGAAGAATGTATTTGACAATGTCATGAATACGGTTCTTGAGGTAAAGGGAAATCAAAAGACAATTTAAAGGCTAGACGTGACTTAGAAATTTATTGCCATAGGCCCGAGCTACATGCCTTGAATGTGGGAGGAGGAAAAGTGGCTATACCTAAAGCTGTTTACTCGTTGACATCAGAACAAAAGAAACTTTTGCTAGAATGGTTGAGGGGATTGCAACTCCCAGATGGATACGCTTCAAACATTGGAAGATGTGCTTGATTTGAATGAGTTGAAGTTATCCGGTATGAAATCACATGACTGTCACGTATTCATGGAGAGACTACTTCCAATTGCATTGAAGGAATTTCTTCCTTCTAATGTATGGGGTGTTTTGACGGAGTTGAGTCTTTTTTATCGTGATCTATGCTCTCCTAAGTTGAATGTAGCTCATATGGCCAAATTGGAGTCCGACATTCCTTTATTGTTATGTAAGTTGGAGAAGATATTTCCACCTACATTCTTTGATGTAATGGAACACCTATTAATTCATTTGCCTTACGAAGCAAGAGTTTGTGGCCCTGTTCAATATAGGTGGATGTACCCGTTTGAATGGTAATCGAATCATTCAATCTAATTCTTTTCATAGCAGGTTCGATATAAGCGTGTGTGACTGAAGTCGTATTTTTTTTAAATGAAAGGTATTTGCATCAATTGAAAATCAAGGTGAAAAATAAGGCTAGAGTTGAAGGGTCAATCTGCAATACTTATCTAGTTGAGGAAGCATCCACTTTCTTCTCTTATTATTTTGAGCCACATGTACAAACAAAACGTACAATTCCGGCGCGTAATAAAGAAGGAGAACGATTAGAGAGGGTGCAAGAACCTGGGATGTCAATCCGCAATGTTCAAGGACGGGTGATAGGACGAATTCGAACTCGGTTCCTTACTTCGAAGAATTCGTTGCAGCAAGAATTTATATGTTGCTTAATTGTGGTGAAGTGTAGCCATACATTGAGTACGAGCTACTACTTCATACATTTTATACGATAAACGATACCTCATAATGATTTTGACTCATTCCATCTAACTCTAATGCATTACGGGGCATTCACGGCACACTTACGAAGTACGGCTCCGACTATATCGGAGATAGAAATCAATAGAAGTATCGGCCTTGAATTTGCGAGAATGGTTTAGTGGATATGTAAGTCTCATAAGATAATAACTTGCATTTGGAACTCCATTGGGGATTCAATGGAGTTTCATAATGCTATAACTTTCATAATTACGAGGTTAACTTGTCTAATATTTTTTAGGTACAAGATTCGGAAAATATGGTTACAAATGAATGCTTGAGGAACTTTGCTTGGGGTCCGTCAAGGCTAGTGAAATCATATAGTGGGTACATAATTAATGGTTACCGATTTCACACTCATGATTATGCGGAGGGAAAGAAAACGGTTAATAGTGGTGTTTGCGTGAAAGGGATTGGAAATGACGCATCGGGACCTGATTACTATGGAGTGTTAAATGAGATTATTGAAGTGCAATTTCCTGGTAATCCACGACAAAGCATTGTTCTTTTTAAATGTCACTTGGTTTGATCAAACATTGAATCGTGGTACGAGGTACATCCGCGAGTATAATCTTGTAGAAATTAACCACAAAAGGAGCTATGCTAACTATGATCCATTTGTTCTAGCTCAACAAGCTATCCAAGTGTATTATGCATCATATCCAGGGAGTAAGAGGCCAAGATCTGATTGGTTGGCGGTTTGTAAAACCAAAGCTCGACATATAATAGTTGCACCCGTGGTTGATAGAGCTTATCGGGAAGAAGTAGATGCTATCGACGAAGTCGGCATATCGTTATTTGTTGATCTTGGTATTCGACGCATGAGAATGGTATGAGTGAAATGTTGGATGTTCATGATGAGGCTATAACGACAAGGGATAGTTCTCCTATAAATGAAAAGGAAGAAGATGAATGGGAAACGAATAGCGATACCTCGGTAGATGATGATGAGTACGTATCGGAGAATGATTCTAGTGAATAGGCTCGATTTCAATTCATTTACAAATAATATAGTTAATGGTGAGGGAATCCTGAAATCTATTGCATCATTACTATCCCATGTCAAATTTTAACTTACAATTTATTTGTTACTTGAATCTACATGCCTTAAATCTTTTAATTTTTATTATTTTAAATTCCATCACATACAATTTTGTTTCACAATTTTGTCTAATTGTCGGGAATCTCATCTCCTTCTTTTTTTTGCAGGAATCTTTCGTTTAGACTTGTACAGACCGGAGGATTTTTGTTATTCCTTATTATATTCTTTTGTGGTGTAAACAACAAGGTAGTTTATATATTGTATTGTTGCTTTGTATTGATGAGACAATTCACAAGGACAGAGGCATTTATAATTTTTAGCTTGATTTTAACTATATCTAACATTTTAATTGGAACCCGTGAGTGATGGGTGATCATTCCCCGTGAGTAATGGGTGATCATTCCTCTTGGGTAATGGGTGATTACCCCTAGTTATCTTTTGAATTTTTCTATATTTAAAAGATCTGTCTTTGTTGTTTGTAACGACATTTTGGTTGTCAAATCTTGAGGTGGCCTTGTGCACGGGAAATGTCCAATTATAGGGGAGACTCTGTCAAATTTTTTTTAAAATTCAATTTACAAGTACAATGTTTATTTTGACATATCCATCATCAACAAAGCATTATTATTGTATTACTTTAAACTAGCGAATAGATATAACGTTTCAATGTTATTATTCTTTTATCATTTTTATTCACGGTTATTTACATCCTTCTTTTGGAGTGGGCTTCGTCTTTATTGGTTACTTATTTTTCTTTTTTCATCTCCTTTAGCAATGTCTTCTAATGAAGGATCATTGAGGGAGGGAGTCGGGAGGGTCGGGAGCCTTATACTCCATCCCCTACTCAGCTACAAAGGCTTTCAGTGCCTCATTCATTACATGGCTCTATTGGAGATGAGGGAGTACCATCCCCGGCTTTTCAATCATCCGCTGCTTCGACTTCGCATTCTGTTGGGTTGCAAGTTACGGACTCCCGACCTTGGATTGTTCCACGGGGAAACGGGTAAGTAACATATTCATACTTTGTAAGATGTTGATTATTAGTTCAATTATTATTATTATTTTTGAGATTAACATAACTATATTGTACATTGTCATTGCACCAAAAATAGGTTCGCTAGGCTCGGACAAATGTGTCGAGAAATTTCAAATATAATACGAGCAGTACTTCACTGGTTCGTATCCGACATACACGCACGTCCCGATAACCGTGCGAGACTTATGGTTTCAAGAATTTGGGGTAAGCAATTTTTGAGTATTTTTTATCGTTTAAGTACTATGTTATATGTTAATCGAAATCTTAATCATGATCATGCAGAAATATTTTCGGTGGAGGGAAGAGTATGCTTCGCTAATTCGATCAACTTGGGAAAAGAAGTGTCGGACGCGATTTTTGGACATAATGTCTAGGCTGAGGAAGAGGGATGATTGGGTATGTCCTCATTGGATAGAGGCACGATATTGGAATGACATTTGCGAGTGCTGGAGATCGAGAGAAGTATCGAAGCTCTCATCCACCAACAAAAAGTATCGTGGGAGTAGTCTGCACCCATACTTGAAGGGTCTATTTCGTTCACGAGAACACGAGGACCGTTTGGTAATTCACCTTCACTTAATTAATTATTAATCTAAATTGTTTTATTACAAATTTATGTAAGATTGTAATGATTACATTGTGTTAACATAAATGTAGCGGGCCGAGGAGGGAGTTCTTTTAGCTACACGGACATGTTTGAGACATTACATGTCTTTCGGAGCGAGCCACAAAAGGGTCAGTTTGTCAGTGAGCGATCTCGCCAGACATTGGTACTATATAGATTAAATATGTTGAAATTCTTTATACTGTGTGGAATTTGTATTTTATTTTGATAATTACTATTGACAATTCTTTTTTTTTTTTTAGGATGAGGTGCGAAATCTCATACAGAGCACTCCTCAGTCCGAGTCTAGTGACTCTGTAAACTCTGTTGTTCCTCTTGATGAAAAAGCCATGTTTGTAAAGGCACAAGGCGGGTTCAAAAGGGGACGAGTTTTTGGGTTAGGCTCAGAGGCGACACATGTTCGAACTAGACTGTCTCAAAGTGGACTGCATGCATCTTCCCCTACACAAGTTGATATTGGACATTTAGTAGAGCAAAGGGTTCAACAGGCTGAGCGGAGATTCAATCGACAAATAGACTTGTACCGGGACTTCATGAGTCAACGACGGTCTACATTTGGTGGTTGGATGGCGGCTATGTCGGACAAAATGGGTATTCCTGCACCATCTATGCCATCCATAGAGGAGATAGAAGCGCACATTGCGGCTGCTAATGCTGAAGATGAAGATCCAAATGTTAACGATGGATTTGATCCAGCTGATGAGCACCCGGGCCCACGTAGGGGCTCTCGTTCCCCTCCTCCACCCCTTACTGCATTTGCTCCTTCATTACTTACATAGACTTGTTATATTTATTTTTATACTATTTATACACTATTACTTATTTTTGTGAATTATTTTACTTTTTTAGATACTTATTATGTATTTTATATTATATTTTAATATTTAATTATATTTATTTGGGTTTATTTTTAATTTTTTATAGTATTTTTTTGGATTATGAACATAGTGTTGATATTTATTTGTATAATATTTCGGGGTTGATTTATAGGGAATTAATAATTTAAAATAAATATAATAATAAAAAAATTATTGCAAAACCCTCGCAATTTGCGAGGGTTTTGCGAGGGCTCAAGTCGTGGCCCTCGCAAAACCCTCGTAAATTGCGAGGGTATTGCGACGGTCAAAACCGCGGGTTTGCTTAGGCCCTCGCAAAACCGTCGCAATTTTGCCACGGTTTTGCGAGGGCCAACCTTATGCCCTCGCAAAACCCTCGCAAATTGCGACGGTTTTGCGAGGGTCACGACTTGGGGTTAATTCTCCCTCGCAAAACCGTCGCAATTTGCGAGGGTTTTGCGAGGGCCAAGGTTGGCCCTCGCAAAACCCTCGCAAATTGCGACGGTTTTGCGAGGGTCACGACTTGGGGTTAATTCTCCCCTCACAAAACCGTCGCAATTTGCGAGGGTCACTGTTTTTCGTCGCAAAACCGTCGCAAAAATTGTTCCTCTGGTGAAGTTTGACCAAAAAATATTCGTCGCAAAATCCTCGCAAAACCGTCGTAAATAGCAACAAATTTTTTTGTCCCTCGCAAAACCGTCACAATTTGCGACAGTTTCCCATGGCCGTCGCAAATTGCGATGTCGTTTTTTGCGACGGCTAAAACCGTCGCAAAAACGGTCAGCGACGGTTTTGCGAGGGTTTTTGGCCGTCGCAAATGGCGATTTTTCCTGTTGTGTTGTGGGTAGTTATGGTGAGGATTCTCCAAACCTGTATGAATCTCAGTTCTTGACTAGGGGGATGTAGTACTTAGTCACCTAGTTGGCCCTTTAGTTAGGGATATACAGTATGTAATATTTATTTTGTCCCTTCTCCAAACAAGATATAGTAGTTAGGAGATTAATATCAGTCAGCTATAATCTTACCTTAAGCATGATTCAACCTTTAAAAAAATCTGTAATGTTTTTGAAATGTTTAAGTTTGACAAATGCTTTTGAAGTGTTTTTAAATATTTGATATTGAAATTCCTACAAAAGTCACCACCATATTTAATGGCCTCGATGTAAACTTATTATATTTAAATTGATAACTTCTTTATGAATGTCTGTTTTTAATTGACATTATGATCTTGACTCGTCACGGTGGAATTGAGTTTTGGAGGTCTTGGTTTGTTTTTCCTTATTTTACTCTGTAGTTTGGACTTTGAAAATCTCTAAAATCCTGTTGGAATTCGTATTTGGTGTTTGTATAATATTAGACTGCGTGCAGCACTGCCTCATCCAACTCGAGCAACGTTTCTTCCTCTTAAAATTTCTTGCTGCGGATTTTCTTCTACCAGGTGGCACTACTTGTTTCAGGTCTAGTACTGGTGCCGCTTCCTTTCACTGGTTCCAACGGTTTGTCTACTCCCTTCTTCAAGTGAAATTTCTTTACTTGAACTATGCCTTTCCACCTTCGTTTTCCGCTATTTTTCTATTTTGACATTCTTAGATACAAGAAAGTTAAAAGATAGCGATGAGTGGTAATATACTCAAAATTGCTTCACAAATAAATAACATATAATACAGAAATAATGAACAAAATAACACATATCATGACACTATTAGCGAAGGATTTGAGACGGTTATAAAAAATTTTAAAATAAATTTATTTTTTTTAAATTAAAAAAATTAAGGCCTCTCTAATCCGTCGCAATTAGTGAGGGATTTGCGACGACCATCTAAAATTTAAAAATAAATTTATTTTTTTTAAATTGAAAAAATAAACCCTTGCAAATCCATCTTAATTAGCAAAGGATTTACGGTGGCAATTCAAAATTTAAAAATAAATTTATTTGTAAAAATTAAAAAAATAAGCCCTCGTAAATACATCACAAATTTGTGAGGAATTTGCGATGGCTATCCAAAATTTAAAAATAAATTTATTTTTTTAAAATTAAAAAAATAAACCCTAACAAATCCGTCGTAATTAGCAAGGAATTTACGATAGCTATAAAAAATTTAAATATAAATTTATTTTTTTTAATTAAAAAATAAGCCTTGGTAAATGCGTCGCAAATGTGCGAGGAATTTGTGACGGCCATCCAAAATTTAAAAATAAATTTATTTTTTTTAAATTAAAAAATAATCCCTTGCAAATCCGTCGCAATTAGCGAGGGATTTGTAAATAAAAAAATTTTTTGCCGTCACAAATCAGTTGCTAAATGAATTAATTTTTCCAAAATTTAAAAGTTTTTACCATTGCAAATCTATCACTAAATTAATTAATTTTTTTAAATAAAAATTTTTTACCATCACAAATCCGTTGCTAAATTAATTAATTTTTTTAAAATAAAATTTTTTTCCGTCTCAATCCATTGTTAAATTAATTAATTTTTTATAAATAAAAATTTTTTACCGTCGCAAATCCCTTGCTAAATTAATTAATTTTTCTAAAAAAATAAAAAGTTTTTGCCATCGCAAATCCATCACTATTTGCGAAGGATTTTCATTCCGTCGGAAATTGCACCATGTCCGTCGCTAAACGCGATTAGCGACGAATTTGGCAGTCACTAATTTGATTTTTTCTTGTAGTGTAAATTGTTTAATTTTATTAATACTTGAGGATATTATTATGTTTAAATTTTAATCATTGTACTACTTTTAAAAGGTTAATGCATCAAGTCCCTTTGTTATATAATTGTTATTTTGTTATTAATAAAATTGGTAAAGGTCTAGGCCAAACCTTCACCACTTTAAGGTAGTTTTTTTCTTTTTATAAATTATTTTTTAAAAAATTATAAAATATAATTAAAATCTTTGCAAAAAAAATTCAATTTATATATTTCAAATAGCAACTAGTCTTTAAAGGTTATTATACTTAATTAAAAACTAAAACTAAAAAAAAAAAAAAGGTGGAATCTCGAGGACCAACCCCCTAGGATTGTGGGTAGAATTGTAAATGAACTGAATGTTGGCAAATGAAAGCTCGTTTGAACTTGTTCATGTTTGAATAAGGCTCGTTCGATTAATATTCGAGTTGAGTTTGAATTAAATATTAGGCTCAATTTATAGACGAATGAATTCGAATATATTCACAAACATATTTAAGTATTCATTATTATATATTTTAAAAATTAATTATAGTAATTATATTGTATTTAATATATTTATTTATATTTTATAATGTTAATATTTATGTTTATTTTATATTGATAAGGGATTTTTAAGTTTCTTTTATGGAGTAATTTCTTTAATTGTCTTAAGAGAAGTTTTTAATTTTTTGATGGTATTTTATAATTATTAATTATTTTAATTATTTTAATTATTTTATTTTATTTTATTATTTTGTGTTGAAAATGTTTGAATTTTATTTTATTTTTATCATTATAATATATTGAAAATGCTTGGATTTGATTTTTTTATGAATTTTTTAATTATAATTCTTTATAAATTTCAAAATAAAAAATATAAAATAAACAAATTCGAACAATTTGAGCTCGAATATTAATCATTTTTTTTAATTTGAATACAGATAAAATTTAATATTATTAAATAATAAATTAATAAACTCGAATACAAACTAAAGCTCGATTAATAAATAAACAAACTCAAACATTGTTCAATTCTGATCAAATTTGAACTCGAAAATATAATACTCAGTTCGTTCACGTTTGAATACAACTCCGATTGTGGATTATGTGGACCTTATGGCCGATCTGCACTGGCCCTAGCTCAGATGGTCCTAAGGCTAGCAATTGTACTAGCTTAGCAAGCTAAAGACCAGCTTGTATGGCTCAAGGATCAGTCCTGGGACCAGATCGGCCTGGCACAAAACCATGCAAGTTGGCTCCATAGACATGGTTATTTGGTAAATATAGAAAATTATATTAGATATTCGTTACATATTTAGTGGCCTTGTCTCACTTCAACAGAAGTCCAAAGAAAGACACAATGCACTTCGCCATTAGAGGCCAGAAACATATATCTTTCTCTAGCCCCAACCAAAAAAAAAAAATTCCTGTATAGCAATACTCTTATACAATGACACAAATTGCTTCTCTCCTGTTCCTCTCCCTCATAGACATAATTTGTTTGTGTTGAAGAAGGAAATTCGTTCTTCCTTTTCTCATTTTTAATGTTAATCTTTAATAATAGATCGATTTTCCCTTCATCTCTTTCCCAATTTGCTCTAGCATTGGCATCTCTTTTAAAACTTGGTAATGAAAGGCAAAGAATTGAAATGCTGTATTGGAAAAGAAACAGAAGAAATGCTATTGAATTTATATTGGAGACGTTTGAGATTCATTTTCGTATCATGCACAAATTTCAAACTGTATTCATCTTTCATGTCCATTACTTTTCAGATTCTATGAAAAACTTCTGGTAATTATCTCTAGCTAGAATGCTGGCAAAATTTTAGGGACAGAATGCAATGATAAAATGTGAGAGAGGGTGAAAAAGAAGAAGAAATAGGAGGGACATTGGATGATGAGTTTGGGGGAGAATTGAGAAAATGATGAAAAAATTAGAGATGGAGGTGGGAAGATGCAATTGTGGGGGTGTATGATAAGAAAAAGAAATTAGAGGGAAAATGGAAAGTTGTTAGAGAATCCAAAGGGATAAAATCATAATTATAGCAAATATTGGAGAATTGTTTGGCAATATTATTCTCTCTCTTTTTTTTTTAATAATTCAAGTGTTTGAATTTTGCTTGATTATTCCTAGGCCCGACTATTTCTGGGGTCTGCTGACTGGCTTCACAGCCTTTCTGGGGTACCAGGTAAAGGAAGTGACTTGGACAAAAAGAAACGAAGTGGCTTAGACAAATCCTTTGTCAAAAACCTCAAACCAATCAATTGAATATTGATTAATATGTAATTAATAAAATATTACTCAAAAGTAGCTCTTCTGCTCAGAAACAAAATGTTCCGAATGTTCCCAGAAATTCTTGCTCCCATTGGACCATTTATATCCATTTGTATCTATATGCATCAGGATTCCGATTCATAGATCTCTCGGTTCAAAAAATAAAAATGGGGTTAAACCATTTCTTCTGACTTATTTTCAATTTAATAAATGTTGGTAGGCCATGTATTTCATTATAATTTTATGATTCAGAGTATCATTTCCTATTTGATCCCTTTGAATTCCATATTCGAAGTTGTGATCAGATCTATTCATTAAAAGGAATCAATTCAATCCATTTCTTATGTTGCCATATGTACTACATGAGATTTGAATCAGATTTTGGATAAAATATTACTTGATACCGACTCTTTTGCTCATAAGCGAAATGTTCCAAATATTTCTTGAAATTCTTGCTTCCATTGGACCATTTGTATCTATATGTATTAGAATTTCGATTCATAGATGTCTCAATTTGAGAAATCAAAATAAGAGGATCAAATCATTTCTTTTAACTCTTTTTCAAATTCGATAAATGTTGGTTGATCATATATTTCATTAAAAAGAATCAATTCAATCTATTGGTTATGTACCTATAAGTATTATATGGGATTTGAATGAGATTTTAGATAATCAATTAATAGTCAAGCACAGAGAGATTCGAAACCTTGACTATCAACTCTCAGTGCGAACTATTAGGAGGACTACGACTAATTGAACTATATTTTGCATTAATAGACACCGAATGCAACAATAAAGAGCTTCTTTTTTTTTTTTTTGGGTGGGTAAATATTTGAATATGAAAAGTCTGACAAAAATTGCTAGGATTTAAAATTTGAATACGGAAGGTCCAACAAAAGTTTTTGGTTTAATTGCAATTTGGTACTTGAAAATATGAAATGTATATATTTAGATTCATATTTCAATTCATCTCAATTTGGCCTGTCAAAAAAAATAAAAAAACTTTTCAAATTTCACTCTTCCTTCAAATTTTGTTGCAAACAGAGTATGTGTGACTATCAACTCATATTAGAAACCGATCAAACAAAAATGAATCCCACTACATATTCATCATTTAGTTTCTTAAATATTTTTACCAGCATATTCATATTTTATAATATACGAATGATGTTTTTAATTTGACAATACAATAAAAAAAAATTTCTTTCAAACAAATCACTCAATTTTAAAACATTACCATTCGATTTTTATTTAGAATTATTTAAATCATTATCATAATGCACGATGACCAACCAATGCAATCCTACACTCGCAAATTACATGAAGTTATTGCTAAATTTACTTCCTTATTATAGTAAATGTAGAATTTTTTTTTCCCAATAATATAATAATGAATTACTTTTTTTTTTTTTACTAGTAAAAGTTGAGTTTTATTGTTCTATATTAGTTATAAGCAATATGTCTCATAAATTTTGAGCAAAAACTATCACGGATAAACTTTGAAGCGTATGAATAATTTTTGTCATCACACAATTTTATTCCATTCGATTGTTTTCAAATGGGTCATACGCATTCCATAAAGAAAAATGCAAAAAAGAGAATATGGCGCCAATTGAAAACATACAAAAGTTCATGGGTAGGAGTAACATTAGCCAAAATGAAAGAATTACTTTGCAAGATTTGACACTATAAAGAGGCCCTTCGGCCATGAGACAAGCAATATGCTGCTTTCTTTGCCTCCACGCTTCAGACCCAGCGGTTTCTCTCTGACCCGGAAAATGGGAAGCCAACCCAGCGGACCAGCCCGACCGAGCTATGACATCCGGCGGATCCTCTCTATCTGTAAATGTTACCTCCGGAAAGGTGACTACACCAGGTGCCGCGATGTCGCTGTCAAAGCTCAAATTTACAACCCGGATCACCCGGGTCCTGCCCAAATTCTAGTGATATGCTCCGTTCTCTACGCTTCTTCTTCCACCGCCCGACCCGATTGGTATTCGATTCTTAATCTTCCTCAATTTGCCGATGACGTTGATGCCATTAAGAAGAACTTTTTTCTACTTTCAAACATCTTAAACCCTACGAAACACCCTTACCCTTTGGCAGCCAAAGCTCATGAATTGGTCATCAAGGCATGGGCCATTTTGTCGGAACCGAGCCTGAAAACTATGATTGATAGAGAGCTTAGGAGGGAAGAAAACTGTGAAAGGAATGGAGCAACATTCCGGACTAGGTGTCCGAAATGTTCCTACTTGTACGAGTTCGAAAAAAAGTACAAGGAGTGTCTACTGAGGTGTCAGAATGTCAAATGCAGGGGCGCTTTTACAGCGGAACAGCTTCCGGACTCTGCAGCTCCACCGCCGGTGGTGGTGAATGGCGATGTTTATGTTTGCTTTGGGTTTACTCCCCAGGGACGTGGCACGGAAACAGAGGGTGGAAGCGAAGGATGGAAGTTGTGGGCCCCATTTGTGTCGACCGGTTCCCGTCCCGTCGAGACTAAAACTAATGTAATGGGAGATGAGCTGTTGAAAAATGAAAAAGGTAATGGCTTTGTTAAGACTTTAGATGCTGAAAAAGAGGATAAAGATGGTGTTGAAACAGAGACCAAAGATGGGGTGTATTCTGGGGTTGTCAACCGTAAGGAAGAGAAAGTAGACTCTGTTGAAAAACAGAATAATGGTGGGAAGGTAGTGATGAAGAGGAAAAAGATGATGGCGAGGACTAGAAAGAAAGTAATGGGAAGAGGGGTTAGAATTAACTTGAATGACATCTTCCTATAGGAGGGTGATGATGAAACGGAAAAGGAAATGGAGGCTAGTGGAGATTGCAAGGATTTTGGTTGTGGTGGTATTGCCAATGGGAAAGGGAGATTTTGAACTTTTTGAAGGAGTTGATGATATTTATGTGAGTTTGGAGACTGACTTTGCTGTGAGGAGTGAAAAAATTGGAGCTTTATAGGTTTGGGGAAGTGGAAACTCTCACTTTAAAATTCATATGTTGCAAGCTGTTTGTTCGAAAAGGGGATGCAAACTGAATATCTAACCGGTATACCTTTTTGATTGCAGTGTAGGAAATTTATGAAAGTACACCTTTCGTTTTTGTAATATATGTTATTTGAATTAATTTCACACATATTATAAAATTCTTAAAAATAATATGACTTTATATTTTTTTCTTCTTAGAATACTTCTATTTAAATATTTTGAAAACAAAAGAAGAGAGGAAAGAGAATAATAAATAAGGACAAAAATGTAAAAATAATTTTAAAATCTTCTTGAAAAATTTTCAACAACTTATAATTTGAGACAATAAATATAATCTCTAATGACTTATATTATGGAATGAGGGATATTTAAAAAGTGTTCTTTTGACTTTAAAAATAGCTATGTGGCTTACATGGACTCATATTTTTAACCATTTCTTGGGAATGTTGCTTTGTGTCCTTACTTTTTTGTGAAATTTAGTACTGAAATCTGTAATTCTTTGGTGCTTTCTGAATTCTAAATGTGTAGTTTTTGGTAACATACTGCCATTATTTCGTCTTTTTTGATTTGTTGGGCCATTTGTCTTTTGGATATGAAGTAGTGTTGGCAATGTGGTTGACTTCAACTTGAATGATGTTGGGCCAAATATGTCCAGCCCATTTGGTGGACAAAAACAAAACAAAAACAAAGGCCCATAAACTAAATAAAACCTAACAAAATCAAAAGCAGAGAACAGACGGCAATTCGAAGGGCAATTTCATTGAGAGAGACGGCAAGGCAGGAAGAAAGACATAAGACTTTCTTCAAGTTTTGATCCTCAATTTGGATGGTTATTTGGAGTTTGATTGAGACGAAATTTGATTTTACGTGATCCTCTCAACAAGATTTACTAATCTAACGGTTTAGAATTCAGTTTTAGTAACATCCTTCCAAACCCAATTCTTGTTTAGTTGTAATTTTAGAAGAAGATATTGATATATTATTAGTGTGTTTCTAGTGTTATCTAGAGAAGATTTTGTATTGCCCATTATTATTGATAGTGGAAGTTTTACTGGACTAGGTCTCGTGGTTTTTCCCATCTTGGGTTTTCCACGTTAAAAATCTTGGTGTCTCATATTCTTTACTTTGGTGCTTTCTTTTACCTACTGGCGTTACTTAATTGGTATCTTTGGTTTATTCCTATTTTTTTATTTGTACTTGGGAAATAGTTTTGATCTTGGATATAATTGTGACTTAGGTGAAGCCCGGTATTTTGCTCTCTTTCAATTTATTTCCCAACAAAGTGGTACCAGAGCCCTGGTTGATCAGTTGGCTAATTTGTACTAATTAAAAATAGATGATTCAGGTAGTGGGTGCATGATAAAATTGAATACATCAAACTATTCAGATTGGAAGCCTAGAATAGAAGACTGTTTGTATTATAGAGATTTGTTTGAGCCTGTTCTAGGGGATAAAGGTAAACCATCTAATATGAGTGATGAAAAATAGGTTAGCATGCACAGAAAAACAGTGGGTAATATTAAAAAGTGGATTGGTCAATGTATATTTCAACACTTTGCTCAAGAGACTAGAGCTGATGTGTTATGGGAAAAACTTGAACGAATGTTTGAACGGAAAACTGGAATGAATAAATCTTCTTGTTTGAGAAATATTACTTTGTTGAAATACAAAGATGGTGCTAATATGAGTGAGCATTTGAGAACTTTTCAGGAATTGATAAACCAGGCAGCTTCATTGAAACTGAACTTGGATGATGAGGTACAGGCTTTGCTGTTTTTCAGTTCACTACTAGATAGTTGGGAAACAATGGTGGTATTCATTAGTAATTCAACTCCAAATGGTGTCTTAACCATGGCTATGGCTAAAGAGGTAGTGTTGGATGAGAAGATTAGGAAGAAGGAACAAAGCACTTTTAATGAGTCCCAAGCACTGATTATGCAAAAGAAAGAAGGAAGGGGGAGAAGTAAAAGTAGAGGTCCTTACAACAGGAATGACAAATCCAAGAGCAGACATAAGTCATTAAAAAATGTTGAGTGCTATCATTGTAAAAAGAAAGAGCACTACAAGAAGCATTGCAGAGTCTTGAAATGAGAACTTGCTGAGAAAAAGGGTAATAGTAAGGTGAGAGACGAAGAAGATACTACAGCAGTAGTGGCAGCTGATGATGATATGTTGGTATTTTGTGACGATGGTCATATCAGTATTACCAGTCAAGACAGTGATTGGATAATTGATTCAGGAGCATCATATCATGTTACTCCACATAGACATTTCTTCTCAACCTATACCGAAGGAGACTTCGGCTTTGTTAGGATGGGAAACGAAGTTTCTTGCAAAGTTGTTGGCAAGGGTGATATTTGTTTAGATACAGATACCGGGTGTCAGTTAGTCTTGAGGAATGCCAAACATGTTTCTGATATTCGTCTTAATCTTGTTTCCACTAGAAAGCTTGATGATGAAGGCTACTATAGTTCTCGAAGTGGAGGCAAATGGAAACTCAGCAAAAGGAACCTAATCATTGCTAGAGGAAGGAAGCAAAATACTCTCTACTTGATGCAAGCCAAGTTAAGAAAAGGAGAGGTAAATGTAATTTAAGATTCTTCTATTGATCTTTGGCACAGGCGACTTGGGCACATGAGTGAGAAGGGAATTCAAACACTTGTTCACATACAACTTCTCCCTAATGTAACAAGTACTTCTCTTAAATCATGTGTTGATTGTATTTATGGAAAACAACATAGAGTTGCTTTTCAAAGACTTCCTTCATTTAGAAAGCTAAATCCATTATAGTTGGTGCACACTGATATCTGCTACATGAAAGATAGGTCTCTTAGTGGTGCAATTTATTTTGTTACTTTTATTGATGATTTCTCTAGAAAAATTTAGTGTACTGCTTTGAAATCTAAAGACCAAGTCTTGGGTGTGTTTAAAGAATTTCATAGTAAGGTCGAAAGGGAGACTGGTAAACAATTGAAGTGTGTTCGAGTCGATAATGGTGGTGAGTATAGAGAACTATTTGAAAGCTACAGTAAGTCTCATGGGATCAGGCTAGAGAAGATAGTACCAAAAACACCACAGGAGAATGGAATAGCAGAAATGATTAACAGAACTATCACTGAGCGGATCAGATGTATGCTTTCCAATGCCAAGTTGTCAAAATCTTTTTGGGGTGAAGCAATGAGAACTGCAGTTGACCTGATTAATTTTTTTCCTTCAGTTCCTTTGGATGGTGATATTCTAGAGAAAGTATGGACAGGTAAAGAAGTATCCTTCAACCACTTTAGAGTCTTTGGTTGTCGTGCATTTCTTCACATTCCTAAAGATGAGAGATCAAAGCTTGATGTAAAATCCAAGCAGTGTATTTTCTTGGGATATGCACATGTAGAGTTTGGTTATAGGTTGTATGATCCAGTGGAGAAGAAATTGATCAGAAGTAGAGATGTTTTTCTTGAAGATCAAACCATTGAAGATATTGAAAAATATGATAAGCCTAAACCAAAATCAAGATTCTTTGATGACATTCCTTCTAATTCAGATCCAGTCCCTGCATCAACTAGTTCTGATGTGCCAGTTCCAGAGAAATAAGTGATTCAAATCAAGGGGGAGCTAAGGATAATAATGATGTTGGTGAGATTGAACAAGAAGTACCATAGCCACAGCCACAAGATGAACCTAGGAGATCTATCAGGGAAAGAAGAACCTCCACTGGGTATAATCCTAATGAATATGTATTTTTTACTGATGGAGGAGAGCCAGAATCATATAGTACAGCTTTAGAGCATGAGAAGAAAGAAGAATGGTTGCAAGCTATGCAAGAGGAAATTGTATCCTTACAAGAAAATCATACTTGTGACTTGGTGAAATTGCCTACAGGCAAGAAAAAACTAAAGAACAAGTGGGTCTACAGGTTAAAGACTTAGGAGAATAGCTCACAACCTAAGTCCAAGGCAAGATTGGTTGTGAATGGGTTCAGTCAAAAGAAAGGTATAGATTTTGAAGAAATCTTTTCTCTCGTGGTAAAGATGACATCTATTCGAGTTGTTATTGGAATTGCTGCAAGTTTGAATCTTGAGATTGAGCAACTTGATGTGAAGATAGCCTTTCTACATGGTGACTTAGAAGAGAAAATTTATATGGAGCAGCCGGAGAGGTTTAAAGAAAGTGGTAAGGAGAATCTGGTATGTCGTCTCAAGAAAGTTTATATGGTTTGAAACAGGCAGCGAGACAATGGTATAAGAAATTTGACTCTTTTATAACAGATCAAAAATACCACAGAACTACATCAGACCATTGTGTATATGTGAAGAACTTCTCAGATGGCGATTTTATTATCCTCTTGTTGTATATGGATGATATGTTAATTGTTGGCCATGATGTTGTGAAGATTGGCATGTTGAAAAAGGAGTTAAGAAAATCTTTTGCAATGAAAGATTTGAGTCCAGCTAAACACATTTTAGGGATGAAAATCACTCGAGATAGGCAAAATGGAAAGCTTTGGTTATCTCAAAAAAAGTATATTGAGAAAGTACTTGACAGGTTCAATATGAGCAATGCTAAGGAAGCTTCTACTCCACTTGTAGGTCACTTCAAGTTAAACATTGAGCAGTGTCCGAAAAGTGAGAAAGATAAAGAAGACATGAAGAAAGTTCCTTATACTTCAGCAGTTGGTAGTCTGATGTATGCTATAGTTTGCACCACTGGTAAAGAGCACTGGAATGCAGTCAAGTGGATTCTCAGGTATCTTAAGGGAATTTCCAAATTATATTTGTGCTTTGGAAATGGCAATATCATACTTGATGGATACTCTGGTTCAGACATGGGAGATGATCTTGATAAGAGAAGACATACATCTGGTTACTTAATGACTTTTGCAGGGGGAGCAATATCATGGCAAAGTAAGTTGCAAAAATGTATTGCTCTTTCTAGTACAAAAGCAGAGTATATCACAGCTATTGAAGCTTGTAAAGAGATTCTTTGGTTGCAAAGGTTTCTTCAGGAATTGGGCTTGAAACAAGAAAAGTATAATCTTCATTGTGACAGTCAGAGTGCTATTCATCTATGTAAGAATTCTACGTTTCACTCTCGATCCAAACATATTGATGTGAGATATCATTGGATTAGAGAAGTTTTGGATTCGAAGCTGCTAATGCTTGAGAAGGTACACACAGATGATAATGGTTCTAATATACTGACTAAGGTGTTGCCCAGGGAGAAATTCTTGTTTTGCAGACAAGAAGTAGGTTTGGTTGTATTTCCCAAATGAGCTAGAGGGGAAGATTGTTGGGCCAAATATGTCCAGCCCATTTGGTGGACAAAAACAAAACAAAAACAAAGGCCCATAAACTAAATAAAACCTAACAAAATCAAAAGCAGAGAACAGACGGCAATTTGAAGGGCAATTTCGTTGAGAGAGACGGCAAGGCAGGAAGAAAGACGCAGGACTTTCTTCAAGTTTTGATCCTCAATTTGGATGGTCATTCGGAGTTCGATTGAGACGAAATTTGATTTTACGTGATCCTCTCAACAAGATTTACGAATCTAATGGTTTAGATTTCGGTTTTGGTAGTATCCTTCCAAACTCAATTCTTGTTTAGTTGTAACTCTGGGAGAAGATATATTGATATATTATTGGTGTGCTTCTAGTGTTATCTAGAGAAGACTTTGTATTACCCATTATTGTTAATAGTTGAAGTTTTATTAGATTAGGTCCCGTGGTTTTTCCTATTTTGTGTTTTTCACGTTAAAAATCTTGATGTCTCATATTCTTTACTTTGATTCTTTCTTTTACCTACTGGAATTACTTAATTGATATCTTTGGTTTATTCCTATTTTTTTATTGGCACTTGAGAAATAGTTTTGATCTTGGATATAATTGTAACTTGGGTGAAGCTTGATATTTTGCTCTCTTTCAGTTTATTTCCCAACAAATGATGTGAGCTATAGTCCTTTGTTTGGTCAGGAAACAAAATTGACCTTCTGGGGAAAATAGGATTGTATAGTGCAACAGGGAATGATTTCATCGTGCAGTCCTTTTTAAGAGAAATTATTGATCAAACGCAACGCAAGTGATGAATTTTGGGTCATATGAGTTTCCATTGAAAGGGCGAAAATTGCAATGAGCTGAAGAAGCACTGCCTTTTTGCACATTGATCCGTATTTGTGCTTGACATTCCTACTTTCACCTATTGATTGTCATGTCGTTCTCGTTGAAGTTCCACTAGGCAGACTTGCATGGAAATCTCATCTACCTTGCAAACATAGAGAAGTTACTACCCACTAAGTTGCCCAGCGTTTCCTCTGCTTTATAGGCCAACTTTTCCTCTCTTTTCTATACATGCTGTGCATCTGTTGCATTCATTCTCTCATGGCTCAGATTTATTTCCAACATTCCTATACGAGTCTCTGAGTCAAACTTGATGTATGTTTCACATTTATGAAAGATAGACTTTTGGCCTAGGCTTACCCTTAAGGAAATATGTGGATGAGGATCTGAACTCTTTTATAGTTTCCCTAGAACTCTTGGTGTCAGGTCACTAGGTAATTGGTATTGCTTATGTTGATTGTGACTTTCTCTTCTCCGCAATTTTACAGCCTTGGCCCTTTGATTTGGAAGGAGCCATAAGCCTTCTGGGGTTTCTGTAAAATAGGCTATATCTGTTTCAGTTGTAGAGCTGTCTTTTAAGTGGAAGAGCAGGCCATGCAACTAGCCTTTGTTTTCCATGGATGGGCTAGTTATCATTGGGCTAGTCCATGAAAGTTTGCACCATTAGTCCAATATTGAGCTTCAGTCAAGGGAAAACATTTTTTGTTGTTAACGTGTAGGTTATTTAAGACTCTCTTTAGCTTGTTTAGGGTCTTATATCTCTAATACATTGCGCTTATTAATATCTATCTATTATGAATTATTGGAATCTTTATTAATTAGTGGAGGCTCCACTAATTATGGATTTATGTGAATTATTAGAAGATTTTTATGGATGTCCACCATTTAGTGGAGACACCACTAATTAAGATTAGTGGAAGATGATGTATGCCATGATGTAATCCACTAATTAGAGCTCTATAAATAGAGCTATTCTCTAAGCTTGTAACACACCATTATTTTGTGAAAGAAAGATTAGTGAAAGAAAGATTAGAGAAAATTGTGAGAGAAAAGAAAGAGAGAAATTCTTGTGCAAAATAGTTAGAGTTTTATTAGTGTGTAGTGTGAAGATTTTATTCTAACACTACCCTAATTTTATAACACGTTATCAGCACGAGTCTCTGCCGTTATTAAAGCCAGAAGACAGGTACACATTTATTGATCTCGCTAAATTCGAATTTGTAACCCTTGATATTTCTGAAAAAAAAAACTTTATATGTCATACAAAAATGCATCTATATGCTAAAAAAAAAGGAGATCCATATGTCATGTGGATAAAAAGAAAGATTTGACCACCTGAAGATGGTCGTACTACCCACTGCACGGTATGAATGGTTGCACCTGAAGTTGCCAGATTGTAAAACCGTGAACTCCGTGATGTATAAAACTATATCTTAGTTAAAAATTTTACGGAGAAAAAGTTAAATTATAGCCATTCATGAAGCAAGTCGAGAATGTGTATGGCTAAGATCCATGATTCATTATATCCGAGAAAGTTGTGGATTATCATCAATCAAAGGTATTCCAACTCCTCTTTATGAAGACAATGCAGCTTGCATAGCTCAATTACGAGGAGGATATATTAAAGGAGATCGGACAAAACATATTTCACCAAAATTCTTCTTTACTCATGAACTCCAGAAGAAATGTGAAATTGATGTGCTACAAATTCGGTCATGTGATAACCTCGCAGATATTTTCACGAAGACTTTACCGACTACAACATTTGAAAAGTTGAGATATAAAATCGGTATGCGTCGGTTTAAAGATTTAAAGGAATCATCTCATCAGGGGGAGTAATAAATGGACATATAGAATAGTGTACTCTTTTTCCTTTACTAGATTTTTTTTTCCCACTGGGTTTTTATCTAGTAAGGTTTTAACGAGGCATATTCTTTATGTAATGGATGGACATCCAAGGGGGAGTATTATGAATTATTGGAATCTTTATTAATTAGTGGAGGCTCCACTAATTATGGATTTATGTGAATTATTAGAAGATTTTTATGGATGTCCACCATTTAGTGGAGACACCACTAATTAAGATTAGTGGAAGATGATGTATGCCATGATGTAATCCACTAATTAGAGCTCTATAAATAGAGCTATTCTCTAAGCTTGTAACACACCATTATTTTGTGAAAGAAAGATTAGTGAAAGAAAGATTAGAGAAAATTGTGAGAGAAAAGAAAGAGAGAAATTCTTGTGCAAAATAGTTAGAGTTTTATTAGTGTGTAGTGTGAAGATTTTATTCTAACACTACCCTAATTTTATAACACTATCACATTTGTTAGTAGAGGTGTTTATTTAGTTTTTCGGTTCACTTTCGATTTCAAAATTCGATTTGTAGTCAAGTTTTATAAAATTTAAATAAAATCGAATTGAAATTTTTATAGAACCGAATTTTAACTGAATCGAATCGAAATATTAAAAAAATTATTATATATATAAATAAATGATTATTAATTTTGATATTAATTACATATATTTTAATTAAAAATATAATTTTGATTTTTTTTAGTTTAGAAATTCATAAATCAAATCGAATTTTTATATAAATTTTAAAACCAAACCAAATCGAGTTGAATTTTATTAAAATCGAATTGAATTAAAAATTTTGATTCGATTCAATTTAAATAGTGCGTAACCCTACTTGTTAAAAATCTAGCTAGTATATGATAGGAGACATGAAACATAACAACTGATGTTTTACAGGATGATACCTGTAATGTATTGAAGAATTGCAGCTCACATGTTATGCTAGTATGTGTTTGTTTTAATGGTTGTTTCAGTTTAGAATAGGTTGTGACACATTGAGTGTGTACCATTTTCTATCATTCTCAAGTGTTGCCCTGTACTTAATTGTAAGTAAATAAGAATTGGTTTGAGAAGAGTTTTATAAAAAATTATTAAATATGTGGGGTTATACGGGATCTAATGAGAGAGGATATGATGTGTTTTGAGTAGATAACAATTCTCGAGAAATAAAAAATATATAAAATAATAATATATTTAAATTAAAATAAAATTTTAATTTAAAATGAGATTAAAAAATGCTTATTGAAGTAAAGCCTTTCGATTGGTAAATAGGTACCTAGTAACTGCGGGGGGTATGTCGGATACCTATGAAACGTT
Organism: Voacanga thouarsii; assembly: GCA_026120185.1. Classification (NCBI taxonomy): domain Eukaryota; kingdom Viridiplantae; phylum Streptophyta; class Magnoliopsida; order Gentianales; family Apocynaceae; genus Voacanga; species Voacanga thouarsii. The sequence continues at coordinate 205,334 of JANUWF010002244.1, read as the reverse complement.
GTGCAGAAGATGAGACGGCAAATGTTATCTTCTCAGTTGTTTTGCTATGTGTAATATTCTACTTTACAAATCAATTCACGTGTGAGTATTTCAATTTCCATCTGTTGCCATCTTCCTTCCTTAACTTGTCTTGCTTGTCCTGAATGGCTCAAAAGGGTTCTATCTAATAAGTGATGACAATCTGATGTGAATGATGTCTCAGTTAATGTGCATTATTGTGAATCTGCACGAGAAACAGGAGCACCCTAGGAAGAATTGGTTGCATTTTGTGTCGAATTCAAATATCACTGCGTTGAGAGGGCAGCCAATGATTCTTAGCTTCTTTAACAAGCGCTATCACAATATTATTTGCCCCTTGATGATCCTCTTAATTATGTGCTTTCTTCTTTTAGTGTACTGCTAGCATTCATTAGGTTAACAATCAAAGTTCCTCTCGTGTGTCTTTGAATTGATAAATTGAACGCAAGAAATTTCACTGCTTTATCTCATTTTGTATCTAACTATATGATTATCAGGCGTCAACTTTTAACAATCATCTTATAGGGTGATAGTGTGAGACCAGACATATTTGGTGGCCTTGATTCTTTTGATAATTTTTGCAAGGACAGTAACACATTTTACTAATTTTATTTGATGAAACATACAAATAACTGTTGCATTGATACTTCTAACAAGATTAGTGCAAAGTACATATTATATAAATAACTACTATGATACCAAAATAGTGATATATATTATTGTTTCAGTTTAGATTTTAAAGTTTTATTTTGATTAGATATAAAAATTTAATAGAGTATTTGAATTAGAGATTAGTGATCGGAAAAATAATTTATTCTAATAGTAAAAGAACTGTTATTTGAGATGTAAGTCTCAAATTCCATACAAGAATATGTTCTATCCTTTCTCTTATTCTCATTTTCGCTCCTTGTCTTTTTTCACTTCCTTTCTTAGAAAAAATTAAAAAGAAAAAAGAATTAGAGATTAGTGATTAGATTCATAGGTTAGTGAAATATGCATTCTTAAATAGAAGAGATTCTTTATGTAGGTTCAGAGTTGGATATCTTGAAACAAAAATATGAATATTTAATTTCACACTATTGAGATTTTCATTATTACCCTATCTAAAGGTTAGTTGTCATGCATTTATTGGAATGTCCAAAGTGTTGCAAGTTTGTTTTTGTCTGTTTGAATGCCGAAAATTGACAAACCGAACAAGCAAGCTTTTGGCAAAGAAGTTGGAACTTAGATGGAAGAATACTTTGTCTTTAGTTAATTTTCTCCCGTTTGAACCAAAAGTGTATCAACTTGGTGACGTTCGTTTTGGCCGAGCGCAGAAAGCCTTGTCCCACCGGCCAAAATTTCATCATGCATTGTCTAGGCTCTTTAGCTCACTTTTTTAGCCAAAAGTTTCATTTGGTCAAAGCTGCAAAATTCTTGTTGTAAGATGTAAGAACAGAATCACAAAGGCCCTTTTCACACCCTCTTGAGGGTGTGTGCGTGCGTATTTGGCTCGTAGAACACACACGGAACCATTATCTTGAGAACACGAGTCACATACTTAAATCCACTTACAAGTTGCACATATAAGATATATAATATGAATTCTTAGTCCCTCAAGGCAACGGCGGACGTAGGATTGGATTATTAGAAGGGTCAATAACAAATTAAATTAAAATTTATATGTTTAATTATTTATGAAAATAATATTATTAAACCTATTAAAATCTACCAAGAAGTTGAGAGAAGCTATTAAGATATTAGAACGTGAGAAGAAATCGATGGAAAAAATCACTGGTACGCAATTGAAAGACCAAACAAATAGATTGAGATAAGCATGCTTCAAGACCAACTATAAGAAGAGACTGCGATAAGCATTAAAATTTCAATACTCATTTCATAGTAACTTCACAGCTAGTTCTGTTGCTGCTAGTCTAGATTCTGGCTCAATGGAGGAGGAGAAGGTGGAGGAGCAGGAGGAGGATGCTGAAGTAGAGGATTTGAAATCCATAATTGCTGACTGTTTGTCTTCCTCCAATGCAAATATGTTTCAAGTTTGAATAATCTTTTACCCAGTAATAAAATTTAAATTCATCTTCTAATTTTTCTTAAAGATCAAAGGTTTATATATAAATATGGTGGTTCTTATATCATGTAGTGTGGATTTAGAGTCTAGATTGAGTAGATTTTGCATTATGGAGCTCATCTTGGAACTTGGGTAGTTATTATAAAATAGCTTCTCTATTATATTCTGTCCAAAATTTGTCAACTCTATTAAAAAAGAGCAACTACAAGCAGTATCTTTACTAGGAAAATATTCTAACTATGAAGAAAATGACTTAAACCATAACACTTGAAAGCTAAGAGAATGTTTTGCTCCTGATTTTGGATAATTAGATTGCAAATATAATTTAGAATCTTTTAATGTATAATTTAGATATAATTAGTTAAAATGTCTATATAAATCTAAATATTAATATAAAAAAATAAACAAAACACACATTCATAGATACAAATTTTTTATAATAATACAAAAAAAAAAGCATATACATATATATAGACCACTACCCAGGTCTAATGGGAGTCACCATCCAGACTCACTAGAATACATATTTAGAATATATTAATTTATTTACATATACCAAAGTAAATCTCATAACAGCACAACACAATCAAGTCCCACGTCAATATTAATTTTACCCCCTACACATATATTCCTATAACAGTGACAAAATTATCTAAAAATAAATTAAATATTTTTAAAAATATAAATTAATATTTAAAATTGAATAAACATATTATATATCACCCCACCCAAGTATTGTAAAATTTTGAATCTTAGTAAATTCATTAATGTTATGACAAAAAAAAAAAGAGAAATAAATATCCAAATTAATGTAGAATTAGAAAAGAAAATAATATTTTAAGATGTACCTTCCCATTTCTTTCAAACCATAGCTTACCTTTAACAGAAGACAAAATAAAACTTTGTGATGACTGACGAAGAACTTTATGTGTAGTGCAGCAGCAAGGACCGAGACTTGAATTTCTGTATTTTGGAAAAGCTCTCTGCTCTTGTCTTCTGGAGTTTTGTTTGAAAACGTCGGTGGAATTTGAAAATTGTCAGAAATTAGAGTGGAATGGAAAGTGAAAAGGAAGAGTGGAGTTTTGTGGGGGGAAGGGGGCATGTAAGGTGGCTATATATATAACTATGTTAAAAAAAAAAATTGGGGGAGCCAAGGACCACGTAGGGCCACCACTGCCACAAGGGAGTTGCTACTTCTTGTCCCTTTGCTTGAAGAACCATGTGGAACCGCGTGTTGGAAGTACGTCTTTTTCACCTTTTAAGTTTTTCTTAGGTGATTAGAACTGGAGATTTTGGTTGTCTCTACTAATGTATGGTTCTTTTGAAGTAATGTTTAGAAAAAGAGAGAATAAGTCCCAACAGTTTAATTGATCGTAATTCTTTTGATATTTACGTTGTGAGTGAGTGGTCACGGAGTTAAATTCTTCATTTGGTTGAGACCAGTCCAAACTAACTAATTAAAACACATCTCAAATTTAACTGATCTGTCAGAACTATGGAATTGGTCGACAGATCTCCTCGTAAAGGAAGATTCTCTTAAGAAAAGAGAGAAGAGAAAAAAAAAAAAATCTTCTAAGAAAACCATCCAAGCAACTTTTCATGTCAAAGCTAAAATTTCCACTTCTGTTTATCTGATTGTCTGGGTGATGAACCGATGAGTCAAAAAGAGAAAAGGGGAAAGAGCAAGGAAATGATCTCTCATTCGAACATATGCACCACCTACCCTTTGATAAGCCAACATCTCATACAAGTATTTTATATCTTCAAATATTGCGCACCATATGGCAAGTCATTATTTTCATGTACAACTTACCAAACTGAAGTTATCTAGCATTAAATATTAATTTTTTATCATAGGAATTAGATGCCGGATCATTATTTTATTTTTTCAATATAAAGTTAAATTGATTTATACTTTAAGAACATAATTTCTCTAATTATCAAAATATAGTAATCGTGCGGATAAGCACTCTAAATATTTTTTTAAACATCTACGAAAAATAAAAAACTTGCTAATTAATTTAGTATATTATAAGTTGCCAAGTGATATACCTTTATATATACAAACTACATGGCTTGATGCAATGACGGAACCAAGGGAGGCGGGGGTGGTGTCTGCCCCCTCTCCTCACATGTTTTAAAATTACAAAGTTTTCTTTAAAAATAAAAAAAAAATTAATATAACCTTCTAAAATTTTACTTTGGGCTCCACTTCAATTTCTTTTTTTTTTTTTTCAGAAGTTATACTATTATCTTTTAGCATATATTTTCATTCCTAGGTTGATAGAAGATTCTAGTTAAGAGATAGTTACATTAGGATTTAAATATAATCTAACATTTTATTCATTAAAAAGAGAAAATATTTCCAATAACATGATGAGGAAGGGAATAAAAGGTGCATTGGTCACTCAAATTTTCATTACAACCCTCTTTCCATTGAGTCACTAAAACACATAGTACTCATAATTTGGTTCTACCTTTTTGTTGGAAAGTGAATAAGGAAGGCACATCAAACACTGGAACTGTAAATGCTGAATAATTAAAGAGGATGTTCCATGTCTCTTCATACTGAACTTCACGACCCTCCATTCTTTTGTTAACTTTTTCTTTTTTCATTTTTCTTTTGAGTCTTAGGATGGAAATTCAGAGTTCAAAAAATCAATGATTGAATTGACCAATTTGTTTTGAAACTTTATATGCTGCAGGTCTCATTTGTGTAATCCCTTCTAATTCAAGTTTTGAAAAACCAATGTGAAAAGCCATATTCCAAAAGTGACCTTATAAATTTTGATTTAGTTATTAATGTAGTATATGTAAAATGATTGACATTAAGGATTTGAATGGAAATTTACAAATCACTGGGCATTAAAGCAGAAAAGTAGACGAATTGGTACAAGTTCTACAAGTGGCTTAACAAAAATGGCTAATATAATTAAGTAGAACGGTATAATTTTAAATTAGATAAAGTTATAATCCTATAGTAATAAAGGAGCGCAAGATAGAGTTACAATCCTATTTAAATTTCTCTTATGTCATTTTAAAGTCAATCTATATGAGTGCAGTCTTCTCCATTCTCTTTATGTTTCTTTCGTTAAAATTTACAGTCCAACTTAAATATATAAGTACAATTAAAAAATAATTTTAAAATTTTTATTTATGATTTATTTATTCTCTCTTCTAAATAATTCAGCCAGTGTCTAACCCGAATACACTACCTCACCTCGGATACCCTATCACCATAAGTTGACATTGCCTTTTTGTAATGCAAATAGTTTCTAAAATGTTCATCCTTTTTCAAAATTTCAATCATATATTTTTTAAATAGACTTTTCTCTACACCATTTCCACACCTCTTTGTGTAAGATTTTGCTATCAAATAAACCGATAACTAAGAATGAATGATTGCTTGCTCCTACGATTAATATGTTTGTCAACTTAGCCAGCCTCCAACTTTTGGTGCTTCACATGACTTTTGATAATTATGAGGAGTGCCACAATTAGACAAACAATGCTCTCCAAAGATTTTATTCTCATTTTCGCTCATCTCGGTGATTGTATTGGTGCCTCTCAAATTAGACTTTCTTTTAGGCATTAAACTCATTATTTGTATCCAACAAACTATTAGGACCATTGACTTTGCAAATAACGAGGATCATATATTTAAAAACACAGCCATTTGAACGAGATCTTATACACTTTTATCTGATAAAAATCTCTCTCTCTTGTATCATTTCAGAAAGTACACAGAATATATATAATACAGATTTTAAAAATAATAATCTATAAAAATCAAGTCTTCTAAGCATTTTCTTATCCGGACATATAATTACCTGCATACAAATTAACCCCAAGTTCATAACTCGGAATGCATAAAGCCCAAATTCTTTCCAAGAAGTCACATCACACTACACACAAGTACAGCAGCTTTCACTTCAGTTTTAACACCTAAGGCCAAGGTTTGTCTTCAATAGAATAGAATAGAGTGGCATTGATGGTCTCATATTTAACCCCAAAGGCCTGTGTATTTCTACAATAGAATAGAACAGAATGACATTGATGGTCATCATGCATAGGAGAATTGGTGAGTAAAATAGATCAGAGGTCAAAGTGGAAGCAGGGGGTGCGAATTTTTGCAGCTGCAGATGTGTGGGAACAAATGGACAAACAAGGTTGCCTTTTCTTTCTTGGGACCCCAAAAAACAAAACACAGAAGAAAGAAGAATTCTGCTGCTGCAAATGCAAATGCCCGTAATCAAATGCGCCGGAAAATGATTGCGCTTTTGAACTTCTCCACTAGAATTCACTGCAAAAAAGCACACATTTGTGAAGAAATATTCTTCGGCGTTTGTCACCTTTTCTGTCCTACTTTTTTTTTGGTTCTCCCATTTCTTGTACCCTACTTGTTCATATATTCTAACAGTATAACATGTCAAACTCAACGACACAATCCCATATAAGAACTAGTACATACCACCATAAATCCCATATAAGAAAGTATATATGTTATTTGATATAGCAATTCTTTATATTAATAAGTACCTTGGGCAAGTGCCACTTTGACTGCTGAATCCTATATTGAGGTGGAGTTGGGAGATATCAAACCTAACATTTACAATGCAGAGCTTTATTGTGTGGACTAATAAATCCCATATAACTAGTGTTATTCTAGATAATTTATAAATATAGTGTGAAATTTTTATGGAATAAGTGTAGATATCTTTTTGATCAAAATATAAAATGATTAATATTGATCAAAAGATATTTACATGGTTGCTCATTAGTCCATAGTCAAGGAGACTAATTGCTAGCGGATATGACTACAATTCTCAGAACTAGTAAAAATATTAGGGCACAAAGTAAAAATAATAGTGTACACGTGTTTTATTCCTTTTGACAATATCCAATACTTGGCAAACTTCCCCCTCAAAAATAGCCTTGTTACGAGCCTTCCAGATATAGTAGAATGTGGCTGCCATAGCAATAGCCTTTGCCTTAGCTAACCACGAAGACCCACGGTTGGCATGCTTGTACCACTTAAGGCACGCACTGGATGTATTCATTGTTTGTGGTAATCCTAGCCACCTTTTAATTTCCCTCCAAATTGTAGCAGAAATGGAGCACCTGAAAACTAAGTGGTTAGTCGTTTCCAGCTGTGACTTACATAGTGGACATGACATGTCTTCAAGCCGGAACACAAGTACATCTTTGGTCTTCAGCCCTCCCCTAGCACACAACTGAAGAATGAATGAGTGATTAGGGGTTAGACCCTGCTTCCAAACAGTATTAGCCTAATATACCCTGAATGTAGTTGGCCTCAGATATTCATAAGCTTGAGAAGTGAACGAATTAGTACCCATAGACCAAGTGTGAAGAAAGTCAACCGCACTATGACTATCCTGTTCCTTGTCCAGTATCACATCTCTGATTGAAAGCAGTCTATGAAACAGAGGGGAATGGCTCCGATGATGGTCAACCTCCCAAACTGATCTACCCTTCATATAGTAGTGGTCCAACCACTTGACCCACAAGGACTGTTTCTCTGCTTGTATGTCCCAAATGATTCTAGACAATAATTCCCTGTTCCAAGCCTGCAAAATTTTGCAAACCCAGTCCGCCTTCAGTCTTGGGAAGACAAATATCTTTCCAGGCAACCAATGCATTTTTTGAGTTCCACAAAAAATCCCTAGCTGTCCTATCTAGCAGGCAAATAACAGCTGACGGAGTAGGAAGAATGGACAACTAGAAACACTCAACGCCTTGAAGAACAGATTGGATCAATTGGAGTCGCCCTGCATACGAAAGAGAACATGCAGACCAACTCCCAATGTAAGAGCCAATTCTATCAAGCAATGGTTTGTAGAAGGTTAGCCTTATTTTACCATTACTGATTGGTAAGCCAAGGTAGCGAAATGGAAGTTCCCTAATAGGAATGCCCGTGTCATCCAGGATACTCTTCTGTGCAGACCTCCAAATCCCAGCAAGATAAATATTTGACTTATCATTGTTAATTTCAAGGCCCGAGCACCTCTTAAATACTTACAGGTAGTTAAGGAGAGTTCGGACAGAAGAACAATCTCCCCTAGCAAACAACATCAGGTCATCTGCAAAAGCAAGGTGAGTAATCCTTAATGCCTCACACTTGGGATGATATCTGAATGGAGTCCCAAGTGTATGCACTTTAACAACTCGTGAGAAATATTCCAAGCAAATGACGAACAACAAAGGAGAGATCGGATCCCCTTGTCGCAGACCTTTAGCACCTCTAAAGAAACCCTGCACAGTCCCGTTTATAGTAATAGAGAAAGAAGTAGTGGTCACACACTGCTCAATCCAATTCACGAAGATATAAGGGAACCCAATTTCTGTAAGTAATTCTAGTAGGAAGTCCCAGTTAACTGAGTCATAAGCCTTCTTAAGGTCCACTTTAATCGTACATCTAGGAGAGACTCTTGTCCTACAATACTCACGCATAAGCTCCTGAACCAGGAGGATATTATCAGTCATGAGTCTGCCATGGATGAAAGTAGTCTGGGAGATGTCTACAAGATGCGGAACAACCAACTTTAGTCTTTCTGCCAAAATTTTTGAGATAATCTTGTATACCACGTTGCAGCAAGAAATTGGCCAAAAATCACCCACTCTCTCTGCATGTTCAGACTTGGGAACCAAAGTAATAATAGAATGGTTGATTTGCTTTAATAATTGCCAGATGTGAAGAATTCCATAACAGCATCACATACATTCTGTCCAACTGTATCCCAAGCTTTCTTGAAAAAAAGGGTAGAATAACCATCTGGACCTAGAGCTTTGCAGTTACCAATATCCCACAGGGCCAATTTAATATCCTGGATAGTGACATCCCTAATCAAGTCATTGGCTAAAAAGATGCTTATTCAAAGTTCAATGGTACTAGTAATATTAAGGAAAGTGTTTTAGTCTCTCACATTGCTAAAACCCAAAATTGTAAAATATAACATTCATCATGTCACTCCAAATTACTCACTATAATTTTCTTTTCTTTATTTGTCACCTTTAATTGGTGCACACATATTAAGCAAGCTTTAAAATTTATAGAGTCTAAGAAAGAAAAAGACTAAATTACCCTTCTTAAAATTTTGTAAAGTTGGTTTGAAAATTAAAAATTAATTAATGTCATAATTTAGTAGAATAATAAAAGGGAATTAATTAATATCATGATACAAGTCTGTCACTAATTAGTGACGAATGCCAAGAAGCTGTGGCAAATATCCGTCACTAATTAATTATTATTATTATTATTATTATTATTATTATTATTATTATTATTTTGTAGTGAGCAAAAAAAAGTCATTTTCATTACACGTAATTTTTCTTTTAAGAAAAAATAAGTATATCAATTGATCATATGCAATGGGGATACTTTTTTTAACTAGAATTTGTATCAGAAAAGAGAATTGGGGACTATATAATAGATTATAATTTCATTAAAGACTATAACGGTATAAAAAATTTATTAAGGATGAAAATATTATAGACTTTTAAACTTTAAAGATTAAATAAGTTAATTTTTCAATAATAAATGATAAATATATAATTGAAAAAAGTAATAAATAATTTTTTATTTTACAAAATAATAAATAATCATATATAAAAAAAAATTCAAAAGTGAGATAAAAAAGATTGACATGAGAATCGCTTAGGGGGCTAATTGATGCAAAAGAGTTCAAGGGGTCTCAATATCACATTCATATATAGCTTGTGACACTACAAAAAAACCCCTATCTGTGATGGCCAAATGCGTCGTAGATAAGCGCTTTGTGACAAATTTGCGACGGAAACGGCCGTCGCAAATAAGAGCGTCGCAAACAGCAACGAAAAACTAAATCCATCACAAATAACGACACATTTGCAATGACCAAATCTTTGGTCAACCAAATTAATATAAGCAACATTTTTGCTACAGAATTGCGAAGGATTTTAAAAATCATCGCAAATCCATAGCAACTTAAGATGGATTTGCGACGGAATAATTGAAAAATAAAATAAAATGTGGAAAAAATCCATCACAAATCCATAGAAAGTTGTGATGGATTTGCAATGAAATATTTTCATGGATAAAATAAAATGGAAAAAAGTCCGTCACAAATCCGTAGCAGATTGCTATAAATTTGTGGCGGAATAATTACATATTAAAATAAAAAGAAAAATATCCATCGCAAATCCGTTGCAACTTGAGAGGGATTTGCGATGGAATATTTGAAAATTAAAATAAAATGTGAAGAACGCTGTCGCAAATCCATAGCAAAGAGCTACAGATTTGCGACGGATAATATACAACGGAAAAAAATTCCATTGCAAATCCTTAGCAAAGAGCTACGGATTTGCGATGGCATAATTACATATTTAAAATAAATGAAAAAATAACTGTCGCAAATCCGTTGCAACTTAAGAGGGATTTGCCACAGAATTTTTTAAAATTAAAATAAAATGTGGAGAATGGCATCGCAAATCTGTAGCAAATAGCTATGGATTTGCGACGGATAACACAAAATGGAAAGGCGTCCATTGCAAATCCGCAGCAGATTGCTACAGATTTGCGGCGGAATAATTATAAATAAAAAATTAAAAAAAATCTGTCGCAAAATTTGCATCAAAATTAATTTTAAATAAATAAATTTAAAAAACCTGTGACAAATATTTAAGCAATTTTTCTCTTAAATATCAAATCTGTAATAATTTTTAACGTGAAAAAATCTAATAAAACAAATAAAATTTTGACACCAATAATAAATTACAACATGCCAAATCATAAAGTAAAACTATAATAATCCAAACATGTGTATACACATAAGTATGACAATAGATAAATAATGTAAAAAATACAATCATGTAGCTAAAGGATTAGGAATACTAGCTGAAGCAGGAGCGGGAGGACCATCAAACCCAGTACTAGGACCGGGGTGATGATTAGGTGGGGAAACAAATAAATCATCGTCTTCGTCCTCGACTTCGTCCTCATCCTCATCCATGTCCTCGTCCTCAAACATCGAAGACATCTGTGGCACAGCTACCCCCATTTTCTCAGACATAACTACCATCCAAGAAGTGATTCCTGCAACTTTATGTTCAAAATTCTTCTTAATCCTCTTCTCACGATACTTGTACTTATCCTCGCGACTCCTCTCTCAATGCCTCCATCGATCCTCAACCTCCTGAATCCTCTGCTGAGCCCTAATCTCAACTACCTAGTCAACATCAACAGGAGTGGATGAAGATGATCCTAATAGATGAGACTGATGCATCTGCTCCATAATGCGAGTAGCCTCTGATCCCAATCCATAGACACGACCCTTGTTGAATTCGCCAGCTGCCTCAATGATAATGGCCTTGTCATGTGGCATGGCAACGGAGTCGACGGACCCACTAGACTCCATTTGATAGTAGTGCTCCTTAGTGATATTTGCCTCCTCCTGAAATAACGTGAGTTTAAGAAAATTAAAAGAAGAATAACAATAAGTAATGTAAGAATAAATTATTTTTATCAATATCTTCTGCTAATGCTCGCCCACAAACTGACCCTGTCTTGCCCCGTTCTGGAACATATGTAATTTTTTGAACATGTCCACATAGCTAAATATGTCCCCTTCACATCTCCTTTGCAGTTAAATTAATAGAAAAGAATATTATTTCGAATATGATAAAGAAGATTGAAATAATTATGAAATATACAAAAGTTAATAAAATTGAATTTACCATGCGTTTCTCGTGCTCAATAAAAAAGATGGAACCTCCTGTGTGAGTGACACTGCAACGAGACCGATTTTCCTTTGCAGACTGCACGATTCGTTGATACTTGAGATCGAACTAATGTTTGTTCATCTCTGACCAATTAGTTGGATCAATCCAAGTTGGACATGAATTAGCAGGTGTGATTATTCAAGTCCTCGACAAAGTATCGGAAAGCCTTCTTGCACACTTCTTTTCCCAATTTCTCCTTATCTAGGGACAATGCTCAGGAGCCCAATGAAATAACTTCTGCAAATACAGTAAACCATCGTCATTAAATTAACAGTTTAAACTAAATTTGTTTGCAAATACAACAAATGATATCTGAGCATATAAGTTTCAATAACATATATATGAGATTAAATTTGTAAGAAAGTAAAAGAAACATACTCCCCACTCGTCGAACCACATGTCCCGAACGTGTATCGGGACATATGAGTATGTAGCGTATGAACCATTGAATTGTCTCTTGAATATACCTTGAATCTCTCTCACAAATTTATCTTAACCAGCAAACCTATTTTATATAACCAGAAAGGAAAGTAATATGATTATTAAAGAAAATATACTGAATTGGAAATCAATCAATAATTATAAATTACTCACCTATCTCCTCGAGGAATAATCATAGGTCGGGGGTCTATAGCCTGTGATCCTATATAGTGTGGTGTAGAAGTAGGATCTTCTGCTAAAGAAGTACCTCTTGATTGCGAAGGTGAACCAGAAATCGTTTGTGGTACGGAGAGGCGCGGTGTGTGTGACGGTGATGTGGTGTTAGAAGAATGAGTATGTTGGTCCGTTCCAGCACCTCTAGAAGACTGTCCATGGCCAGACATCCTAATTTTGAAATAAAAATATTTAAATTTCAAACATATATATAATATATATGTACAACAAGTTATAAATGCAAATTTATAAAAAAATTTGACAAAGTCTCCCCTATAAAATGGTCATTTTCCAGGCATTAATGCCACATTGAAACATATTCCAAGTATCATCAACATATTAAATACACAAAACATGTACAACAAAACCTATATAAAAGAACACATTTTCCATTACAAAAAATTAACTGACAATAGATAAACTGGAATATGTAGAAACTTAGCCATTTATACACCTTGAGAAAGAAAAGGTTTGCTATTTTTGTTTCTTTCAAAATGGCTTCATTCTTGCACATAAGTTTCTAATCTTTTCTGGCCTAATTGCTTTCTAACTTGAACAAGGTTTTCAGTTCAAGAGCTGAATTGTTTAAGAGATCTTGGAGGTTTTCCAGGAATTTTATTTTCAAATTCGAAGCATTTTGAAAGGCGAGTGCATGATTCTTTCTTTGTCAATGGATCAAAGCCATCACATGTGAGAAAAATTTATGTGTTCATCTTGTTATTGAAAAATAAATAGAACTCCTACTAACAATATGCTGCACAAAAATCTCATCTAAACAAAGAAAGAAAGAAAGAACTTCGTACCATAAACTCTATATATTAGAGGGGCAATTACTAGTCTCCACTAATATACAATTACTTTTTCATTCTCTCATAGAATTCAGGCATGAGATAACAGGATAAATAGGCTATTCAGAATATAGAAACAAAATCCTAATGTTGCTAGCTTCCTTTGTTAGAAGAACCTAGAAGTGGCAAGCTGATTAGAAACAAAGCTTTGAGCAAAAATCTGTAATGGAAAACCAGATTTTCAACACAACAGAAACTTGTAATGGAAAACTCGTTTCCAATTTGGAGCTGGTTATGCATGTGACCAAACACAACCATTTATATCCCAATAAGAACAACAAAAATTATGCTCCAGATAATGAAATGTGTATTCTTTTATACAGCTTTTGTACAGGTTTTCTTTCCTAAAAAAGAAGACATTTATAATAAAAAGTCAATGTCAACAACAACAATTAACTCAAGGGTAATCACCCATTACCCAGGAGGAGTGATCACCCATCACTCACTGAGATCCAGTTCATATATTAAACAAACAAATATACCTTTAGAAAAGCAAAGAACACCTGCGGAAAAGAAAATAGCAAGCATTCACTAACAGTTAACTATATTTATAATTAAAAAAAAAAGCATACCTATGGAAAAGCAAAGAACACCTATCGAAAAGAAAATAGTTAGCATTAACTCATGCTTAACTGTATTTAAAAAAAAAAAAAAGAGTATACCTATGGAAAGGCAAAGAACACCTATGGAAAAGAAAATAATTAGTCTCCCCTAACACTTAACTGTATTTAAAAAAAAAAAAACATACCTATGGAAAGGAAAAGAACACCCGTGGAAAAGAAAATGATTAGCATTGACTCATACTTAACTGTATTTAAAAAAATAGTATAATAATTGATCATCCACTAATTAGTAAAACATGAAAGTTTAACATAGATTATTGATCAACAATATAGGTAACCATCATAAGTGATTTAAACTTTACATCAGGAACGTATAATAAATGTACTTTATTCACTCGAGTCATCCTCTAATATATATTCTTCTTCTTCCATCTCTGTCATGCTATCTGTATTCCAATTACCTTCATCTTTATCTTCATCTTCAAGTTCATTTGTATCCTTAAGTAATCCTTCTTCTTGAACATCTAACAAATCACTTATGTTCGATTCATGAGCTAAGGGACCAAGATCAACAACTAAGGAAATGCTCATTGCATTGTGAATATCCACCTTTTCTTGGTAAGCTCTATCAATCACAGGTGCATCAATCATATGTCGAGCTTTTACTTTACACACAGTTAACCAATCAGATCTTGGTCTTTTGCATCCTGGATATGAGGCATAGTACACCTGAGATGCCTGTTGAGCTAACACAAATGGATCATATTTTAGATAGCTCCTCTTGCAATTAATATCAACAATCTTATACTCATGTATTCTCATACCGCGATTTGTTGTTTGATCTAACCAATCACATTTAAATAGCACAACTTTCTGTGATAGATTACCAGGAAACTCAACTTCAACAATCTCTTTAAGAACCCCATAATAATCACTCTCTACTGAGTCCTTTTCACCTGCCTTAACACAAATTCTAGAATTCACTGTTTTCTTTCCTTCGGCATGTTCATGGGTGTGAAATCTATAGCCATTAATAATGTACTTAGTATATGTTTTCACTTTTCTCAAAGGTCCCCAAGAAGATTCTTCAAACACATATTTGACACATGGTTTTGTGGATCATTCACCTATAAAGCATATGAAATGTTTAGGTGGACATACATTAACTAACAACATATGTTCACTTGTACAAAAATTTAACTGATTTTTTAGGAGCATACATAATTTGTAAACCATCCTGCGAGCTCATTCTATATCCTTCTTTGTACATCCAATTCCGATATGTTTGAGACAGAAGATTGTAAACGAGATGTGAACTCACTGTAGAGAAGAAAATTACACAATTACCAATAGATCTTATTTCTAATATCAACAGAGGGGCAAGCATCTCACCTAATAGATGGTTGAACCTCTTCACAGTTACATAATATATAATTTCTTGCCACTTTGTATTCTTCATGAGAGAGGAATCGAATTTAAATCTTTCCTAATATCTTCCCATAAATGTTACATATTGACAACGAAGCTTCATCTACATCTCGCCCGACTTCACCTTCATCATTGCGAGCCATGGATACATATTTTGGTCGCACATGTGCCTTAAAATAATAGGAGAAGAATGTAGATGTTTCCTCAACAAGATAAGCATTGCAAATTGACCCTTCTACTCGTGCCTTGTTTTTCACCTTTAACTTTAAACGAAACAAGAACCTGGCATAATTCAAAGTACGATAGTTAATAAGTATTATGCAATGACTACAGCTCACCGTAGCATAATTTGAAAAATGACAACTACATCTCAAAAGGATACATTCATTTATATTGTACAGGATCACAAACCTTTGTTTCGTAAGGCAAATGAACCAAGAGATGTTCCATAACATCGAAAAAACCTAGAGGAAAAATCTTCTCTAACTTATATAGAAGAACCGGTATCTCTTGCTCCAACTTCATCATATGAGATACAGACAATTTAGGAGCACAAATGTCCTGAAAAAATAGACTTAATTCTGTCAAAGTTCCCCAAACATTAGCCGAAAGGAATTCTCTAAGGGCAATCGAAGTAATCTTTCCATGATGATGTGGCAATCATGGCTTTTCAGGCTAGACAGCTTCAATTCATTAAAATCAACACATTTACAAAGATTCGATGCATATCTATCTGGAAGAATTAATCCTTTCAACCACTCAAGCAAAGTTTTCTTCTGTTCTACCGTCAATGTGTAACATGCCTTAGGTATTGCTAGTCTCCCTTCTCTAACGTTATACACATGTAGTTCTGGCCTATTGCAATATACTTCAACGTCACGACAGGCCTTCAAATTGTCTTTAGTTTTGCCCTTCACATCCATAACTGTATTGAAGACATTATCGAACATATTCTTTTCATTATGCATTACATCAATATTATGACAAACCAAATGCATTCGCCAATACGGCAAATCCTAAAAAAAATACTCCGTTTAGCCCAATTATGACTCACATATCTACCTTCCGATCTCCTAAGTTCTCTTCCCGACTCTGTTATTTTCGAATATTGACAAACACTACTCCACAGGTCATCCCCAGTGGGACGTAGAATAGGTTGTAACATATCAAAGCCCTTATCTCTCTTAAATGATGTTGTATCCCGTCGAAATGGGTGATCCATGGGTAAGAAGCGGCGGTGGCAATCAAACCATGAGTGTTTACCACCATGTTGTAGATGAAAAGACTTTGACATCCCCATATAATATGGACACACTAATCTTCCAATTGTGCTCCATCCACTTATCATTCCATAGGCAGGAAAGTCATTAATAGTCCACATTAGTGCAGCACGCATTTGGAAGTTTTGTTTCTTTGCTATGTCATATGTAGCAACACCTTCAGTCCATAAATGATTCAATTCTTCTATTAATGGTTGAAGATAAACATCCATTTTATGTTTCGGATTCTTTGGTCCCGGTACAATGATTGTTAAAAACATCATAGAATCTTTCATGCACAACCACGGTGGGAGGTTAGAAGGAGTGACAATAACTAGCCAACATGAATACTGCTTTCCTGACATGCCAAACAGTGAGAAACCATCAGTACGAAGACCCAATCTCACATTCCGCACTTCCTTTGCAAAATCTGGATGAATCCGGTCAAAGTGCTGCCAAGCCTCACCATCTCTCGGATGGCTCATGTTTCCATCTTCCAGCTTAGCCTTTGCATGCTAACTCATGTGTTCAGCTGTAGTTTTAGATGCATACAACCTCTGCAACCTTGGTGTAATCGGAAAGTAGTACATTTTTTTGAAAGGGATCTCGAGCCTAACCCTTCTTTTTCCCCACATTTTCTATGCACGTACCAAGCATGTCTACAAAATTTGCATTCTTTCAAATTGATATCGTCCTTCCAATAAAGCATGCATCTATCTTTTGAACAAGCAACCCCAACCCAGATACTAACTTCTTCATTTGATAAAAGTCATCAGGTATCTTGTTGCTTCTTAGAACTACCTCTTTCATAAGCTGCACCACTTGGTTAAAAGCTTTTTCAGATACGTTATTTTTAGACTTAACATTTAGTAGCCTTGAAACTAACGAAAACACCGGGTGGTTCGTACACCCTTCCCATATGGGAGTGTCTGCTCCCCCCAACATATCATAAAACTTCTGCGCTTCTGTGTTTGGAGGTTCTTCAACTTGCTCATCTGACGATCTTTCCAAATTAAAATTAGGACCCGCCGCATTAATGATCATTTCCAGATATGGATTTCTAGAACCTAAATCAACTTGAACTGTACTAGATGTTGAGGTAGACATGCTTTGATTTACATAGTAAGGTTCACCATGATAAATCCACAGATGGTAGTTGCTAACATACCCATATCTGTACAAATGGATCTCAACTTGGTCCGGATAGTCAAATTTCATGTTCTTGCATTTTGTACAAGGACATCTAATTTTACCAGACTTGGAATTCAATAAAGCAAATGTAATAAATCCCTTTACCCCCTACTCAAATTCAATAGTAAACCCTTTACCGGGCAACCACCTTCTATACATCTAACCGCGATCTTCCATCTATATGTTCAACATATTATGCGACAAAAAGGTTTGACAGTGAGTTTATGCATGTGTGCATAAACGGTTTAGGAAAGCACCGAGTAAAATATAAAAAAAGGCTCAACAGACAATTTATTTAGTGCCATGGAAGTTGGAGGAAAGGAAAACTGATATGATGAAGGGAATGTTGGAGGAAAGATAAACTGATATGATGAAGTTTAGACATATCACTTGTAAATTTCTTGTAGATATTAGGTTTGTTAGGAAGAGTTGATTATATTGAGGACGATAATGACTGTTGTAATGATATTTGTCTTATCTTCAAGAAGAGGAGAAATGAAATCCAGACTTCTGCAACTTTAGGGATGGCCTCCTTATGGAACAGTTAACTAAAAGTACTAAATATAATTGACAAATCTAGCAAAACAACGATCATAAATACACCTTTCACTTTCATATAGGAATATAGAATTTGCAATTCCACAATGACTATTGGCTATCATATATTTGTCATAAATAAAGGAATTTGAAAATTTATAGAGCATGTGTAGTGGACGAAAATGGAGAACAAGAACATAATATCAGAGTATGAGAGCATTATGGTCGGATAAAAACATACTTGTTGGAGCTTTAAAACTTTGAAGAACGTTGAAGAATTTCTTGAAGCTAGAAAACAACTTTCTTCATCATCCGTGGGATGAACTTCCAGTGTAGCTTCCTTCCAACTGTCTTCCTTTCTTCTTCCTGTGAAATGAATGCAAAGTTTTCTGGTTCACAGAATATTCCCTGCCTATTTTTTCGGTCGATGAGCACACAATTGGAAGAAAGAAAAATGATCATTGATTTTCTCTTCACTGGCCATCCGTATCCAAAACATGGTTTCTTCTGTTATAGCCAAATCAGAAGCCACATGCCAGAAAACCAAAAGCCAGGAAAATAAAAAGCCATGAGAGAGAGAGAAAGCCAAGAGACATTGTTATTTTTTCTTTTTCTTTTATTTTATTTTTCCACACAGAAAGCCAAGAGTCATGAAATCAAAAATAATTATTTTGATAAAAATAATATTCCCGGGGTTTTATACACGAATATTATTTACAAAATAAATTTTGGCTTCACTCCAAACTCTTCTAAACTGTATTCGGAAAAATCCTATGGTCTAGGCTATTAGGCCAAAATAATATTTATGTTATAAAATTAGGGTAGTGTTAGAATAAAATCTACACACTACACACTCAGAAAATTCTAACTATTCTTTGCACAAAAATTTCTCTTCAAACTTCTCTCTTTCTTTCTCTCACAATTCTTTCTCTAATCTTTCTTTCACTAATCTTTCTTTCACAAAATAATGGTGTATTACAAGCTTAGAGAATAGCTCTATTTATAGAGCTCTAATTAGTGGAATACATCATGGCATACATCATCTTCAACTAATCTCAATTAATGGTGTCTCCACTAAATGGTGGACATCCATAAAAATCTTCTAATAATTCACATAAATCCATAATTAGTGGAGCCTCCACTAATTAATGGAGATTCCAATAATTCATAACACTCCCCTTGGATGTCCATCCATACATAAAGAATATGCCTCGTTAAAACCTTACTAGATAAAAACCCAGTGGGAAAAAAATCTAGTGAAGGAAAAAGAGTACACTATTCTATATGTTTGTTTATTACTCCCCCGATGAGATGATTCATTTAAATCTTTAAACCGACGCATACCGATTTTATATCTCAACTTCTCAAATGTTGCAGTCGGTAAAGTCTTCGTGAAAATATCTCACGAGGTTGTCACATGACCGAATTTGTAGCACATCAATTTCACATTTCTTCCGGAGTTCATGAGTAAAGAAGAATTTTGGTGAAATATGTTTTGTCCGATCTCCTTTAATATATCCTCCTCGTAATTGAGCTATGCAAGCTGCATTGTCTTCATAAAGAGGAGTTGGAATATCTTTGATTGATGATAATCCACAACTTTCTCGGATATAATGAATCATGGATCTTAGCCATACACATTCTCGACTTGCTTCATGAATGGCTATAATTTCAAGATGATTTGAAGAAGTAGTCGCTATAGATTGTTTCGTAGAACGCCATGATATAGCAAGATTTCCACATGTAAATAGATAGCCCGTTTGAGAACGTGCTTTATGTGGATCGAATAAATAACCAAAGATCTCGCATAACCTATCAATGTTGGACTGGTTTTATTTGAATAAAATAATCCGAGATCAATTGTACCTTGGAGATATCGAAGGACTTGTTTAATTCCATTCCAATGTCGTCGTGTTGGTGAAGAACTAAATCTTGCTAATAAATTGACAAGCAAAAGCAATATCAGGTCGTGTATTATTAGCAAGATACATCAATGCACCAATTGCACCGAGATATGGTACTTCAAGACCAAGGAGTTCTTCATCATTTTCTTGAGGCTCTGAAAGGATCTTTATCCACATTTAATGATCTGGACGATCATTGGAATACTCAATGGATGTGCTTTGTCCATGTAAAATCTTTTTAGCACTTTTGCGGTATATGTTGATTGATGAATAAATGTTCCACTCTCCAGATGTTCAATTTGTAAACCAAGGCAAAATTTGGTTTTACCAAAATCCTTGATTTCGAATTCTCTTTTAAATAATCAATTGTTTCTTGGAGCTCTTCAGAGTTCCAATAAGATTAATATCATCAACATATATAGCTAATATCACAAATTTAGAACCAGCATTTCTTAATAAAAACACATGGACATACCTGGTCATTTTTAAATCCCGCTTTCAATAAATATTCACTAAGACGTGTGAACCACATGCGCCTGCATTGCTTCAGTGCCATATAATGATTTCTCGCAACTTGATGGAGTAATTTTCACGAGGATAATGTTTATATGCTTCGTGCATATGAAATCCTTCGGGATTTTCATGTAAACATCATTTTCTAAATTTCCATACAAGTAAGCAAGTGACAACATCTAATAGGCGCATATCTATCTTTTTCATGTACCGCCAAACCGATAAGATATCGGAGTGTAATAGCATCAACAACAGGAGAATAAGTTTCATCATAGTCAATACCTGGTCTTTGTGAAAAACCTTGGGCTACTAATCGCGCTTTATATCGAACGATTTCACTCTTTTCATTGCGCTTTCGCACAAATATCCATTTGTAGCCAACAGTGTTTTACACCTTTCGGTGTTCGGACTGCAGTCCGAAGACTTCACGTTTTGTCGCTGCATTTAACTCCGATTGAATCGCATCTTTCCATTGCAGCCAATCTTTTCTATGCCGACATTCATCAACCGATATTGGTTCAGGATCATCATTATCCTGTGTAACATCAAGAGATATATTGTATGCAAATATATTATCAATAACAGCTTTCTATCCGATTCCAACTTCTACCGTAAGTGGTATAATTGATAGAAATTTCAGTGTTACTTTCATCAACTTCTCGGTTCTTTGTCATCAGCTCTCTCTTGGTCTTTATCATTCTTTTCTTCAATATGATCTTCTGGATCAGTTAATCCTCTTTTCTTTCGAGGATTTTTATCTTTAGAACCAAGAGGTCGGCCACGCTTCTGGCGTGCTTTTGGCTCAGCAGCTATATGTAAAATCTTTTGTTCTCATTGGAACTTCAATTACAATAGGAGCATTTATAGTTGGTATATGCGATTTTGTTACTCTTCTAGAGTCAACAAAAGCGTCTGGCATTTGATTTGCAATGATTTACAAATGAATTATCTTTTGAACTTCAAGTTCACACGCGCTTGTATGCGGATCAAGATAATTTAATGATGTTGTCCAATCACGATCTTTCTTGTACTGTTTTCTGTTCTCCCCCTAATTTAGGGAATAATGATTTCACAAGAGAATAAGAAAAGAAATATAAGAAAATGATGACAAGCAGGAAATGCCAAGAAAAATATCTCCTTTTTTTTTTCACTCTTCCCGGTACTGACTTTTCGTCTTCCTCTCTTGTATTTTCTTCTCCTCCAACCCTCTACCTACCATCTACCTCTTCTTCTTCCTCATACAGATATATATATATATATATATATATATATGTATCGATATATATCTCAGTCATCAGTCATTAGGAAATATCAAAAACAAAAATCACAAAGCAGATATGGAGACTCGTAATTCATTTGAGACATGGTCAAATTTTGACTCGGTTTCGCAGCAGATGTTGATGTATTTTCCTTTCCAAACCAACCGCTTCTGCCTAATTGGAACACAGAAGATTTTGATATGTTTTCCTTTCCAAACCAACCGCTTCTGCCTAATTCGAACACAGAAGATTTTGATATGTTTTCATTTCCATACCAACCGCTTCCTCCTAATTTCAGGTGAGAGATACCTTTGAGGGCTTCCATTTGTTTTTAGTGTGCTTGATAATGAAATTAAACTCTCTTTTGGTTTGTTTTTTATGTAAATCAGCTGGATGTTTTGAACATACCGCTTTGGACCAAGTTGATCTCGCCTCTACAAGAGACTCGCTTTTGATACTGTTCCTCTTGATGCTATTCCTTTGAATGAGGATATGCTTGTGCATGATCCATTCTACTCTCTAATGGATTTTGAACAAAGCCGTAATATGATTCCAGTGTTATTATACATTTAAACATGGATTTTGAATGGTATTACCTTTATCGATATTATTTTCTTTTTATAGGAGAAATAATGAGTGGTCTTGGCAACGAAGTCGGAGTAAGTACTCATGAAATGCATAATATCGAAGTTCAAGATATTATTGCAGACAAAATTCCTGGGAGAAGAAGATGATTAAGAGGCAGAGAGAGAAGAAGGGCAATAACTCCCAGACACTATCAAGAGAAACAATTTCGCAATGACTTTTACCTACCAATCAAGAGCGCAGCCAAAGAACTCGAATATTGGCATAACCCGTCTCAAGAAAAGATGTAGGGAGTTAGGAATTCGTCGATGGCCTCACAGAAATTGGTGAGCTTGGAGACCATAATCAAGAATGTTCAGGTTCTCTCTCATACATACTTATAATTTGCAAGTATGAAACTATGAAAGATTTATAAATAAATAACCAATGATATCACTTCGATTTACAGGAGATGCAAAATAAAGAAGAAGGAGGACATATGGCTGAGAAGAAGTTGAAAGAAGCCATTGCGATATTGGAATGTGAAAAACAATTGGTGGAAGAAAGTCCTAATACGCAGTTAGAGGACCAAACACGTAAATTGAGACAAGCATGCTTCAAGGCCAAATATAATAAGAAATTTAATTATAATAAACTTAAGGAGATCATAAAATCTCAAGACTCATTTCGCAAGTAATTTTACTGGCTAATTCGCCGCTAGTCTCGATGCTCGGCTCAAAGGGGAAAGAAAAGGAGGAGGATGTCGAAAAAGAGGAGTCGAAGTCCATAATTACTAATTGTTTGTCTTCTTCTAATGTAAATATTGAAAAAGAACAATTACAAACCTTCATCTTATATTTGTCAGCTCAATTACAAAAGAGCAACTATAAGCATGTATCCTCAAGTTCATATGAACACTAATGATATGAATAAAAGATGTGATGCTTATTATTAATGGAAATATCTTTTTCCCTTATTATCTTTTCTCGTTCCACTTCGGTGGCCAGTATTTCTCCGTGATAAGGGAAATATCGAGTGTGTCCATGACCATAACCACGGCCACCGCCACAACTACGACTATAACGATGGCTTCGCTGGAGCCAACAACATTCACTTGGGAGTGCTCGTTGAGCCGCTTCATCCGGCTTCATGATTTCTCAATAATAACTCATGTTAAAGCTGTCAATTTTGGATACCATTTTTCTCGATATTGTTACTGTAGGACATGAAAAGTGGAGAATGTCTTCTCCAATATAACTTCATCAGTAACTTTTTCTCCGTAAAAATTTTTAACTAATACATCACGGAGTTCACGGTTTTACAATCTTGCAACTTCAGGTGCAACCATTCATACCGTGCAGTGGGTAGTACGACCATCTTCAGGTGGTCAAATCTTTCTTTTTATCCACATGACATATGGATCTCCTTTTTTTTTAGCATTTAGATGCATTTCTGTATGACATATCATTTTTTTTTTAGAAATATCAAGGGCTACAAATTCGAATTTAGCGAGATCAATAAATGCGTACCTGTCTTCTGGCTTTAATAACGGCAGAGATTCGTGCTGATAACGTGTTATAAAATTAGGGTAGTGTTAGAATAAAATCTACACACTACACACTCAGAAAATTCTAACTATTCTTTGCACAAAAATTTCTCTTCAAACTTCTGTCTTTCTTTCTCTCACAATTCTTTCTCTAATCTTTCTTTTACAAAATAATGGTGTATTACAAGCTTAGAGAATAGCTCTATTTATAGAGCTCTAATTAGTGGAATACATCATGGCATACATCATCTTCAACTAATCTCAATTAATGGTGTCTCCACTAAATGGTGGACATCCATAAAAATCTTCTAATAATTCACATAAATCCATAATTAGTGGAGCCTCCACTAATTAATGGAGATTCCAATAATTCATAACAATTTATTATTTTTCTTGGACCCAAAAATTCCAAAATAATAAACATTAATTATTTTTCTTGGGATTAAATAAATAACCCAATAAATAATTACTGAACCTAAATGAACCCAAAAAAAATTAAACTTTAATTATTTATTTATTGGGATTTAATTACATAAATAACCCAATAAATAATTAAGTAATAATTATTTTCTTCTAGTTTAAGTCCTGGTTAATTTTTCTAATTATTCAAACTGGACCCAAGTCCTGAATAATTAATTAACCAATTAAACCAGAAAATAAATTTCTCTCCATTTATTTTATTCCAGTCCAATAATAAATTAGACTTCCCGAATAAAATAAAACCCTCTCAACTGAGATCATTTTCTCAACCCAAAAATTAATTAGGATTTACGGGCTATTTCGAGGACCAAAAAGACACATTGCCTTGGCTACTAAAATGACTAAAATACCCCTACTATATAAATATATGTATTTTGCATTTTAAATATTTCCTAATATCACCATAAGGAAATATTGACCCCCAGGACAATTCTGCATTAGCAGAATCTTCGACCTACAAGTGAAAATGACTAAAATACCCTTATACACATCGCCGTACATTTAGAGAGGAAGAAGTGTACTAACACCTCTCTAAAAGATATCTACCATCCTTAGACCTCTAGTCCAATGATCCACGACTTTCTGGAGTGTTTCCGCTTTCCAAGGGAGCGACCCTAAAGCAAACATCCAAGTCACGTTTCCCAGGGCCCTGGATATTTAGATCATCCGGACAACCACAAGGGGCGATATAGTGTAGAAACTATCTTGTACAAGTCTGTCTTAACTAATTAGTCATACATACCCAACATACAAGTATATTGGCCCTCCGATAGAACCTCAACTATAGTATATCAATGTATATGCTTCCAGCTTCGCCAGGCCACCAACTCATACTCAAGTCATAGAATACTAGTCCACGCTGTAGCGGTAGTAGACTTGGTTTCTACCATATAGTATTTTTTAGAAACCACTACTACAAGTCCTGTTCTACGTATTCGAAATACGTTTATGTCATGAAGTGAGTGGCCTACTCACTGGCTAAAGGTAAGCCATTCTCCATTTGGAATTCATAACATAATAACCTAAATATAATGAGATTCCCATTCTCATCAATCGGTTAAGAATAACTTTTTATGTGTTTAAATAACCCATGATCCATACCTTACTGTGAAAGACCTCCATTCACATGGATCACTTATTCAAACACAATGGGTTTATTCCAAACAAAATTGTACACAAATGAAGAAAATTATTTCACAAATGATTTCCGAAAATAAATTCTTTTATTAACATATTCGATATTTCCGAAAAGACACATTGTCTTGGCTACTAAAATGACTAAAATACCCCGACTATATAAATATATGTATTTTGCATTTTAAATATTTCCTAATATCACCATAAGGAAATATTGACCCCAAGGACAATTCTACATTAGCAGAATCTTCGACCTACAAGTGAAAATGACTAAAATACCCCTCTACACATCGCCGTACATTTAGAGAGGAAGAAGTATACTAACACCTCTCTAAAAGACATCTACCATCCTTAGACCTTTAGTCCAATGATCCATGACTTTCTGGAGTGTTTCCGCTTTCCAAGGGAGCGACCCTAAAGCAAACATCCAAGTCACGTTTCCCAGGGCCCTGGATATTTAGATCATCTGGACAACCACAAGGGGCGATATAGTGTAGAAACTATCTTGTACAAGTCTATCTTAACTAACTAGTCACACATACCCAACATACAAGTATATTGGCCCTCCGATAGAACCTCAACTATAGTATATCAAAGTATATGCTTCCAGCTTCGCCAGGCCACTAACTCATACTCAAGTCATAGAATACTAGTCCACGCTATAGCGGTAGTAGACTTGGTTTCTGCCATATAGTACTTTTTAGAAACCACTACTACAAGTCTTGTTCTACTTATTCGAAATACGCTTATGTCATGAAGTGAGTGGCCTACTTACTGGCTAAAAGTAAGCCATTCCCCATTTGGAATTCATAACATAATAACCTAAATATAATGAGATTCTCATTCTCATCAATCGGTTAAGAATAACTGTTTATGTGTTTAAATAACCCATGATCCATACTTTACTGTGAAAGACCTCCATTCACATGGATCACTTATTCAAACACAATGGGTTTATTCCTAACGAAATTGTACACAAATGAAGAAAATTATTTCACAAACGATTTCCGAAACTAAATTCTTTTATTAACATATTCGATATTTTCATCAGAAAACTAGTCTAAGAGGGCATATTCCCAACAATAAAGGCATAGCACATATCAAGGCAAATGTCACTCCAATTTGCTAGTCCTAATAAATTATGTTCTTTTTGTTAGTCCTAATAAATCATGGTAAGCAAAAACAAATTTATATCTTTTGAACATGCAGAATCAATGAGTAATTAACTTTAACCACAAACTTTAAAATTTATTTTTTATTAAAGAAAGAAAATCAGGATTTATTGAAAGCAGAATTTTCAGCTTGAAAGCAATAATTTTCAACTTGAGAGCAGTAATTCATATTTACTATAGAAAAATAGTAATACCACATACTTGAAAGCAGAATTTTCAGCTTATGATTCCTCCAAATGTCTCTCCAATTTTCAGCTTGTGATTCCTCCAAAATAAGATACAACAACTTCAACCAAATATATATGCTTAGATATGTAAAAAGGAAAATCATAAAAACTCAAATCTTGCAAAACAACAATCTTAAATACACCTTTCACTTTCATATAGGTATACAAAATTTAAGCTCTATCAATCCTTTATGAAAATACATTTTCAAGCTCTATCAATCCTTCTCTAATCTCCATTTACGTAACATTGTTTTCAATTTCCTGTTCACTAAATATCTAGAATGCACACAAAGCTTTTGGAGGGGGGGAGATATGCCAATAGCATGAAAAAGGATAATATAGATAATGTTGTTGAGCAGAAATTATAGGATAAAAGGTTCTTTGATTCATCTATCTCTCACATGAGATAGTACAAAAAGAAAAAGCACCTGCTATGTACTCAACATCTTGCTCAAATTTATGATCTTTCTCAAATTTTCTTTACATTAAGAAAATGCTTAGGCATTAAAATCTATTGTATAAAATTAAGCTTAAAGGTAATCAACTTATTTGGAGTATCAAGATGACAAATAATAATAATAAAAAAAAATTGGCAGAATTTTCCCTATATACTGGACGTTTCTAGGCACCAAGGCATCACAAAATCAACAACATTAAAAAAAAAAAAAACATTAACTGTCACCGCAATTATCAATAGAACTAATGTAAAGGTAATCACCCATCACTCACGAGGAATGATAACCCATCACTCATGGGAATCCATTCATATAAGTTAAAAAAAGAGAAAAAAAGATGTAGTGGGTATCCGTGGAGAGGGGGGGAAGCAAAGTGGAGAAAAATTGACCCATGAAGTTAATACAAAATCTTTCAGTTCATTCTCTTCAAACTCTTCTATGAAACCAATAGAATAAAGAGTCCTTAAGTTCCTAGTCCCATCATTGTCCAAACTATTTGCTTGTTAAAACCAATAGAATAAAGAGTTCACTATCATTTACACATAAATCACTTTGATTCCTACTTCATCATACCACTTGAAGATCATTGAATTCAATCCAAATCCCCCCCCCCCCCTTTTGGGTAGATTATCCCAAAAAATTTGGAACAAAAAAATGAAAAATACATTATTTACCAAACTAATTTCCTAAGTTTGATTCACCCTACTAATATCAGATAGACCATCCAACAAATTTTGATAAGTATCCAACATTCGATGAATTAAAATATATGAACTTGCTCAAATAAGTTTTGCTTCAAGAAGAATAAGTAGCTAATAGCTTCAAGGTAGTCTAAAACCATACAATTACTTCCCATATCACAACAGCACAAATGTTACCAAATCATCAATACAACCAAATCAATCCACCTAATCAATTCAACCAACTCAATCATATACCAACATAACATAATATCATAAATCAGATAACAGTCATCTCTACCAAAATCAGCTCAATCTCAACAATATAACAAATAATTTAGCAACTAGTCTTCAAATGAACTTCAACACTCGGTAATGCTCAGCAACTGCAAACACTGACAACGCTAACAATTTAGATGCTTGGGGTGATGTTGAAACGTGAAATATTCAATTAATACTACACAGTAGAATCATACTCCATCTTCGAGACAAAGTGCTGCTAGCCTGATATTAGTTTTGAACGAAAAAAGATTTAAATGCAACTGGACAACAAACCTGGAAAAAGTAGCTATGCAAGAGGGATCAGAATTCAGAATTTCATCTTACTTGAATTTCCTCAGCAAATTCTTCTTTTGAAGGTTTTGATGGGGGCTCGTGGGGCTGGGGGAGCTCAGGGCCGTGGGGAGAGGGGGAGATCTGGGGGTGGCAGGGTGGGAGAACTCGGCTGGGAGCTCGGGACAAGTTGGGGGTAGAGGCGGGAGGGGGACTTGTGGGGAGGCGGGTGGGGACGGGCGGGGGGCTCGCGCAGAGGTGGGCGACGGCTGGGGGGGCAGGGTGGGGAACCAGCGTTGGGGGGAATGGAGAAGGGGGAGGGGGCGCAGCGGGGGTTGGAGAAGGGTGGGGGGCTGCGGGGTGGGGAACCACCGGGGGAGAGGGTGTGGTGAGGGTAGGCAAAAGGGGGTGGGGGGCCGAGGAGGGGGGGGGGGGGGGCTTGCGACGTGGGGAAGGGGAGAGAAATGTGTTGGTGGAGAAGAAGAGGGAGAGTGAAGAGAAATGCTGCAAATTTTATTTTATTTCAAATAAAAAGTTAAGAATTTAAAATAGTGGAAGCAATGAAAATTTTACAATAAATTAATAAATTGGAAAAAAATGTCGTGGCTTTTATGTACTCTTAATGACAAGAATGAACGCATTAGAAAATAAATAAATCAAAATACTTACAAAATATTTCATCATTGTTATTTAAAATGTATAGAATAAAATTTAATACAAACCAATATAATTAATAAATTATAACAAAAAAGAAAAAAAATGCCGTGGCAATCTGCCACGGATCAGTGGCAATTTTGTGATTCCGTGGCAAATTCATGGCAAATAGCAACAAATTTCTCACGGAACACACAACAAAAATTTGTATATTTATATTCAATATAAAACTATATTATTCAATATAAAAAATATTTTGTATATTTATATAATTTTAAAATTTTATATACTATCAATTATACTATTTTTTCAATTAAATGATACATACATACGTACGTACGTACGTACACACACACACACACACATACATACATACATACATACATACATACATACATACATACATACATACATACATACATACATACATACATACATACATACATACATACATACATATACATACATACATACATACATACATACACACACACATATTTATTTACATACATATATATACACACACACACACATATTCATATACATATATAAATATATATATATATATATATATTCATATATTCATAGGTACACACACACATAATTAATGAAATTTTCTTATTAATTAATGGAACTTCTTATTACTCAACTTATAAAACACGTAAGTTGTTCTTATCATAGTAACCATATATATTTTTACTCTAAGAAAATTATCTATAAAGAACATGTAAGAATATTTTATATAATAAGCAATATTAGTAAGAAAATCATGGACATATTCCATGATAAGAACACTCATATGTATATAGTATACAAAATTATACAAAAAAGCCTTATAAATAAGTAACTTTAAATGTATTTAGATTGAAATTATTTAGAGCGATATATATATATATATATATATATATATATATATATTACTTTATTTTATAGAAAACACCAATCCATCGTAAATCCCTCACAATTTTATAGAAAACACCAATCCGTTGCAAATCCGTAGTAGATTTGCGACGAATTAGCTAGAGTAAGAACCTTTTTTAAAATATTAATCCGTCGCAAATCCCTTGTAGAATTGAGAGGGATTTGCGACCACTTACTAAGTCGTCGCAAGTTCGCTGCAAATACTTTTCACTTAATTAATTCCCTTTTCAAATTTTTCTGTTAAATATTCCATCACAAATCGGTAGTAGAAATTGCAACGGATTAGCTAGAGTGAACACTTTTTTTTTTTTTTTACTTCATTTTTTCCAAAAATAAAATCCATTGCAAATCCCTCGTAATATTGCGAGGGATTTGCACTGATATTCTGCGGACCGTCGCACCTATTTTCCTAAATTAGTACTTTCTTTTTTGATCTTTTTTTATAAAATATTTCGTTACAAATCTGTAGTAGATTTGTAACATATTAGCTAGAGCAACACTTTCTATTTTTTTAATTTATTTTTTTTCTAAAAACAAAAATCCGTCGCAAGACGGCTTGCTACAAATATTTTCATAATTGGGTATTTTTCTTTTCAAGTTTTTTTTATAAAATATTCCATCGCAAATTTGTAGTGGATATGCGACGGATTAGCTACAACAACGGTTTTTATTTTTTTAATTCATTTTTTTCCAAAAACAAAAATCCATTGCAAATCCCTCTCAATTTTGAGAGGGATTCGTGATGGCTTGCTGCGAATATTTTCATTATTGGATATTTTTCTTTTCATTTTTTTTTATAAAATATTCCGTCACAAATCCATAGTAGATTTGCGAAAACAAAAATCCGTCGCAAATCCCTCTCAATTTTGAGAGGGATTTGCGACGGCCAATGGCATGCCGTCGTACTTCTGCTGTGAGTATTTTCATAAATGATATTTTCTTTTTCAAATTTTTGTATAAAAAATTCCATCGAAAATCCATAGTATAGTTTGCGACGTATTAGTTAGAGCAAGTATTTTTTAATTTTTTGCTTCAATTTTTTTTTAAAAAAATTTCCATCGCAAATCCATCTCTAAGTTTGCGACGGATTAGTTAGAACAAGTATTTTTTAATTTTTTACTTCAATTTTTTTAAAAAAATAATTTCCATTGCAAATCTCTCACAATTGTTGCGAGGGATTTGTGACGGCATCTTTAAATCTGTCACAAATCCACCTCAAATAATTTCCGTTGCAAATTTGTCACCAAGTTTATGATGGACTAGTTAGAGCAAGTAATTTTTTTAATTTTTTGCTTCAATTTGTTTTTAAAAAATAATTTCGTCACAAATTCCTCACAATTGTTGCGAAGGATTTGCGACGGCATCTTTAAATCCTTCGTAAATCCGCCTCAAATAATTTTCGCCGCTAATCAGCGATGGATTTGCGAGGGTCCATCAACAAGATTCCTTAGCCCTTTTCCTCTCGGTGAGCTGTCGCAAATTTGCAACGGATTTTGTCCATCGCAAAAATCCATCGTAATTTGCTGACTTTCTTGTAGTGTGAAGCATTCTCAGTTATATATATAGAGCCCAAAGTCCCAACATGTTCTAAAAATAGAGTTTGGTTCACCTCCAAATACTGCAAGAACCTTGAAACTTCCTAGTTACCTCTGCTATGCTTTATACTAGAACTGGAAATTCTGCTTCAATTCCCATTGGTTCAAAGAAGATTGAGGGCTTCTAACATCCAACTCTTCTGAACAAATTTTTGTCTATCATTTCTGTGATTTCTTGGTGAGATTTTGCTGATTTACAGAATCTTTAACCTCACAGTAGGGTATCAGAAAAAAAACAGGTTTGATTCTATCTATAAGTGCTCCCAGTACACCTCAATTACTTCCTTGCATCTCAATCTTTTTCAGCTCCACACGCACTTATGCAAGCAGACTGAGGCTTTTCTTGATAAAGTTTTCCTTGAATATCAAGATTCTTTCTTATTCTTTCTCTGTGACCTCTGAGTACCCGGCATTTTGCTGTGTTTTTGCGTGTGGATCTTTTTCTGTTTCTTTGACTCATTGTTCTCATTTTTGCTTCAGTGAAGGGTTCTTCTGCTGAGTCTCTCTGTATAGAATAGGAAGTGGAAATGCAGTCGCTGGCAAGTATATATGAAGTAGGGAATTATCCAGAATCTTACAACATTTTTCAGCAAGTTTTGGGTTCAGTTGAGCTGTTCAATATTCGGAATACAAACGTCAGTGGACTTTCCATGGCTGAGGCAAAAGCAGTTGCAGCTAACAAGAGCCACAGTGAAGCTGAAAGAAGAAGAAGGAAGCGAATCAATGGTCATCTTGCTACTCTTCGCAGTCTCCTTCCCAACACTATCAAAGTAAGTTTTGCATTCACAAAACACATTGCTGTTAATGAGCTCTTACAATTGTATACTGCTGTGAATATCTCACGAAAACAAGAAGCTAATTTGGAAATCTGTCTTAACTGAGCCTTCGAAGAAAACCCGCATAGAGTGTTTGCATGATTTTAGAAGCTAATTTCAAAGATAGGAACACTATTTTTGACATGGAAATAGCATTCGTTATCTTGCTAATAGTCTAATTTCGTGATAGGCGGGACTGGAATTGAGGTCTTTAACCAGTAGTTTATTCGTTAGCATTGAAAAAAACTACACCTATTATACAAGAAGTGTGACGCAAATATTTTATTCTAATGGCAGTCGAACAAGGCTTCATTGTTAGCGGAAGTAGTCCGGTGCATAAGAGAGCTAAAGAAAACAACAGCAGAGCTAGCTGCTAATGGGGAGGACTTTATCATCACGTTCCCAGGTGAAGCTGATGAACTTAAGCTGTGTTACAGTGACGGAGATTCAGGCACCATAAAAGCAATTGTATGCTGCGAGGACCGGCCAGAGATAATACTGGAATTGACAAGGGCATTGAATTCAGTAGAAGCAAAGGTTATAAAAGCCGAAATGGCCACCGTGGGAGGGAGAACAAAAACTGTTCTATGGGTGCAAGCTTCAGCAGCTGCTGGAGGTGGAGAGGAAGGGTTGACGACACTGAGGAGAGCACTGAAGGTGGTCCTGGACAAGTCCGTTTTCTTGCCTGGTCCTGGCCAGGCTATGCCGGGCAACAAGCGGCCCCGTCTCTATCATTGCTGAACTTTTGACGTTCATGGTCTTTGAATTTTTCTCAGTGCGAAGGGTGGGAAGGGGGACCAATGATCCTTTTGGAGATAGAAAAGGGCATGGTGATCATCATGAATGGTTTCCCAAAATTGAAAGGTAAATAAGTAGGCCACTATAGTCCTTCCGTAGCTGCCATATTTGTACTTCCCTATTTTATAAATGAAAACTTTCAAAAATAGCAGCGATGTGAAAAGTTGGATTCCCATTGTGTTGCATGTTTCATCCTTATCTTCTCTTATTATAAATGCGTATAAATTAATTAAGTTATATATCATTATTTTTAGTTATAAATTGTTTAAAAGTACGGGTGTAGAAAGTGGGAAATTTTGGATCATGATCAGACTATAAAGTTATTTTGAGTATTTAATCATGGGAGCAATGGTTGAGATCAGCACCGTCCTTTCCTTAAAAAAGAACGTAGATTAAGAAAGGGAGGAAAAATAGTGGAGAGAATCTACTGCTGCTTTCACTGACGTAATGGGAGTTGTGATTGTCTTGAATAATCATGATAATTTTCAATGAGATATATATGTGATGGTACTGAAGGATGCAGTATTTTACAATTTATTTTTCTTATATTTTAGAGTCACCTAACTAATATAATTAAGTTATGGTATAAATATACGATTTTAGAATTTGATATTATACTATTTTGAAATACTAGTTCTTAATAAAAAATCTCTTATCTATGAATGTAAATTATATTATTCCAATTATGTTAATTTTTGTATTTTTTTTAATTTTCATTCTTTTTATTAACATTGTTTGTGCAACATGGAGTTTTATATATGGCATCACTTCTCATTAGATTTTTATTAAGATGGAAAAATAAAATTCCCTTTGTATTTTGTATAAGGGTCGGTAAAATTAAAAACATAACCCTTCCTAATTATTGTTATTGAGTAAATAATTAAGTATTTGAGTATTTAATTCATAATTTAAAAGGGTCCATATTGAATATTTTGATGAATCATCCAGAGGAAAACGCCATCTTAGTTCTTGCATTTGATTCATGGGTAAATCCCGTTTTGAGAAGGTTAGCAACTAACTATAGAAGATCCAATCCAACACAACTAAATTTCAACCACCCATTGAATCTTTAAAGCTTGTTCAACCTTATAAATAGCCATTAGGGTTTGACACTAAATTGTTCATCCAAAACAAAGTACAAATTTAAGCACTTTCAACATACAAGAGGGTAAAATGCTTTGGCCCTCTTGCTCATCAATGGCTACTTTTAACCAGTGTCTCATTCTCTCCTTGATAGCAATAATGTTCTTCTCAAGCTTCCAAATGAGTTTTGCAGCAGGCAACCTATTGCAGACTTCTGTTACACCTCCGTTACCAACATTGCCTACAATCCCACCTCTGCCTACACCCACAGTGCCTCAGTTGCCGTCAATCCCTAACATGCCTACAGCCACATTGCCACCGTTGCCCACCATGGCAGCAGCTCCACCATTGTCCAAGCCTACATTGCCACCTTTGCCAAGTACTTCACCGGTCACGGCTTTGCCATATCCTACTGTGCCTAGTTTGCCAAGGGTGACTCTTCCTCCACTGCCAATATCTACTTCTATTCCAACTCTTCCAAAAATTCCAACCCTAGATCCTCCTACATCCAACCTGTGCCGAATGTTTTAAGTAATTTTATCACGTACAATAAAAATTGTATAAAAAATATAATATATAATTTTATCTATACATGATACAATTATTTAAAGTATCGGGTGCACTTGCATTAGATGCACCTTTTAATTTTTTAAATTAATTAAGCGAGTTACTTTGTAAAAAATAAAAGTGAATAAAAATGAAAAAATAATTAGGGATAATTTTGGGATAAGTCGGAAGCTAAGTTCGTCTTACGGTGTGAACAAATTGATCCAAAAAGAGTGCACTTGAATTGGTTCATTTCTTTTCCATAAAAAAATTTATAAATATAATTTTAAATTTTATAAAAAATTTATAGTCTAAAAATAAATATTGTAATTTACTTGGAGTGAATAAGAGGGATGACAGCAGAGGAGGGCATGAGGCGGGCAGGCCGAGCCTAGAACTTGCAGGCCCACCCCACCTTCCCCCAGTCCTGTCTTCCATCGTTCCCATTATGAGAAAAATGTGAGAATCTTTTAACCCCGACCTAGTGAGGAAGTTGGGCCAATTTGGTTTAAAATTTCTTAAGTGCGTCTAAAATTGAAAAGAATAAAAAAACTTGTATATAAAGCTTAAGGCTTATATATAATAGGGTTGAGTTTTCAGTTTAAATAGGTAAATTGTTATCTCTAGTAAATAATAAAATTATATAATTTTGCAAATAAAATTAATTTATATTAAATCAATTTTTTTGCTTCAAAATAAGCCAAAAAGGTTTTTAAAAAATTCCAGTCCAAACAGAATAATTTAGTGGAACAATTACAAATAAAAATACTACCATAGGATCATACTCAGTTAGGATACATAAGAATTGGATGTTATCATATAGCATCTACAGGCAATATTATTGGAAAGTTAATCATCTCGTGGGCAGATTAGATGAAAATATAGCACAATAATATTGCCAATTTACTTGTTTTAAAAAAAATTAAATCGAGTAGCTAAAAAAAAAGAAATTAAATTTAGAAAATCTTTTAAGAAAATAGAGAAGTAGAAGAGGGCCGAGAAGACTATCCTAACTGAGCCGTTTTGAAAGTCCAGCCTAATATGTCAGTTGGCTGATCAGCCTATTGTTGAAATGATCAGCCTAATACTATACTATTGCTTTATTATTAAATTAAGATTTATTCATTTATTTCACTTTAATTTTTTTGAACTAAAAGTTAAGTAATTAATTGTTGAATATTAACTATAGTTATTCAATCTACTACTATTACATAGTATAGTACGACGGTCGATTATTTTTAAAAAAATATATTTTAAAAATTTTTTTGAATGTCCATCGTAAAACCCTCGCAAATTACAAGGGTTTTGCGATGAATATTTAATCTTTTATAAATATTTTGTAAAAATTAATCGATCGGTCGCAAAACTTCGTAATTTAAAAAATTTAAATATTTATCGCAAAACTCTCACAATTTGTAAGGATTTTGCGACGGCTAATTATTTTTTTAAAAAAATATTTTTTAAAAAAATTTGAATGTTCATCGCAAAGCCCTCGCAATTTGCGAGGGTTTTGCAATGACCGATTATTTTTAAAAAAATTTTTGAATGTCCATCGCAAAGCCCTTGCAATTTGCGAAGGTTTTGTGACGGCTTTGAAACCTTCGCAAATTGTGAGGATTTTGTGACGGTCGATTATTTTAAAAAAATATATTTTAAAAAAATTGAATGTCCATCACAAAGCACTCGCAATTTGCGATGGCCTTCAAGTCCTCGCAAATTGCGAGGGTTTTGCGACGGTCGAATATTTTTAATTAAAAAAATATATAAATGAAATTTCTTTTGAAAAATCTCAAAACCCTAATTTGTGGCAAATCCGTCACTAATTGCGACGAATTTGCGAGGGTTTTCGACAAAATAGGGTTTTAATTTATATATTTTTTAATTTTTTAATTTTTCTTTATGTGTTTGTGTGGTAGTGTATTTTGACAAATTTATTGAAATATTTTTAATAACATGTCTCAATTTGTGCATTTTATTATAATTTTGTATATGTAATTATGTAATGTTTTACACCTAATGTATTACATAAGTAAATATATATAGTTAATTATATTATGTTATATACTTACTCTAATATATAAGTATATGTATACAATGTATATAAGTATCTATTTAGTTTAATCTATCTATCTATCTATCTATCTATATATATATATATATATATATATATATTATAACATGTAGGTGTGTATATACATATGTCTAATTTTTTGATCCATCACTTTGATTAAGTAGTGTATAAAGTAAAATAGATAAAGAAAAATAATTCAAATACTGTTATTATTATTGATATCACAAAAAAAATGGTGAAATTTATAATGTAGAGATCAGTTTGTAATGTTCTTCGTCTTCTACATGTTAATATATATATTATAATATATAGCTATGTATATACATATGTCTAATTTTTTTATCTATCCATTTAGTTAAGTGATGTATAAAGTAAAATATATAAAGAAAAACAATTCAAATACTGTTATTATTGTTGAGATCACTAAAAAAAAAATAGTGATAATTATAATGTAGAGATCGGTTTGTAATGTTTTTCATCTCCTACATGTTAATATATATTATACTATATAGTTATATATATATATATATATATATACATATATCTAATATTTTTTATCTATCTATTTGGTTAAGTGGTGTATAAATTAAAATATATGAAGAAAAATAATTTAAATAATAATATTATTATTGAGATCACTAAAAAAATTATGAAAATTATAATGTAGAAATCGATTTATTATGTTCTTCGTATCAATTTGTGAAAAATTAGCGAGGGTTTTATTTTTGCGACGAAATAGCTAGGAATTTAAGAAAAAATTAAAAATTTCTTGAAAATTTTCATTCCCCCCCCCCCACCTTTTTTTCCCTCATTCCTAACAACACTCTTCTTCTTCTACCCATTACCCACCGCCCCCCACCCTAAGCCCCTTCGCATAGCCGCCCCCTCCCTTCCCACAGCGCCTCCTCCCCCGGCCCTCCCCTCTCCTGGCGCTCCCCCCCGAGAACCCCTCAGCCCCCACCCCACCCCCTCCTCTTCCCACAGCCGCCCCAACCCCTCTCGCAGCGGCTCCTCCCCCAGCTCCCCCGACTGTCCCCCTCGGCCATCCCCCGTGGATCTCCCTCCCCCGGCGCTCCCACCCCCTCCCCTCTCGCCGCGGCCCTCCCCTCCCTCCGGCTCTCTCCCCGACTCTCCCCCCCCGCGGCCCTCCCCTAGCTCTCTCCCCCCGCCCTCCCCGCTCCTCCTCGCTCCTCCCGGCTTTCTCCCCCGGCCCATGGCCCTCCCTCCCCGGCGCTCCCCCTTGCGGCCCACCCCCCGCTCCTCCCCGCTCCCCCTCCGCCGCGGCCCTCCCCTCCCCCCGGCTCTCCCCCCTCCCCCGTGCTCCTCCTCGGCTTTCTCCCCCCACCCCACGCCCCCCTCTCGGTCGTTGCCGCCGAGTGCCATCCCAAGGAATGCCGTCCTGAACAATTGTAGTAAGCAGTGACGGCTGCGTCCTTCGATCTGCTGGTGTTAGAGGTTAGTATTAAATCTCTCTCTCTCTCTCTCTCTCATTTCAATTTTTGAGTCCATTCATTTCTGAGTTTATTTTCAGCTTTCTGTCTTCTCCGTAACTTATGCTTAAAATGATTTTCTCAAATTTTAGGGGAATTTAATTTTTAGATCGATTGGAATGAATTCGAAGCAAAACAATAAGACAAGACTGGTTTTTATGGAACTTATAGAAACCTGTAGATTGATTTCTCTATTTGTATTCGTAAGCTTCAATTTTTAGTTTTTATACTCAACTATAATTCAGTATACTGAATTCGTTATTGTTTATTTTGTTATGGACATATTGGAGCTGACTTAGCAAGTAATTAAATAAAATTTTTAGTTAGCTTTTAAGATTTGGGGATGCTAATTATGGTGGCCAATTTGTTGCCAGTATGATCTTAAGCAGCTGGGGGAAAAACAATTTAGAAAGTGATAAAATGTAAACATGTGGTATGTTCACTAGGGGGCTTATGGAAAATTTCACTACAGTAGAAAGAAAGGAATAAAACTAGAAAAAGTTGATCAGGAAAGGAATAAACTGTTTTCTACTTCAAGTAAGTTGATCAAGTTGAAAACCTCCTAAAGTTTTGTCCAACAAAAGAGTGGATGGAACTGCTGAAGTTAAGAAATGCACCAACTTACTTTACATTTGTGAGAGATAGGAGGCTGAATGATATCTTTCTATCTGTCTTCTTTTGCCTAACTCTTAAAATTTCCCTTCTCAGGGTTATAAAGGAGAAAAAGATAAGTTGGGGAAGTGTGAACAGGTTTATTTGATTAGTTTTGCTATTTTGATTGTGTAGTTTATTTTCATTGGTGATTCCTTTCATAGTTCTTCATGGAGTTGATGCAAGTACCACGAATAGAATCCAAACTTAGAGTGTTCTCATTTAAGATTTAGTTTCAGTCACAGGTTAGGAAATGATGCATTTGGCCCCCGTTTGCTATATTCTGGATTCAGTTTTATTATCTCACTGTGCATTCTTTTGACGGTTTTTCTTT
Source organism: Voacanga thouarsii (assembly GCA_026120185.1). Classification (NCBI taxonomy): domain Eukaryota; kingdom Viridiplantae; phylum Streptophyta; class Magnoliopsida; order Gentianales; family Apocynaceae; genus Voacanga; species Voacanga thouarsii. The sequence continues at coordinate 165,547 of JANUWF010002244.1, read as the reverse complement.
TTCCTTTTTTTTTTTCAGGTTTATGAGTTGAGGAATAATTTGAATATTATTAATTCAATTGCTGATCAGGCAAAAATCTGTCTGCTAGATAGTGTCTTGTTCATTAACTTTTCCAAGTTTCTTAGTGCATTCTCTTATTATGTGCTCATCAGATAAGGGATTCAGCCAAATTGAAGAGAATTATGCAAACATACCACATGCTTGAAGTAGAAAATGAACATAGAAAGGAATAAAACTAGAAAACAGTTATATATGTTTGAAGTAGAAAATTTTGGTTCAGTCACAATTTCATTTCATCTATGGGGATTGGCTGGAGTTTCCATGCTCCTAACATGATTGTTGATTACATTTCATGCTTTGTAGGATTGCCTGGAGTGATAAGTATATCAATGGAGAGATAATACCGTGCCAATACCCCACTTATCATTGTAGTGTATTTTTCATTTTCCCTCCATTTCATATAAATTGCCTTAGTGTTGAATTCATATGTTGGATTCCCCGTGAGTAATGGGTGATTACTCCTCCTGGGTAATGGGTGATTACCCCTAGTTTTCTTTTTTTCCCCCTATAAATGAATGATCTGTCTTTGTTGTTTGGAATCGCATTTTGATTGTCAAATTTTGAGGTGGCCTCGTGCCTGGAAAATGTCCAATTATAGGGGAGATTTTGTCAAATTTTTTTCAAAATCTGTCACTATTTACTTTTGGAAATTCTTGGATTTTTTGTAGAGATCTCGGATAGATTTTCAACATTAGGAAATTGTGTGGAATTAAAATGACTTATTGTTTACTTTCTTGATTAATCCTTTTAATGGTTGTTTACTTTCTTTGCAAGTGGCAGACTTTTGGAAAGAGGCTAATATCAATCCTTACTATTATTTGTTTCACATTTCAAATTCTTTTAATTTCTTTTATTTTAAATTCCATCACATACAATTTTTTTACACTAATTTTGTCTAATTGTAGGGAATTTCATCTCCTATTTTTGCAGGAATCTTTCGTTTAGACTTGCACAAGCCGGAGGAAAGGAGATAGATAAAATATAAAGTTACTATATCTATGTCTGGTGTTATACAAATGTAATTGTTTTGGAATGATATTTGCGAGTATTGGCATTTTGTAATATATTCATACTTTGTAATACTTTATATTATATTATATTTTAGTATTTTAATTATATTTATTCGGACTTAGTTTTAATTTTTTATATTATTTTTTGGATTATGAATATAGTTTTGGCATTTGTTTGTATGGTGTTTCAAGACTGATTTACAGGGAACTAATAATTTCAAAAAAATAATAAAAATAAAAATAAAAAATTCTAGTAAAATTTTCGCAATTTGCGACGATTTAGCGAGGTCTAGAAAATTTCATCACAAACTACGACGATTTTGCGACGGCGATGATAATCCTCGCAAATTGTGACGGTTTTGCGACAAATATTTTTTGTCAAACTTCGAAAATTTGCTACCGTTTTGCAACGAAACGCATTGTCCCTCGCAAAATCCTTGCAAATTGCGACGCTTTTGCGAGGGTCATAGCAGAATCGTCGCTGATTGCAAAGGGCAAGGCCTCGCAAAACTGTCGCAAATTGCGAGGAACTCGCAAAATCCTTGCAAATTGCGACGCTTTTGCGAGGGTCATAGCAGAATCGTCGCTGATTGCAAAGGGCAAGGCCTCGCAAAACTGTCGCAAATTGCGAGGAACTCGCAAAATCCTTGCAAATTGCGACGCTTTTGCGAGGGTCATAGTAGAATCGTCGCTGATTGCAAAGGGCAAGGCCTCGCAAAACTGTCGCAAATTGCGAGGAACTCGCAAAATCCTTGCAAATTGCGACGCTTTTGCGAGGGTCATAGCAGAATCGTCGCTGATTGCAAAGGGCAAGAACCTCGCAAAACTGTCGCAAATTGCGAGGAATTCCTCGCATTTTGCGACGGTTTTGCGAAGGCCTTGGCCCTCGCAATCAGCGATGATTCTGCAATGACCCTCACAAAATAGTTGCAATTTGTGAGGATTTTGCGAGGGATAATGCGTTTCGTCGCAAAACGGTAGCAAATTTTCGAAGTTTGACAAAAAATATTCGTCACAAAACCGTCACAATTTGTGACAATTTTTCTTGCCCTCACAAAAACCGTCGCAAATAGTGACGGTTTCTCTCGGCCATCGCAAATTGCAAGGGCATTTTTAGCGACGGCCAAAACCATCACAAAACCGTCACAAACGGGGTCAGTGACGGTTTTTGGCCGTCGCAAAAAGCTGATTTTCCTGTAGTGCGCCTACTACTGATCCTTCCCCATTGCCACCGTCGCCTGCACCACAACCATCGGCTACAACGCTTGTTATGTTCTCGACCAAGCCCACTTCCTTGCCAATGACTCCAGAAAACTTTCCATATCATATAATATGGAAATCATCATTGGAAACTCCAAAAAGCAGTGATTTTCATGTTCCTTGGAATCCATCCCTATCTAAGTAGGCCTTCCGATGGCCAGTCTCCAGATATGATTCCCTTTTTTCTGCTATGGATTTCCCATTTTTCCAAATTACTTGATGGGATACACTACAGGAAAATCAGCTTTTTGCGACGGCCAAGGGAAACCGTAGCTATTTGCGACGGTTTTGCGACGAATATTTTTTGTCAAACTTCGAAAATTTGCTATGATTTTGCGATGAAACGCATTAGCCCTCGCAAAATCCTCGCAAATTGCGACGGTTTTGTGAGGGTCATTGCAGAATCGTCGCTGATTGCGAGGGCCAAGGCCCTCACAAAACCGTCGCAATTTGCGAGGGCCTAAGCCCTCGCAAAACTATCGCAAATTGACCCTCGCAAATTGCAAGAGCCAAGGCCCTCGCAAAACCGTCGCAATTTGCGAAAATTTTGTAAGGGACAATGCGTTTCGTCGCAAAACTGTCGCAATTTGTGAGAATTATCGTCGCCGTCGCAAAATCGTCGTAGTTTGTGATGAAATTTTCTAGACCTCGCTAAATCATCGCAAATTGCGAAAATTTTGCTAGATTTTTTTATTTTTTATTGTATTTATTTTAAATTATTAGTTCCCTGTAAATCAGTCTTGAAACACCATACAAACAAATGCCAAAACTATATTCATAATCCAAAAAATCATATAAAAAATTAAAACTAAGTCCGAATAAATATAATTAAAATACTGAAACATAATATAATATAAAGTATTACAAAGTATAAATATATTACAAAATGCCAATACTCGCAAATATCATTCCAAAACAATTACATTTGTATAACACCAGACATAGATATAGCCACTTTATATTTTATCTATCTCTTTTCCTCCAGCCTGTGCAAGTCTAAACGAAAGATTCCTGCAAAAATAGAAGGTGATGAAATTCCCGACAATTAGACAAAATTAGTGTAAAAAATTGTATGTGATGGAATTTAAAATAAAAGAAATTAAAAGAATTTGAAATGTGAAACAAATAATAATAAGGATTGATATTAGCCTCTTTCCAAAATCTATCCGAGATCTCTACAAAAAATCCAAGAATTTCCAAAAGTAAATAATGGCAGATTTTGAAAAAATTTTGACAAAATCTCCCCTATAATTGGACATTTTCCAGGCACGAGGCCACCTCAAAATTTGACAATCAAAATGCGATTCCAAACAACAAAGACAGATCATTCATTTATAGGAAAAAAAACAAAAGAAAACTAGGGGTAATCACCCATTACCCAGGAGGAGTAATCACCCATTACTCACGGGGAATCCAACATATGAATTCAATACTAAGGCAATTTATTCTTCAGTTAACCAAATGATACCACAATAAAATACTGAAAAGCTCTATTACCTTCCCTTGAATATTGAAGATTTTCCCATATACTTCATCATATGTGAGCTTTGGCATGCTAAATAAGGAAGTCCTGCAAACAAAGGTGTAATTCTCATGTGTAACTTCATTAAAAAAGTAAGTAAAATAAAAACCACTCTAGGTTTTGTGCATATGAGTGCACATGAGTAAACAGATTTGTCTCAATATATTAGCACAAACAAAGCATAAAAGCTAATATGGAGGATCTAGCAGTACAAAACTAACTTACTAGTTTGAAACACATGAACTCAAAGGGCTAACCTGGCAGGACAAATAAGTCCATTTTGAAACACATGAACAATGAAAAGAATGGTCACAGAGGGTGCTTTGAATTCCACTTGTGTCTTGATCCATTCTCTCTTCACATTTGCAACGAGAAAAATAACAGAATTATCATGAGATTTTCTCCTCTGGGCCTCAAGAAATTATGCACTACATTTAAGCACAAATTGCAAAATATTCCACAAAGGATATAAGAAGATGAAATTACATATCAATCTAATACATAGACAAATAGAATCAAACAATATAATTGACAGATATCCACATTCACTTAGGCAAAATGTTTACACTTGCACACACAGATAATATGTGTCCACTTGCAAAAGATAAACTACCTCAAAGGGTTTGAATCTCCTTCCGTTGAAACTACAATAAAAACCATCAGCATGCTATACCTATCTCCCATTCCATCATTCCTTTGAATAAATACATAGAGACCCAGTGTTATCTCAGACAAATATGAAAATACAGAATAATCAATTGGCATAAAAATTCAGGGATAAAATGAAAAAAAAAATTTCCCAGAAAATATGTTGAAAGAGACTATACCTGAGGAAGAGGATTTCTTGGAAATGATTAAGATGCTGGCCGCAGAAGAGGAGGGGGAGCGCCGGGGGGGGGGGAGGGCGGTGGGGGAGCATCGGGGGAGGGGGAGAGCCGCAGGGGGAAGCGCCGGGGGCGGCGGGGAAGCCGCAGGGGGAGCGACGCGGGGGAGGGGAGCGGGGGAGGCCGGGGGCGAGGGAAGTCGCAGGGGGAGCACCGGGGGGGAGGGGAGCGAGGGAGCACCGGGGGGAGCGGGGAGAGCGCCGGGGGTGGGAGGCCGAGGCGGGAAGGAGCACCGGGGTGGGGGGGTTGGGCTCGGACAGGAGGGAAGGGTCGGTGGTGGGGGCAGGGGTTCTGGGTAGGAGAAGAAAGAAGAAGAATGTGAGGAAGAAGGAAGGGGGGGGGGGGGGGCGAAGGAGGGACTGAAAATTTTGAGAAATTTTTTAATTTTTTTTTAATTTCTAACTATTTCGACTCAATTTGTGATGAAAAATTAAATCTTCGCTAATTTCTCATAAATTGATACGATGAACATTATAAATCAATCTCTATATTACAATTTTCACTATTTTTTAGTGATCTCAATAATAATAATAGTATTTAAATTATTTTTCTTTATATATTTTATTTTATATACTATTTAACTAAATGGATAGATAAAAAAATTAGACATATGTAAACATAATTAACTATATATATTTACTTATGCAATACATTAGGTGTATAATATGACATAATTACATATACAAAATTATAATAAAATGCACTAATTAAGACATGTTATTAAAAATATTTCAGTAAATTTGTCAAAATACACCACCACACAAATACATAAAGAAAAATTTTAAAATTTTAAAAAATATAGATTAAAACCCTATTTTGTCGCAAAACCCTCGCAAATTCGTCGCAATTAGTGACGAATTTGAGACGAATTTGCGACGAATTAGGGTTTTGAGTTTTTTCAAAAAATTTTCCATTTATATATTTTTTAATTAAAAATAATCGACCCTCGCAATTTGCGAGGGTTTAATAGCCGTCGCAAAAAATAATGATAGTATTATAAATCGATCTTTATATTATAATTTTCACTATTTTTTAGTGATCTTAAGAATAATAATGATAGTATTTAAATTATTTTTCTTTATATATACATACATATTAATATATATATATATATTAAATCAAAGAGATACTTATATATATTATATACTACATAAGCATATGCATATTTTTATATATTTAAGTAAATATATAATATAATAGAATTAACTATATATATTACAAATCGATCTCAACATTATAATTTTCACTATTTTTTTTAGTGATCTCAATAATAATAATAGTATTTAAATTATTTTTCTTTATATATACATATATATTATAATATATATATATATATATATATATATTAAATCAAAGAGATACTTATATACATTGTATACTACATAAGCATATACATATACTTATATATTAAAGTAAGTATATAACATAATAGAATTAACTATATCTATTACAAACCGATCTCTACATTATAATTTTCACTATTTCTTTTAGTGATCTCAATAATAATAATAATAATAATAATAATAATAATAATAATAATAATAATAATAATAGTATTTAAATTATTTTTCTTTATATATTTTACTTTATACACCATTTAACCAAATGGATAGATAAAAAAATTTCAGTAAATTTGTCAAAATACACCACCACACAAACACAAAAAGAAAAATTTTAAAATTTTAAAAAATATAGATTAAAACCCTATTTTGTTGCAAAACCCTCGCAAATTCGTTGCAATTAGTGACGGATTTGCGACGAATTAGGGTTTTGAGATTTTCCAATTTTTTTCATTTATATATTTTTTAATTAAAAATATTGACCGTCGCAAAACCCTCGCAATTTGCGAGGGCGTAAAGGCCGTCGCAAAACCCTCGCAAATTGCGAGGGCTTTGCGATGGACATTGAATTTTTAATTTTTTTTTTAAAAAAAAACAATCAGGCGTTGCAAAACCCTCGCAAATTGCGAGGGCTTAAAAGCCGTCGCAAAACCCTCGCAAATTGCGAGAACTTTGTGATGGACATTTAAATTTTTTTAAAAAACAATTGCTCGTCGCAAAACCCTCGCAATTTGCGAGGGTTTAATGGCTGTCGCAAAACCCTTGCAAATTGCGAGGGTTTTGCAACGGCCATTCAAAATTTTTTTAAAAAATATTTTTTTAAAAATAAATGGCCGTCGCAAAATCCTCGCAATTTGCGAGGACTTTGCGATGGACATTTAAATTTTTTAAAATATTTTTTTAAAAAACAATTAGTCGTCGCAAAACCCTCGCAATTTACTAGGGCATAAAGGCCGTCGCAAAACCCTCGCAAATTGCGAGGACTTTGCGATGGACATTTAAATTTTTTTAAAATATTTTTTTAAAAAATAATTGGTCATCTCAAAACCCTCGCAATTTGCGAAGGTTTTGCGATGAATGTTAAAAAAATTTTTAAAAAATATTTTTTAAAAAATAATTGGCCGTCGCAAAACCCTCGCAAATAGCGACGATTTTGCTACGAATTGCGACGGGTATTTTGGCCATTGCAAAACCGTCACAAATTGCGACGGTGTTGGTCAACTCGCGAGTTAATTGAAAATCGTCGCAAAATGGTCGCTATTAGCGACGAAATTGAAGCCGTAGCAAAAAATTCGTCAAAAAATGAGATTTTTCCTATAGTGATATATATATATATATATATATATATATATATATATATATATACTGTATTGGTGATTTCGGGGTTTCTCTGAAGCTGCAGAAATCTTCATTTTTATTGTATCTGGTGGCGGCCTCTAATCATTCAATGGGAACTCCACATGTTAATTGAATAAATGAATCATGTTCCGATGGATCTGTCTATGGTCTTTAATTTTCTCTAGTGTTAATAAAAAGGAATAAATCTAATAAATTAATAATAACACTAGCCTCCTCATCTTATTATGTGAATTATTTGTAATACTTTTAACTTTCTAAATGCGAGATATATATATTTTTGGGGGAAAAGGAAAGGAAGAAATGAAGGTAAAGTACATCAATTTTGATGCTGGTGAAATATAAATGTTTATATTTCAAGCACATTTGGCTTATTCTATCCGTCCAGCTAGAATTTGAGGTCCACTTTCTATTTTGAGATGTATAAAAAAAAATGCCCCATTTTAAAGAATATTTATATGTTCAATCTAGAATTTTATAATTGACAATTTTTTTTAAAAAGATACAAATTCAGCAGCGTTGACTTCAAACATGTTTATCGAAAGGGGAATATGGTGGCAAATCATTTGGCTAATTATGCTTCAGATCAAGGGCGTGATTTTAATTTCTCAAACTCATCTGTGCCACCGAGACATATTAAAGGCTTGTATTTAATGGATAGGATGCAAGTGTCTTCAATTAGGTCCTCCTTGTATTAATTTCTTTATATATATATATAAATAAGTCACACTACTAGAAATTAGGCCTATTACGACAGGTAGAAGCATTATAATAGATATATATTTGTGTCACTTTCGAAAAATGACATCTAAAACAATGTTACCACAGTAGTTGGAGACACTAAGAATTGTCATAATATATGTATCTATTGCAACATTTTCAATTGTTACACCAAACCGCCTATTACAATATTTTATCATATTGTAAGAAGGTTTTCTAATAGTTAAAATTCAAAACCTATATTAACAATTGGAAACGTCATAAAAGAGCTTGTCGACGCTCAAAATTCAGAACTAATGTTAACATATGAAAATGTCATAATTAGCATTTTTAATGACATTTAACACTGCCAAGTCAAACATATTCTCACAAGAAATTAGTCGTGTTACAAAAGAGTTTGTTAACAGTCACAAATTCAAATGTATTATAAACATTAATAAACGTCATAATAGACTTCTTGTTACACTTTTTTTAATGTTATTTAAAATTCTCTATAGCAACATTTTTACCGAAATTAAAACCATCTATTGTTACATTTTTTTTTTTTGTGTAAACATAATAATTTCTTTGCATATCCTATAACTTAAATATGTTACAATAGATACATATGATAGCATTTTTTTATGTCACTATAAAAAAAATTTAATTCTTAAATATATATGATTTAACATAATTAAAAAAATTAACATCTAACATAATATAAAATCACATTACGACCCAAAAAATATGTCTACATATATTAGGAAATATAGAATTCTGTCTACATATATACATATGTCTAGGAAGTCATTCTAATAGCAAAACTATAAAAGTCCTTTCAAAATAAGATCCTAACATATCCATTAAGGCTGATAAGTCAACTAATATATCAAAGTGTACTTCCACTTAGCAGAATAATCCAATGCACTTTTCCTTAATATGCAGCATCAAAATAGCCCCTGCAACAAAGCATCCTCTCTTGATCATTCATCTCGAATCCTACGGACCTGCCATATATAAATTAATAATATAAGTTACAAAAAAAAAGAAGAAGAATTTAGTCACCACCACCGCCACACAAGCACTACTATCGCTAACTGGTTACATTACATACAGTGGAAAAAATGTAAGAAACTAAACTATCTCTAGGCATTTTAAGCAATAGATGAATCCACATTCATTCAAAGGGAAAGGACATACCCACTTCTTGAGGACACAAAATAAAAAGAAATTCATCTTTTTTCAATTCTACTACTTTACAAAAAGCAACCCCAAGAGTCCTTTTTTTTTCCAAAAAAGGAAAAAATTACTTAACTCAATGAAGAATGGATATAAGCAATTACAGCACGACAACATCTAAGTCAATTTTAGGAAAATCTGAAAGCACACAATAAGAAAAGAGTTGCAGATAGCAAAAACTAGGAAAAAGGTACAGATTACATCGAGACAGATCTCCTTGAATTTCTTTACTCCAAATCCCACTGCCATCCACAGCTCTATCAAAACAGTGGAAACTTGTGGAATGAAATGAAACCAGACTATCGTAGCAAAGAGATGTGGAAGGAAATAGATCTGAACATGGCTTCTGTAGCAAAGAATCGAATGAATAGGATTCATTTATGCCAACTGACTACCAAAAAGTAGGGAGCATCTCCAATTGCACTAAAGCACTAAACATTGCAATAGAGATTCAGACACTAGAATAACGGGCATACCAAGGCCATCGGCCATGCAATGGGTGCACCATGAGCATCTCTAATTGTTTTGAGGATTGAATATGGACGAATTAGCTTTTCATCATGACAATGTGGCTTTATGATATCAATCTCACACCAATCTTCTCCTAAGGGATGAGAACCAACAAGTTTTTTAGGATCCAAACTTTTAATACGTGCTGCGGCAACTATTTTGTTTGGGTCGCTTATGCTCAACACTGAAATAGTTGCATTTACCTAAAGAGAATGTTACAATAAGAAAATTGTGAACAAAACAACTCCCAGATCTCAAAATGAACTTAACATTAAAAGCTGTAGCACAAATTGGTCCTTACCCTTGAAAACTTCCCAAATCTAGAAAAAAGTTCATATAAATCAATCACAGCACTTCATAGGAAAAAAAAAAAATCAAGTCTATATTATTCACAAGTGCACATCATGCCTTTATTATACTTTGTGTGCCAAATAATATCAACCCTTAGCAAGCATAAAATCCACTCTCAAGCATGAATTTCACATATACTTAGTACCTAAGACCTTCCATCAACCCTTAGCAAGCATAAAATCCACTCTCAATCATTTCTCAAGAAAACAAATTAAATTTAGTAATTTAGCACAAAACCCCTAAGTTGCCTTCAGTTTTCAGCAAGCATTTTGTATGTTTCTAAGTAAAACACCTATAAAATACCTCCGAATGACCTCAAACTTTGCAGACAAATAGTTTAACATGTAAGGAACAAAACACAATTAGCTAATATAAAAAATCATATACACAGAGTTCACAGAAAATTCTGAACATAAATTGCATGAATCTGTCTAAATCTATCAATAAGGAGAGAAAAAATATAATAATTCTCAACCTTGATTCCGTTTTAACACCAACTTTTCCAGATTATTAAAGCACACAAAAACATGACATTTTCTACTTTTTCACTAGTAAAAACCATGCTCAAAACAGATTTCAAAACAGTGCACAGTAGGTATTGAAAATCCACTCTTCTTAGTTTTTTTGTATTTGAAAATTTTCTGCAATTAAATGTTGCAACATCTAACAAAGGATACTCAACATCTAACATCAAGTTCATGTAAATAGTTAGGAACATCACAAAAAACAGAAGGGGAAAAATCACAGAAAACATCAAGTTCTATGTATAAAAAGATATTTTTCTTGTTATTTAAAAGTTAGAAAAATCATAGAAAACATAAAACATGACCAGTTTTGCAAAACAGAAAATAGTAATTCGAGTGTGCAAAACTACTGGAGGTAACAACTTCCAGTGCAAATTGTAGGAAGAGATGAATAAATCAAGGCACATCTAACAAAGAGTAAACTACCATACACAAAGTAACTTCCTACTTAATTTAATCAACCAAATCAACTCCTTCAATTCAGGTAATGCAATCTCCACACACCACTACCTAAAAAATTACCACAAATTCAACTCCAACATCCCAATCACCACAACAAAAACCACAGCTCCAAAATGTCAACAGGTCAACAATTCAATACCCATTGGGCATAATCTCCACTAGGTCCCAAAAATGATCAAATATCCAAAGAAAGCAGATTAGGCAATTCAAAATCAGAGCATCAACTATCCAAGAAATGAAATATGGAACCATAAATAAATTACCATATACAAGAAACTTTTAAGCTAGATAACCCAACTGATGAAATACTTATTAGGTGACATTTGAACAAAACATGGACAGATAGAGAACACCAAAGTATTAGGTAGCAATACCTTTATAGTACTAGTACTGTTGGTTGCGATAGCTTGCTGGTTTGACTCAAATGATGCAACTCTTGACTCATTGTGTCTCATTGACATTATTTTGTGGCATATTTGCATGAATCTCAGCTAGCAGTCTTCCTTGTTCCCTAATAAGTTCTACTTGCTCTTTAGCTTGTTCTTGAAGCATCACTATCTGATCTCTTTGTTCAGCCATGATGCGGTCCAACTATTATTGCTTCGTAGGCTAGGTGAACACATAGATGCATCATGATATTAAAAGTTGATGGTCGAAAAACTTGTTCTAGCTCACAAAGAATGACAATAATGTCCATCTCTAGTTGAACCAGATCATGAGCCAATAATTTCTTAGAGCACATCAGTCTAAAATACCTACTTAGCCTAAGCAAGGGATAATGAACATATTTTGGCAATGATTTTCTTAGAGCTATAGGCAGTAACTGTTGCATCAAAATATGATTATCATGGCTCTTAAGCCCTAAAATCTTTGGTGGCTTTAGTTGTACACACCTAGACAAGTCAGCAGCATACCCATTAGGAACTTTTACCCTTTTCAATAGTTTGCAAAAATTTAATTTCTCACTTTTACTCAAAGTGAATGAAGCTCGGGGGTAAAGAAGATGCACCATTCAAATGGATGTAGTTCTAGTCTTATTCCTATGTCCTTCAAATCCAGACGTGACTTATGATCTCTTTTCTTATCCATCTCAAGTAATATGGACAGAAGCATTTCACTTCTTAATGTGCATCACATCAAGATTATGATGTAACAAATTATCTTTCCAAAATGACAATTCAAAGAAAACAGTTTTTTTCTTCCAATTAAATGGTAAATTTTCATTATCACTCACTAACTTTCCAAACTTTAAATTGATACCATATAATTCATTTAAAATCATATCTCCAGACAACAAAGTAGGTCTCTTTCTGTGCTCTTGTCTACCATTAAATGATTGAACATCATTTCTAAAAGGGTTATCTGGTTCTAAGAACCTTCGATGTCCCATGTAGTAATGCTTTTGCCTGTTCTTCAACCACTATGACACTATCTCATTTTGACAAGTGGGATAAGCAAACCCCCCTTTGGTGCTCCATCCCGAAAAATTAGCATATCCAGGAAAATTACTAATAGTCCACAATAATGCTGCTCGCATTTGAAAATTCTACTTAGAATAGGCATCATAAGTAGACACGCCCACATCTCATAATTCTTTCAACTCTACAATTAGAGGTTCTAAATAGACATCAAGATTCTTCCCTGGAGTGCTAGGACCAGGTATTAGCAATGACAAGAAAAAGAAATGTTGCTTCATACACATCCATGGGGGTAAATTATAAGGCATCAATACGACAAGCCAAGTACTATGAGCAACATTCATATTTTTAAAAGGATTAAACCCATCGGAAGCTAAACCCAATCTCACATTGCACACATCTTTAGAAAAATCAAGGTAAAGATAATCAAAATTTTCCAAGTAGGTATGTCTGCTGGGTGTCTCATAAGACCATCATCTATTCAATCCTCCCCATGCCATCTCATTGACTTAGTCTTTGATGATAAACAAACGCTACAATCGAGGTTTTAGTGAAAAAAGCCAAATAACTTTTTTTACAATCTTTCTTTTCTCCCTTGTAGGATCACTATCATTAAATTCCCATCTAGAGTCCTTACATGTTTCACAATATTTCCATCCAAATTTCTCCCCCCAATATAGTGTACCCAAGACCTAACTGTTTCATTATCTTTTCAGCTTCATAATATGATCGAGAAATTTCTACACTATCGGATATGATTCTCTCAACAAATTAAGAAGCATTTCAAAATGTTTATTTGACCACTTCTCTACACACTTAAGGTGCAACAATCAAATAAGAAATGAAAGTTCAGAACAATTTTACACCCAGGATACAACTCTTGTGGAGAATCATTAATGAGCTTATAGAAATTTTCAACATATGAATTTGGCAATTCAACTCCAGGAGATGTGTTAAGAAGATCAATTTCATCATGCATTGGAATGCCAAATGCATCATGCAGCAATCCATCCATGTCATCATTTTGATTATAGGTATAGCTTGCAAATTATGACTAACATTTGATCTAGATGAACTAGAGGATGAAAGTTCTCCATGTACTATCCAATGAGAATATCCCTTAATAAACCCCTACACTATAAGGTGCTCTCGTGCCTCTATTTCTGTCCTCATTACCCCATTTCCACATTTTACACAAGGACGCAATATTTTTCTATTTAAACTTGCATTATTCATTGCAAATCTTGAAAAGTTGTCTACACCATTTTGATATGCAATGCAATTTCTAGGAATATTCATCCAAGATTTATCCATGTTGGTGATGGCACAATCAACAATAGACAGGCTAAAGTCGCAACCTAAGGAGTAAAAATACAATATGTAAGATTTATGCAATTTAATTTAGGGCATTAAAAAATTTGAGAAATACAAATCAATGAAACAAATTCAAATTCAAATCTAACTAAGAAGTAAAAAATATATATATTTAGAAACCTAAACTGTCCACAATCTAACCAAAAAAAAAAAAAAAGGAAATCCAATCTCTGTGTTTTTCCCTTAAACTGTCCACGTTTGATAAAAGGTAACTAGCATTGAGGATTTTCTTTTACATTATTCTTTACTATGCCACCATTAAACACCTGCATTCCAAGAGTGGTATTAGAATAATTAGAAAATAATAGCATTTACTTGTCATTAATTTTTGCCAACATATAATGATGTCAAATTGATTGGATCAAATTTGGTATTTTCATTTGATCATATTTAATTTAGTTAAGAGGAAAAAGTTTTAAAATAGGTTTCAAACCCTTAGTAAATAAATAATGAAAGTGTTTCTCCAAATATTAGGTTTCCATACCTATACCTATATTCCCTTTAAGGAAACAAACAATGTCCAAATAACCAAGAATACACCATCATGATCCATAAGGTTAACAACTAGTTGTTAGGCTAAACATTTTGGGTTTCCACACCTTTTTTTCAGTAATAAAAAGAGATAATTGTGCACTTAATTTTTTGTCACATATGAAAATGATTGTTACGGCAAAAGGCCTTTAGAATGCTCTTGGATTTCTACAACAGTGTGGGAGAGTCGAATAAAACTACCATTAAGAAAAAACTTTGAACCTTTGGTTAATTTGTTACTTTAAAGGAAGCCTATCCATTTGTTTCGTGGCTACTTTGAGCAGTTGAAGAATATTCATACGAAAAAGCTGTTTCTATAAGGTCAACCAAAGCATAATGGTACAAGGATAACAATGATGATGCAATTCAAGCCTCTATTTCTTCTCTCCGCTTTGACATTCTTTACACTCATGCCTTACTGCTTAAAAGTTGTTCCAGTCCCACTGTATCTCAAACAGCCTTTCTACACCATCTATAGGATAGGATTCACTATGGTTTACTAGACACCTTAGCACACAAAGTCTAGTCCTATTGTAAATTTAATGGCAGCTTATATATTTAGCATTATGGCAGCAAACATTAAAGAATTACTAGGTTTTATAATGGAGAACAAAGATGAGCAAAAGTCAACTTCGTCTTCAACTATTTGTTGGAACATTTGAAAGGCTAGGAACCATTTGTTATCTTAAAATTCAGAGATTGCTATAGTTAAGTATTTAGTCTATTCAATTCCACTACAGAAATGCAAACTTAGAATCCCTCACAAACTTTTTGTTAAGTTTGAGCAACAACAAGATGTCAAACCATACTATAAAAAAAAAAAAAAAAAGGAATAAAAAGTTGAAACAAAAATGCACGTGATAGTCATCCACCAATAAAAGAAGCATAAGATTTGACATTACAGCAAAAAAAAAAAAGAAAAAAGGACAATAAACCATCTATGTCCTAGTGACAAAATAACAGCATATGTTTCAAGATACAACCATACAAAGTTTATTTCCATATCAAACGAGAAAGGCAATACATGTTCAAATAAATCAAGAATGATCTTCTACAAAGTAGCATACCTTGCAGCCTCCACATTAAAACAGCCATCATAACAAAGAACAAAGGGATATCAGTACAAGTGCAAGTGAATCAAAACAAGTGACTAAAAAATTAAAAAAAAAATTGTGGTAGTATCAGTAATAGAAGAGGGTTGTTTCTTGGGGTAGGAGAGGGTTGTTCCTTGATTTTGAGTTTGTGGAGATTGAGAAGTTTGTAATGGTTCTCTCTGTTTTTCATTCTTGGAAGTAAAGGTATCACATGGGAACAGTCCACAATTTATGAGTAGTTCATGGCAGTACATCAATGATTGAAATTAGAAAAGCTACTAACAATGACTTTTATCAAATTTTCAGAGGAGTGGGGGAAAATTCTGGCAGTGAATGTGACGAAATCAGCTAAACCTTTTTTATTCCTTTGCTTCATCACATTTTCCATTCTTAAATCTTATTTATAACTGCTCCTCCTCACAATCCTCCTTTATTTAATTCTTGAACTGATCTTTGACCCAATTAAAAGATCATTACATTTTACAGTTAAGATGGGGTATACTTTTGCTATAGATTGTTGCAAACCAAGAAATACAGACAATAGTGGTGGAAACCTAAAGACAAAGAAACATTTTTTTCTTTAACGTAGTCTAATTTGATTATATAATTATGGTAATAGGAAGTTTCTGATAATCAGTCATCTTCAAAAGAAATTAGAAGTGCCTGCCAAGTTCAGGGGTTACCTTGCACCTCTCCATGCTTCCTTTTTACTATTTCTAAGCTATTTTCTCATCACCTACCACTGATAATTCCATCCTTCCTTCTTTATCCTATTCATATTCTATAACTGATACCATCACAATTATCACACTTATCATTGCAATTAACATCTCCATTCATTCTATGTACCTATTTCAATGCACCTGACCTAGTAAAGCACAAATAAGGAATTCACTATCATTTGCAAACAATTAGAGGAGTAAGAGGCGGTGGAGACCCTTGAAGAGGAGAGCTGCAAAAATTCACTTTAAAAACTAAACAACAATCAGCTGAACATGTAAATATATGGAAATGTTTAGACAAAGTATATAAAAGAGTTATACCTTATGCAATTACATTATATGATACAGCTATTTAAAATAATCAATCCATCCAAGAATTGCTCATTATAACCACTACATTTGGCATATGCCATGGACTTTTTCGATTTACATACATACAACCGACACAAAGAAAGTGAATAAAAGGAAGAGGTAGAGAGAGAAGCTCTGAACTCCTGTGAGTACTCTTTTCATGCCTTGCTCACCATGATAGGACTACAAGCTTTGTTGCAAATGCATGATCCCTCTGCTGGTTAGTCGCTATTCTATATGTACTATTTTCTTACTACTGTGATATCTTGAGGTGTGTATCTACGTTTACTTCTGGTTGCCTTTGTTCCCTCTGACTTTGATTACAGTTTTGTTTTCCTGGAGCCCGGATTTCCTTGGGTACAACAATGCTAGGGTTTCTTGCATGTGTTTCTGCCTGTGTTGCTATTATCAGTTGCTAACCACTATTCCTAACTACTATTCTAATGCGTTTTCCTGGTTATATCGACGCCCTTGTTTTGACTGTACTACCAAGTGTTCTATTAGCTACCTTATTTAGTAGATTGATTTGGGAAGGTTGTGAACCTATTTTCTGCCTAGTGTTTAGCTATCATATTAGTTTAGTCTTTCTCTTGTTCCTTTGTTCAATCTTCTATACCTGCCATCCGGTATATTTGATATGCTTTAACCGCATATTTCTTGCAAAAACCAATTTGTCAGACTTTGTTATCCTGTCTCCCCGGTAAGAATTTTTCCCTGCGTGCTATGCTCCAATTTGAATTCCAAACTCCCAAATTCAAGCTGCTCTAATTTGCTGTCAGCCTCCTACCCCACCCAACTAGAGAATACTTCTAACTACTCCACTCCCTCATCCTCCTATAATCTCTTGTTTTATCCACCGGCTCCTCTTTCTGATGGCCTGGACCTAATGGTCCAGACTAGAGGACAAAATAAATTGAACATTTCTGGGGTGTCGTCTTCCTCCATACCCCAGACAATTCTCTCTTCTCCCTAGATTGTGCCTCAGGTATCTGCTGTCCCAATCTTGGACATGGCCAATACAAACCTCTCATCCCTAACTCAACCCGAGATACTGATGGCACTCGACCCCAGTCCTCCTTTATCATCTACCCTCATTGTTCAATTACCTCAATTGCCGGCTCCAAAACCAAACATAGCATCCTCCTCAGTGGGCCCTGATGTTGGGAGCATGCACCCTCCAGTTGCCCAGTTAGCTGTTGAGAATATACCGAACTGCTCTCAGGTGGGGAGCATGCCTCTTTCTGCTATACCTGTGATTCTTGTCTCTCCTGATCCCTGTGTGGGGAACAATATCAACTCATAGATGAAGTCACAACCTTCTCTCAAACCTGTGGATTCCAATCAAACGATTCGTACCTGGGCTAATGTTGTGAAAGGGAACCGTGAGCAATGTAATGGAATGAAATTAAGCTATATTCCCAGCTCAAGAAACTTCGTTGATATTGATGCACTGGACTTTGAGGATACTATGGGCAAGTTGGGTTTCTGTCTAATAAGGATGTTTGCGGGAAGATTCCTGGGAATGAAGGCAGTAATAGAACTTACTAAGCAATGGGGTGTTCGATCAAAGGTTCACACTCACGCCTCTGGATGGTTGATCTTCCACTTCAATTCGGATGCTGATAGACATGATGTTCTCCGTGGAGGGCCTTATGCAGTATTTAGGAGATCACTCATGCTTAAGGAGATGCTATCAGAATTTGATTTTTCCCTGGATGAGGTGAGTATAATGCCAATATGGGTCACGTTCCCAGCTTTGCCTCTCGGTTGTGGGAACATGAAGACTCTTAGTAAAATTGCTTCTGCTATTGGTATACCAATTATGACCGATATGCTTACAGCAACATTTGATCGTCTGTCCTATACTAGAGTTCTAGTGGAAGTTGATGTGTCTAAGCCCTTAGTGAAAGTGGTGCTAATAAGATTACCATCCGGCAAGATCAAATGGCAAACTATGAGGTTTGAGTTTGAACCATCCTACTGTAATTTTTACTGCAAATTCGGCCATGTCATAGAGGCTTGCATCGGGGGAAAAATGAAAAAGAGGGAACAGTTGATGAAACCCAGTGGTGACCAAGCTAACAAATGTCAAAAGAGTATGCCAAGGCCCTTGTCTGCACCGGTCGGACAGAAGCTGAGATCAACTTCACCTCCTCAGACAAGGCATTCACGTATTGACAAGGGGAAAGAGCCAACCCAATGTAATGATCATGACGCATGCACAACATATAATCTGTGGCTGAAGGCAGTGTACATGGGCTGGATAAGGAACTAACTAGAGATATATTGGCCAATAGTGGCGCTAGAGCCAATGATGCACCATCAGTATCAGTTGGGCAACGAAACCAGTTTAGGGATACAAGGGGCAGGTCCAGGACAAGGCGTATAGGACGTCCACAAATGAGAACAAACTCATGGAGGCATGTTCAATTTGGAATTAATAAATCGGTTCCTACTGCTAGAAATGTTAGTAGTCCTGAAGAAATTCCAAAGACTATGGTGAATGCAGGTAAGGCAACTGTGCAAGCCACGCAATTTATTCGTTTAGTATGGAAGAAATATGCTTAACGTAGTGTTAACTTGATTTGTGCCAAAAAGGCACTAATTAGTCCACCATGAGAGTTGCATCCTGGAATATTCGAGGGTTCAACATGACCCTCAAGCAACACGGGGTACGAGAATTTATTTCAAAACATCGTGTGGATGTCATTGGATTACTGGAAACAAAGTTGATTGTAGATGGGCTAGATAATATCCTTCAACACATTTTTTGTAATTGGTCAATTTTACATAACATGGTTGAATCTGATAGGGGTAGAATAGTCATCTTCTGGAATGGGGCAAAGGTGGATGTCAACTTATTCCACTGCTCGCCTCAGGCTATCACTGTTTGCATCACATGTAAGATTTCTCATGTTACTTATTTCTTTACTTTCGTCTATGCTTACAATTCTGTTGTGGCAAGAAGGACTTTGTGGAACGAGATTGAGTACTTAACTTCCTCGCTATTAAAGGCATGGATCCTTATGGGTGATTTTAATACTTATTTACATGTGGATGATAAACTCAGTGGTACCATACCTACAACATATGAAATTAGGGACTTTGCATCATTATGTGCTGAAACTGGTCTGGAGGACCTTCCATATGTCGGGCCGCGGTTTACATGGACGAATTCAACGGTGTGGTCTAAACTTGACTAGGTTATGGGTAATAATGCATGGTTCCAATGCCAAGTCCAGGCATCGGTGGAATTCCTCCCTATTGGGTTTCTTTCTGATCATAGCCCTGTCATTTGATCAGTGGTAGACAACAATGGGGGATCAACTCATCCATTCAGGTTCCTTAACTTTTGGGCTGACCATGACTCGTTCCACAATATTGTCAAGGGAGTATGGGATCGGACATGCACAAAATTTCACCAGTTCACTCTATGCCGTCGGTTGAAAGAGGTAAAGCAGGACTTGCGGAGATTAAACAGACTGAAATTCTCTCACCTGTCTAATCTTGTTGAACAAGCAAATATGGTTGTACTTAATGCCCAACAACTATTACTTGAGAACCCTGTGGATCAGAATCTTATTGCATAGTTCAAGGGTTGTAAATGGTCTGCATGGTGTCTTGTGGAGGCAGAAATGAAGTCCTACCAACAACTTGCAAAAGATAAGTATGTTGCTCAAGCTGACAAGAATACTCGTTACTTCTTCAACATTGTCAAACGGAATAAAAAAAAGAGCTTCATTGCTTCGATTATCAAGGAAGATGGTAACCTGACTGACAGTCCTAAGGCTCTTGCTGATGAATTTGTGGAATACTACCGGAGCCTGCTGGGGACTAAGGTGTACTGCCAGGAAATCAATGCGGACTATATTCGTGCTGGGCCGATGGTTCCTCATGACCTAAAGGATGACTTAATTAGGGATGTCACTATCCAGGATATTAAATTAGCCCTGTAGGATATTGGTGACTGCAAAGCTCCGGGTCCAGACGGATATTCGGCCTTATTTTTCAAGAAAGCATGGGGTACAGTTGGATAGAATCTATGTGACGCTGTTTGGGAATTCTTCACATATGGCAGATTACTAAAGCAGATCAACCATTCTATTATTACTCTGGTTCCCAAGACTGAACATGCAAAGAGGGTGGGAGATTATCGGCCAATTTCTTGCTACAATGTGGTGTACAAGATTATTTCTAAAATTTTGGCAGAAAGACTTAAATTGGTTGTTCTGCATCTTGTAGACATCTCCCAGACAGCTTTCATTCAAGACAGACTTATGACTAATAACATCCTCCTGGTTCAAGAGCTTATGTGTGCGTATAGTAGGACAAGAGTTTCTCCTAAATGTACTATTAAAATGGACCTAAAGAAGGCTTATGACTTAGTTAACTAGGACTTCTTACTGGAATTACTTACAGAAATTGGGTTCCTACATATTTTCGTGAACTGGATTGAGCAGTGTGTGACTACTACTTCTTTCTCTATTGCTATTAATGGGACTGTGCAGGGTTTCTTTAGAGGTGCTAAAGGTCTATGTCAAGGGGATCTGATCTCTCCTATGCTGTTTGTCATTTGCTTGGAATATTTCTCACGAGTTGTTAAAGTGCACACACTTGGGACTTTATTCAGATATCATCCCAAGTGTGAGGCATTAACGATTACTCACCTTGCATTTGCGGATGACCTGATATTGTTTGCTAGGGGTGATTGTTCTTCTGTTCGTATTCTCCTTGACTGCCTGGAAGTATTTAAGAGGTGCTCGGGTCTTGAAATTAACAAGGATAAGTCAAATATTTATCTTGTTGGGATCCGAAGGACTGATCAGGAGAGTATTCTGGTTGACACGGGCATTCCTATTGAGGAACTTCCATTTCGCTACCTAGGCTTACTAATCATTAATGGTAAAATAAGGCTAACTTTCTACAAACCATTGCTTGATAGAATTGGCTCATACATTGGGAGATGGTCTGCACGTTCTCTTTCTCATGCTGGGCGACTCCAATTGATCCAGTCTGTTCTTCAAGGTGTTGAGTGTTTTTGGTTGTCCATTCTCCCGACTTCGTTAGCTGTTATTTGCTAGTTGGATAGGATGGCTAGGGATTTTCTGTGGAACTCAAAAAATGCATTGGTTTCCTGGAAAGATATTTGTCTTCCCAAGACTAAAGGTGGACTTGGATTGCGAAATTTACAGACTTGGAACGAGGCGTTATTGTCTAGAATCATTTGGGACTTACAAGCTGAGAAACAATCCTTGTGGGTCAAATGGTTGGACCACTACTATATGAAGGGCAGATCAGTTTGGGAGATTGATCATCACAGGGACCATTCCCCTCTGTTTCGTAGACTGCTATCAATTAGAGACATGATACTGGAGCGGGAATAGGATATTCATAGTGCGGCTGATCTTCTTCATACTGGGGCTAAGGGTACTGATTCGTTCACCTCTCAAGCTTATGAATATCCGAGGTCAAATACATTGAGGGTATATTGGGCTAATACTATTTGGAAGCAGGGTCTAACCCCTAAACACTCATTCATTCTTTGGTTGTGTGCTAGGGGAAGGCTGAAGACCAAGAATGCACTTGTGTTTCGGCTTGATGACATGTCGTGTCCACTATGTAAGTCACATTTAGAAATGACTAACCATTTATTTTTCAAGTGCTCTATTTCTGCTACTATTTAGATGGAAATTAAAAGGTGGCTAGGCTTACCACAAGCAATGAATACGTCCAATGCTTGCCTTAAGTGGTACAAGCATGCCAACTGTGGTTCTTTATGGTTAGCTAAGGCAAAGGCTACTGCTATGGCTGCCATATTCTACTACATTTGAAATGCTCGTAACAAGGCTATTTTTGAGGGGGAAGTTTGCCAAGCATTGGATATTTCCAAAAGGATTAAAACACATGTGTACACTGTTATATTTACTTTGTACCCTAATGTTTTGATAGTTTTGAGAACTGTAGTGATATTCGCTAGTTAATAGTCTCCTTGACTACGAACTAGTGAACAACCATGTAAATATCTTTTGATCAATATTAATCCATTTACATTTTGATCCAAATATATATATATATATATATATATATATATATGGATTAACATTCAACCAGAATGAGGCAACAGTCAACCTAGGATTGAGCCTTCCAAACAGAGATAAAATTCGGCAAATCATAATTAAAAATAGCAAAAGAAGTTTGAGTATTTTTCCAAGATTAGAAATTCCATATTGAGAGAAACTGCTATATTAATAATGCTTTATAGTTGTGTCGATTGTCCATTTCTATTGAGACCAATCTCAAAGAGATTTGAACCTAATACCCAAATAATAGCATATCACAAATCAGACAGTAGCTAATAAAGGGATAAAATCGAACCTTTGTTCTACTCCAAGATTGACACTTGACGAAGAGAAGAAAGAGGAAATGCCAGCACTTGAGGCTGCTGCAGTGGAGAAAACTGATTGGGCTTGCTGGTACCGGTGACACAGAGATAACAGAAGGGGCTTTTGGTAAGGAGCGAGTTTGTTGGTACTAGAGATAAAGAGAATCAAAGTGCTTTTGCGAGGAAATGGGTAGCTTTTGTGGGGAAAATGAGTAAAGTGAAAAGGAGTGCTTTTGCGGTAAGAGGTCCTTTTTTCACTTACTGGGATGGTTTTTTTTAGAAGGAGAGTTTCATTTAGCACTATTTTTTTTCACTCATGGCGCCATTTTTTTTTACAGCTCAGTTTTTTTAAAAAAAATAGAATAGCTATTATGACAGTTTAACATGTCAAAAAAGATAATACAATATATAATGGAAAAAAGTATTCTAACACATTTTAGAAATGTCATAATATGGTTCTAAGAACACATTAAAATTTACATTTGTAGTAAATCTAGTAAAAGGGTATGATTTTACTTGTGCCTATTATGACATTTTCGGTAAACTGTCACAAATTTGCATTTCTAATTACACCTTTAAAAATATGTTATAATAAATATGTCACAATATGATTAACTTCTAGTAGTAACAAGCCACTTCTCTGGTGGTTTGAATTATTAAAAAAAAAAAAAAAGAAGAGAAAGATACAAATTGTAATGTAGATTTTACTATAACCTCCTTAACTAATTAACAAGAAAAAAATGATACCTTACTTATAATCAAATACTCTTCTACTTTTTTATACCAACTCAAAATAAGACATTCAATTCTCAGTTAAACACGAGATACAGTGTACAAACAGCTTAGTCAATTGCAGAAGAGAAAGGATCGTGAGAAGAAGAATCATTCAGGCCTGAAACTCCAATTTCGGAGTTAATATGCTGATTTTGTGGACTATTCTAGAGATAAATATATATGAAATAGTTTTTTGCCTTAGTCCACAAAAGAGAAAGAAAAACAAATGCCTCATAGATAAGGAATACTTACCAACTAAAAAGTAAGAGAATTTCATGTAAATTTTTACTTTTAGTGCACAAATAACTTTATATATATATTTACTTTATTTATATAAAAAAAATTGAGTCGCCTTTTAGTGGTTTTAAAAAACAGAACGTGAGATGGTGTTGGTTTCGATATTTGCATAGGCATAGAACAACAATGGTTGAGCAACGACTAATAAATTTTCATATATATGGTGAGGGGCAAATTTTACTCCTGATTATTTGGCGGATAATAGTATCAAAGAAGAAGTTTATTTTGTCTTCAGAAATTATGACCACGATCACATTGTGTTACGAACCTCATTTTGTCTCAATATATCAATTTTTAAATTCTTCTTAATTTGCCATCAATTGACCGTTAGTTGATACCATTAAATATTAAACAAAGAGTGATTAAAAAAACCTTCTTACTAATAGTAATTTATAAAAAAAATTTAAAAAAAAAGTTTCCATTCTAATTCAACTACTGGATGAAATGAAATTCGGACCGCAATGTGAGAATTAGTCAAAATATTGGATGGCAAAAAGAATTTTTCTTTATAATTAACAGGGTTAGATAATGGTCAACACTACAGAAATGGCAAATCGAGAAAAAATAAAATACGGAATATTGATTGTGAACACTGCTAGCCATTCTCACGAAAATTTCAAAGACGAAGCACGTGCTCTAAAGGCAGAAATCGACATTTCTTTCTCAAGCTATAGCTGTTGCATGCCTAGCTAGCTAGCCACGTTCATATTATAGTGCAAATTCAAAGTTACAAAAGAGATGGGCGGTTCACGTAGCTTTTCGTTTCAAACTCTTTCTTCTACATTGCTTGCCACGACGGTGGGATATGTTGTAATAATACTATTAATTGGTGCAGTGAATTTGCACAAAGATAGGCATTCTAACTAATATAAATAAGAGCAAGAAAAGATATCTTTCTTATAAAAATAAATGAAATTCACTTAATCAATTTTCTCAAACTTAAAACTTTATTTAAAAGATTATTTGAATATAGATGAATTACGAAAGTGTACATTGATTAATAATGATTCACGATCATAGATCTAGACTCATTGATTCTTTTGATTGTTACATACGTAGCTTTCTTTCTCAGGGAAAAATATGAGAACTCCAAGAAGTGGCTAGAGTTTTAAGTACATATAATCAAGGACCACAATCTTAATGTATTTAAATTATCGTGCAGCTACTAAAACAACTTATCATAGTTTTTACAACTATACTCTTGGATTTTTACACATTATAAATAACCTCATACTTTATTAAAATGACGTGCCCATATAATTAAATATAGACTACTATAAATGGGTCTTAAACTTTATAACAATAACAATTACATAATTAATTTAGTGATATATGTATATCCATATGTCCAAATGTTAAATAATAATATACGTGTGGTTATGATTTAAGTCCAAATTCTAACAATTTCCCACTTGGACTTTTTTGTTCATGTGCACAAGCAGTAGACCAAATAACTATGTGAAAATTATAGATCAATATAAGTGTTAGTAAATTTTAGTTTGTTATCTTAAACCAACCCTATCCATTAGTCTCGTTAATACATTGATCAGAGAAGCATTCATTGCATTAAAAGCACGACTAAACACAACAATATTGGTCACATATATTAATTCAACTAAATGACCAGGAATATGAGTATGGATGTGTAGCATGGAAATTACATTTGAATGTGATCTATATATGTCTATTTCCAACTGGTCCATATGAGATCATTTAATCGAATATAACATCTAAGGTGGAAATGAATAACTGAACTTTATTGTATTAATCGAGCAAATAGTAAAAAATGTATCATCATGACAACATGAACAAGGGTAATAGCACAAATGTAAATTACAGACTCCCACTGCATTCAAACGCCATCTAAAGATAAACACACATACTAGTGGTGTGCTATATAAAGGCTTTAATTTCGGTGTTAGAGGTTTAGTCAGCGGATCCGCAAGCATTGAGCCTGTCTCAATTATAAACTCAAGTTTATCCACTTAAGTTGGAATTTGAATACCCAACGATCTTAAGTTTATCAGACATTGTATAAGTGAGCATATAGTCATTCATTCTCTACAAATACCTCACGACCTTTTTAGCTGCTTGCTAATGAATGAGGCTCGAATTGCTCAAATATCTGCCTAGCATTCCAACAATGAAGGCAAGATCTGGACGAGTGTAGACGTGTGCATATATAAGAGTTCCAAATGTTGAAGCATAAGGAATGTCTATCATTTGCTTGGATTCAAGGTTATTTTTAGGGCACTATTTGTCACTAAACTCTCTCCTTTAACCGTAGGGGTATCAAGTGGTTTATAATTTTGTATCCTAAATCATTGTAATAACTGCTCGATGTAAGTCTTTTGTGATAATCCAAATATTCCTCAAATGAATTTAAATTGCTAATGCAAAAGTTGCTTCACCAAGATCCTTCACCTCAAATTGCTTTGAGAGAACTTTCTTAATTTCATGTATTAATCCTACATCGTTATATGCTAGCAAAATATTATCTACAAAAAGTACTAAAAAGATGTACTTATCCTTGCAAATTTTGTGATACACACAGTCATCTACGACATTTACCTCAAAACCAAATGATAAAATTATCTCATGAAATTTATAGTACAATTCCTGTTTAAACTCCTAGATGAATTTTTTAAGTTTACAAACTAATTATTTAGAATCCTTAGAATTTAAACCCTCCAGTTGTACCATATAGATCATTTCATCATTGTTTTCATTAAAAAAAAAAAACTAGTTTGACATTCATATGATGTAGCTTAAGATTAAATTGTGCCACTAATGCCATAATTATTCTGAAAGAATCTTTCGAAAAAATTGGAGAGAAAGTCTCTTTATAGTCAATGCCATTATTTTGAGTAAATCCTTTAACAACCAAACACGCTTTATATCTTTCCACATTACCTTGTGGATCCTTCTTAGTTTTAAAAACTTATTTACAACCAATCAGTTTCACACCTTCAAGTAAAGGAACAAGATCCCAAACGTCATTGTCTTTCATTGATTGGATTTCCTCACCTATGCCATTTATCTATGTTTGAGCATTCGAGCTTTCAATGGCTTGGCAAAAGGTAACTAGATCATTTACCATTAAGTTAATACTTTCTATATGCTTGGTAAAAAACACAATGTAATAATGTGGAATTGTGCTTCTTCTTTCTCGAATGGATCTTCTTAAAGACATTGGTTCTTGAGGTTGCTCCTCAGAAATAACTAGTTGAGGAATGACTATATGATCAGGATCAAGCACAGCTTGTTGATCTAAGTTAGGAGAAAATTCAACATTATCTTATGTTGGTTATTGTTGTTGAACACTATTAGGCACAAAAACTTGTATATGTTTGGGAACAACCATAAGAAGGAAAACATATTTTTCCTCAAAAATAATGTTTCTTACCTTATCTTTCCCCTCGACCTCAAAATCCTCAAAGAACCGGGCATTACCTATCTAAAAAAATGTTCTATTATGGGAATCATAGAACTTGTAACCCCATGACAGTTTAAAGTATCTAACAAAATGGCAATTAATCATTCTTGCATCAAATTTCTTTTCATTAGGGCTGTAAGGCCTTGCTTCAGCTGGATATCCTTATACTCGTAAATGCTTTAACACAGGTTTCTTAGTTGTTCATAACTCGTATGGAATTTTGGTTGTTGCTTTATTTGGTACTATAGCTAAGATATAGATTGCAGTTTTAAGTGCATTACCCCAGAGTAATTTTAGTAAAGCAGTATAACAAATCATACTTATCACCATATCTTTAAGGGTTCTTTTTTGTCTTTAAATAACTCTATTCATACTGGGAGATCCTGGCATAGTATACTGAGGGACAATCCATACTCTTCTAGGAATTTAGTGAATGGCCTTAAACGTTGTTCACCTGAACCGTTATTCTTGTCGTAGTATTCACCACAATGGTCAGATTTTACACATTTAATCATTTTTGCCTAGCTGGTTTTCAACTTCAGTATTTTAAACTTGTCCAAAGCTTCTGATTTCTCATGTATAAAAAATAGATAACTATAATAAGAGTAATCGTTTATGAACGTTATAAAGTACTATTAACCATTCCAAGAAGTTGTAGGAAATTGTCCATATATGTCTTTATGTACTAGTTCCAAGACGTCTTTAGCTCTCTCAAGATTTATCTTTTTCTTATCTGTTACTTACCTTTAATACACTCAACACATATTAGATTGTTTAAAGTATTAAGTGTTTCGAGAATTCTATTTGACACAGGTCTTTCAATTCTCATTTTAGAGATATGACTTAATCTTTTGTGCTACAATGAATAGAAACCCTCATTAGTTAATTTCCGTTTTAGTGCCCTGTGTATCTACATGCAAGGATTCATTACAAGAGGTAACTATAGTAAACTCATATGAATTGTCATAAGGGGACCAAAAAAAAAAAAAATGGTTCAAAGTAATTTAGAATCAAAATAAAGACAATACTATTTATTACCAAATGAATAAAAATATCATTCTTTGTCAAAAATAGAAATAGAAACTAAATTTTGTCTTAAATGACGGTACAACGAATGTTTTTTTTTAATTCTAAATAATAACTAAAATTTAATAATAATTTGAATGTCCAAATAGCCTAAACCTCTACCGTGCTACTATTCCCCATATAAATGAATCTTTCATCATCACTTGATTAGCGGTAACTCGGGAACCCTGCATCGATATACTTATGTGAGTAGTAGTACTTAAATCTAACCACTAAGTATATTTTGGTACCGAAACTAAATTAACCTTTGAACAGACAAGAGTTAGAGTAATACTTTTCTTTACGCTCCATGTGTAATACTTAAGACATTCTTTCTTAACGTGAGAGGAATCCTTGCAGAAAAACACTTGACGTCTTTCAACTATCCCTTCTACTTTTTTTTTTGCCGATGCATCTCCAATCATTTTACCCTTCCTTTTCTTGTTGCCCTTTTAGAACGAAGTCAGATTAACACTCTCATCTTTATAATGTCTTATCCCTTCTTCTTCCTGTACTAAATGTGAAATAAATTCTTTAACTATTTATTTATCTTTTTGATAGTTGTAACTCACCTCAAACTGACCGAATTTAGAATGAAGAGACATCAAAACAAGGTACACTAGCAGATCATCTAAAAAATCTAACTTTAGTATCTTAAGTTTTGAGATAGTGTGAGACATCTCGAGAATGTGTTTCTTGATGTTTCCTGAATCATTGTACCTCATGACTATGAATTTATGTAAAAATGTAATTGTCTCTACCTTTTTGTTCTTTACAAAGAGTTGTTCCAATTGTTCGAGAAACTTAAGTGCATTTGTCCGCTGGGACATGCTACCAAGAAAAGTTTTTGGGATTGTACTCTTCATGATCATTAGACTTATCTTACGTGAGTGCTCCGACTGAGCTATTTTCCTCTTTTGATCAGAGGTTCTATTGTCCATCAGCTTAGCAGGACGTAGCTCCCTAAGAGCTAAGTTCATATCAATACATCACAAATGAATTATGACCTTATCCTTCCAAACTTTAAATTTTGCACTACTTAGTTATAAAATGTTATTCAAATTCGCAGACAATTGAGCAATAGAAATACTAGTAACTGTAACAGAGAAAAAAGATATAAAATAAATTAAAACTCAATCACAAAAAATTAAAATACTTTTATACCTTATGGCTAAATTCATAACAACAACCCTATCACAAGAAGACCGGTGCAGTACTAAGTCTAGTCTTTGGATAGAGAATTAGCTTACAAGTGATCTCCTTGGTATAGTTATCAAGCACTAATATAATAAAATCTAGTCAAGTACTAAGTCTTTCTTTGGGCCGACTTAATACTCACTATGGACACTTAATAACTATGACATGCTCATTACTACATGTGTTTGAGCTTCTCAGCCTATCAATAGTAACCTTCCTTTGGGCTGATTTCTATTCACATTATTGGCACAAAACACAACATCTAATTAGTTCATTGCCGAAAAGCTGATAGGAATCGTCCCGGGTATGATGGCAATTTAAAGAATGGGGAAAGAAGATCAAATCATGACTCATGGCTCCTTGGGTAGAGGCCATATTTGAGAGATTTCAAAGAGCTTTCCAAGCTAGAAAATTCAACAAACCAAGAGTTAAGAGACTTGTGAAGAGATGAGTGGTGAAAAAAGACCAAAGAAGGCACAAAAGGTTAAAATCTCTATGTGGAGGATCAAACCAATATTTAAATAAGGATTGAAAGCCAAATGAGTACCAAGAGGAGCTCAAAATGATCAACATTTCATTTGCAAGATCAAGAAAATACATGAAAATGCAATTAAGGCAAAAAGAGTAGGTTTTGAAGTATAATAAAATAAAGGATGGAGACCAGAAGAAAGCCGGCATTGGCCCTAGGCCCTAAACTGGTGCCAATCTAAAGATGGATGTTATTGTCGAGAGACAAAACCAAACCGGCTCTGGCCCTAGTGCTTGAACCGGTGCTGGCCCAAAGCATGGTGGTTACTTTTGAGATATAGAATAGAACCGATGCTAGCCCTAGTGCCTGAATCGACGCTGGCCTATGTTGTGACCTAGCCAGATTTTGCTAATTTTCTTGTTTTTAGTTTGATTGTATTCTTTTTTAATTTTCACGACTTTTCTTTTATTTTTACTTATTTAAAGTTATGTAATAAGACCTTAAAACTTATCTTAAGGCTACCTAATCTTATGTTTCGCTTACTTATTAGCGAGGGCAACTTAGACCTATAAATACTCTATAATAACTCTTGTAAAAGGAGATTTGAATATTAAAAAATTTTCCTTCTTGGAATTCAAGAGTCACTCTTGAGAGAGAGGTGAGATTAATTCCTCTTGGGGGTTTTTCTAAATCAAATCAAGACTTCTCCTAGGATTTAGTCCAACCTAAAAATCTAGTCTCTAATTTTTCTTAGATAGATCAATGTTCTTTCTAAAGTGGGTCTTAGATTTCTAGTTCATCGAGGATTTTTTTTAGGAGATCAATTGGTTGCCTAAATCTTCCTATCCCATTTGTTCTTGATCCTTCTTGTGTTAGAGGTGCTTGGATGTTGATTTAGTTCACTTATTTCAATAGATTTATGGTTCTAGGTGGAATAGATTACCTAGGGTTCTAGTCTTTGAATTGGGTTCTTCAGTTTGAGCTTCAATTATCAATAGATGCTTTCGTGCTCGTATCAAAGTGTTATTAGAGCAAGCTTGAAATTAACAAAACTTTCTTTGGGCAAATATATAGCCTTCTTCAAGTGTTTGTGAAATTCAGATTTTCGCCACTCAATTTTGTACCGTTTTTGAATGCTTAGAACTTAAAATTATACGATGAACTTGATGTTAAATTGATCTTATATGTTGGTATGATGTTTGAGGAATTATTTGGAATGGAAATCTGTTGATTTAGAGCTTAAAACAAGTGGAAAATATTGTTGCAAAATTTCCAATATCGTAACTATTGTTCTTGCTATTTTTGGGAGCAATTAAATCAAATTTCAGTCATGGGTCTATTGTAAAATTGAGCATATATCTTTTGTTGATACTTGGGTAACTATTTGAGGCTTTATATTGCTGAAAATTGGTGGTTAATTGAGTTTATTAGCTGCTAAAATCGCTGTACACAAAAGAATCCCTTAGTTATTTGTGAGCTATTTTTGTGAGACCTTAAACTCAAAATTTGTCTATGTTTTTGCTTTGAAATTGATTCTTGATATTAGTATAATCATTGGACATTGATTTTATTATGAATTTTAAGTTTTTGTGGTTGTTATAATGGTAAAAAAAAAAAAAAAAAGACTAGCTTGAGTTACGAGTTTGCACATAAGGTGCTTGATGTGTTGCTTCTATGACGTGATTATGCATACATGATTATCAAATGCTTTCTATAATGAATTCCCATAATCTTCTTGCTTAGTAATTTATTTTTAAATGGGATTTATCCTTTGTGTTACTAGTAGGAATTTGTCATTAGGGATCTATGCTATAGCTTGGGAAGTTGTTGGTGCATACCTAGCTCATGTCATGATATCTTTTGAGTCTTGAATTCCTTGTCATATTATTACTTTGCATGAGTCAATTGAGTATCAAAATTGTATCCTTGGGATTTTAGTACCATCCTAACAATTGAAAATTCTTCATTTGAGTAGTTGCCTACCAAATATTTGGTGAACTATGTAAGTGACTATATCATGCCTTGTATGTGTTCTTAGCATGCATCTTTTACTTCTAATAGTCTTCATTGTTATATTCTTTACGGTTGGTAGGTTGAACACTTGATTTAAAATCTTTTTGAGATACTTAGAATTGATTTGAACTTGTCCAATTTTGAATCCTTGTGGTGCTTGTTTAGTGAATATCATTATAGATCATTCTTGAAATCTTGAGTTTATGTGGCTTATGTATTGAACTTTGTTCATTTGTTTACATGCTAGGGGGTATTATGAATTGAAGTCTTATCTAAATTATTGAATACCTAGCACCTTGAATTCATCAACGTGTTGCTAACTAGTGAACAAGTTATAGCCATCTTTGCCTATCTTGTCTTGCTAGCTAGTCTACATTATTTATTTGGTTCTTGTCTATCATTGATATCTCGTTGCTATACTTGCTTCTTTATAAGATTTCTACTTGAAATTCAGGTTGTTGAGCTTTTATTTCCTTGAATTTTTGCTTGAACTTGCCTTGTTCTTTGGTGTCCACTAAGTGCTCGACTGAATTCCCCTAAGACCCTTAGTTGATTGTCTTAGAGAATTAGATTGAATTGAATAGTTGGATTAGTTCCTAAGTAATTAAGGAGTGTGAAATTGAGAATTTGAAAAAGGCAAAAGGGTGAGCTCATTTTTAACAAAAGCAAAAAAGGAAAGTATACACGAGTAAAGAGTGACAATCAAAATTGAGTGATAAACACATCGAGGGAGTAAAGTGATGAACTTCCCTTGTGTTCTATACTTAAATTTTGCAGGTAATTTTTTTGGAAGAAATTCACAATGTCTAGTTGCAGTAGAAGTAGAGAGAGTGACTTTGATGAGGAGTTTTGTTTTAGTAGAAGTAGTTATGGAGAATATGATGAGTATGAACAAGGATATGAGGAGGATAATTATAAGAGTATGAATTATTGGAATGATTGTGATGAAGAGCCATATACAAGTGAAAGGGAGTATGATAAACATAAAATTGAACATAGAGAAGATTATTGGGGAAATGAAGTTTGTCATGAGGACTTGCTTGATTGTGGAGATGAATACCATGGGAATAGCTATGTTGAAGGGCGTAGCACAAGTGGAAGAGGATATGGTGGATTTGATAGAAAAGGAAATTGGAAATATGAGGAGGAAGATTTTGAGGAACTTTATGTAGGACAAAATTATTCAAGGAGTAGAGTGCAAAAGAAATTGAGAGAGAATGTATGCAAAATGTGTGAGAGCTATGACCACTCAACTTATAATTGTCCAAGAAGATCTAAGGATAGAGAAGGGAGTACATTGCAAAATTAAAGAGTGGGTTGAGAAGAAAACAAAGTTACATTTGCTCTACTTGTTGGAAATATATCTATAGCATATGTGATTGCCTAAGAGTTATTGATCAAGGAAGAAGAAATAACTTGCAAAGGAGTTGTGCATTTCCTTGTAAGTATTGTGGCAACTATGGGCACAAAACACATGATTGTCATTGGAAATCCTTCAAGAAGAGGTGCAACAAAATGAAACAAGCATTTGATTTGATATTGAAGCAATATGATAAAAGGGAAAAGGCTGAATTTGAAGCCATAGAAAATGATCATAATGTTGGGAAGAAAGAGGAAATTGCTACTGCATAGAGTAAAGAGACTAAGCAAATTTTGAGCACTCAAGTTTTGGAAAATGGCTTACAACAAAAAGTTGAAGAGAATGAGCAAAATGAGTTGTATGAATTGAGAAGGAGGAAAGGCTAGAAAAGAAAACAAAAGACCAAGAATTTCCAAACCAAAAGGATGAAGAAAAGTATGAAGAAGTTGAGAAAAATATTAATGAGGAGCTTAGTAATGATGGAGAAAATGGTGTGAATCATTTGAGTTCAACATATGCGGTGATTAAGGAGTACTACAACATAATATTCTTTCCAGAGGATGCGTCATATCCATTAGGAGTGTTGGAAGAGAACAAATAAGAATAAATTGAGCAAAATAGTGTAGGATTTCTTGAAGAGCAAATGAGTTCAAGGAATGAAGTGGAGCATAAACAAGTGCATCTATAGATAAAGGTCCTAAAAATGCTTCAAGCACTTATGAAGTGGGAGAAAGCTTCACATCAACAAGAGAAGAAAAGGAGGAGTTGGCTAGAGGTGGTATAAGAACAAATGAGAAGAAGTGAGATTAGAGCAAATGAGCCATCTAGTTCAACAATGCGAAGGGACACCAACTCTAGTAGAGAAATTATAGTGAATGGAAAAGATAAGGATACACTTGAGAGACCATGTTCATTGATTGGTGCTATGAGAGAAGTTGTGGAAGTTTGTATGGTTGAAGGAAAAGAGGATCTTCAAAAAGAGAATATTTTCTATTTAAGGTGCCAAATCAAACAAAGGCCATGTAGCTTGATTATTGATGGAAGGAGTTATAAAATATGATTATTGATACATTGGTGGAGGAATTGAGAATGGAGACAGTGAAACACCCTAAGTCTTATAAGCTTGAATTGTTGAATAATTATGGAGAAGTGAAAGTAAACAAACAAGTCAATGTTAAATTTGACATAGGAAAATATAAGGATGAGGTGATGTGTGATGTGTTTCCCATACATGTTGGACACTTGTAGTTGGGAAGACCTTGGCTATATGACAAGAAGGTAGTTCACAATAGGAAGAGGAATACCTATTCTGTGTGCAAGGAGGGAAAGAAATTTACATTTTATCCTATGCCTCCTAGTGAGGTTTTAAAAGTCCAAAACATTTTGAGGGAGGAAGATAGAAGGAAGAGAGAGCAAAAGGAGAAGGAAAAACAAGAGAAGGCAAACAAGAACAAGAGAGAAAAGAAGGTGAGAGGAAAGAAAAAGAAAAAGAAGAGAAAATTTGAGCTCCAAAAGCAAACACAATCAAAAGAGAAGAGAGAACCAAAGGGGGAGCATGAGGATAAAATAAGAGTGCCTACTTGGGTTTTAAGAGATGAAAACAAGAGTGTAGGAAAATATAGTGGAAGTAAAATGAGAAGAAAAGTATAGGTTGTGAAGAAAGAAAACAATGAAGTTGGTGAGGTCCAAAAGCAAAAAATTTTACCTTTCCACCAAAATTCTTGTTTGAATTGTAATATAGGAAAATTCACTCAAGTAACATGGTACGTTAATTTGAGGACGAATTAATCTAAAGAAGTGGGATTTGATAGAAATCGTCCCGAGCATGATGACCAATTCAAAGAAGAGGAAAAGAAGATCAAATTACGACTCATGGCCTCTCAAGTGAAGGTCACATTTGAGAGATTTCAAAGACCTTTCCAAGCTAGCAAATGCAATAAATCAAGAGCTAAGAGACTTCTAAAGAGATGAGTGGTGAAGGAAAGACCAAAGGAGGCAACAATCCATGTGAAGTATCAAACCAATATTTGACCAAGGATTGAATGCCAAAAGAGTACCAAGAGGAGCTCAAAATAATCCACATTTCATTTGGAAAATCAAGGAAATACATGAAAATAGAATAGAGGTGAAAGAATAGGTTTTGAAGTGCAATAAAATAGGGAATGGCAACCAAAAGAAAGCTGGCGCTGGCCTTAAGCCCCGAACCGACGCCAGCTCAAAGATGGATGTTACTATCGAGAAACAAAATTAAACCAGCGCCAGCCCTAGTGCTTGAACTGGCACTGGCCCAAAGTATGG
This sequence comes from Voacanga thouarsii, assembly GCA_026120185.1. NCBI lineage: Eukaryota > Viridiplantae > Streptophyta > Magnoliopsida > Gentianales > Apocynaceae > Voacanga > Voacanga thouarsii. The sequence continues at coordinate 129,549 of JANUWF010002244.1, read as the reverse complement.
TGGTTACTCTTGAGATATAGAATAGAATTAGCGCCGACCCTAGTGCCTGAACTGGTGTTTGCTTATGTCAGGACCTAGCCAGATTTTGCTAATTTTCTTGTTTTTAGTTTAATTGTATTCCTTTTTAATTTTTATAAATTTTTTTTAAAGTCATGTAATAGGGCCTTTAAAACTTGTTTTAAGGTAACCTAATCTTATATTTAGCTTACTAATTAAGTAGGACAACTTGGGGCCCATAAATACCCCCACTCTAATTCTTGTAAAATTAGATTTTGAACATTAGACATTTTTCCTTCTTGGAATTCAAGAGTCACTCTTGAGAGAGCGGTGATGGTGATTCCTCTTGGGGCTTTTCCCAAATCAAATCAAGAATTCTCTTAGAATTTAGTCCAACCTAAGAATTAGTCTCTAATCTTTCTTCGATAGATCAATGTTCTTTCTAAAGTGGGTCTTAGATTTTTAGTTCATCTAGGGTTCTTTTAGGAGATCAATTGGTTGCTTAAATCTTCCCGTCGCATTGTTCTTGATCCCTCTGAGTTAAAAGTGTTTGGGTATTGATTTAGTTCACTTAGTTCAACAGATTTTGGGTTCTAGGTAAATTAGATTACCTAGGGTTCTAGTCTTTGAATTGGGTTCTTGAGTTTGAGCTTCAATTATCAAGAAGTGTTTCCGTGCTCGTATCAAAAGGTTTCATAGGAGAGCCTACTTTGGTAGGATACCACTTCTACTAGTCAACGTAAATTAATAGACACGCTTGTCAAAGCATCCTTAAGTTGTTATAAATAAAAAATTAATTAATTAAAAATTAATTAAATTTTAATTTAAAGAATTATGCATAACTAAATAATATTTAGAGCAGTGTTAAAGCAAACCATATGACATGTTATCATGAATGATATAAAATTCAAAAAAATAATAGTAAAAAAATTATTAAATAAAGAATAATTTTATAGCCAACTTAGACACAAAAATAAAATTGTAAAATTACAATTGAAAAAGACTAATTGGCTAACAAAATAGTAAGTCTTCAATTTTCTCAATTTCAATTAAATAAGTAAGCTAATGACATAAGAACTCCAATGGCGTAATGGTTAAGTTATTAGCTACTTAATTTAGAGACCACAGTATGAATCCCATCTCTTCCCCATTTGTTCCTTTTTTTTAATTAAAACAAATGTCCATTACTAGATCTGCTGGCACAAAAATAGCCAGCCCAACTAGCTAGGTCAGAACTAGAGCCCTAGCCAACATGGCCCAGTGCCTGGGCCTTAGCCAGTATAGCCTAGCATCAACTCCAGTGTAAGAAATTTCACCTTGTTTTATTTGAGACAAAATTCCTAGAATTCTTCAAGAGCAATTAAAAGGGATGTCTATTGTTGGATCTGTTGACCTAAAATGGCCAGCCTAGCCAATTGGGTTAGCGCCAAGGCCTTAGCGAACATGGCCTAGCACTTAAGCCCTAGCCAGCCAGTATAGCCTAGCGTCAACTCTAGTGCAAGAAACTTCACCCCTTTTTTTTTTATGTGAGATGAAATTCGATGAGGTGAATTTCCTAGAATTCTTTAGGGACAATGGCGAATAGCTCTTGCACACCAAACTTGATAATAAAAAATAATAACAACTGAAAAAGGAAATATGGAGATGTAATCAACTCTTTTTGATGCAAGACTCAATAATACATATACATATTCATCGAATCAAAATTATAGCCATAAAATTATTTTGAATGAATTAAATTATTCACCATGAATATAAATGCATTGTTCTAGACCACTCAACTAATATATGCATAAAAGATTTAATCTTAATACATAACCGATCATATAATATTTACAATTAAAACTAAATAATCTCCATTGTAATGTGGCTCTAATACCATTGATGAAAATTAATGTAATTCACTTAATCAAATTTTCTAATATTAAGACCTTACTCAAAAGATTATTTGAATATAGACGAGTTACCAAAGTATATCTTGATCCTTAATGATTCATAGTTATAAATCCAGACTCATTGGTTTTCTAATTGTTACATCCGAAGCCTTCTTCCTCAGAGAGAGATGGGAACTCCATGAGGTAGTTAAGGTTTTTATGTGCAATTAGGGACCACAACCCTAATGTATTTATGTTATTGTGTAGCTACTAAAACAACTTATCATAGTTTTTGCAACTACACCGTTAGGTTTCGACACATTATAAATAACTCCATACTTTATTAAGATGACAGACTCATATAATTAAATATAGACTGCTATAATTAGGCCCTAAACTTTATAACAATAATAGTCACATAATTAATTTTGTGATACGTGTACATTTATATGTCTAAATTCTAAATAATAAAATGCATGTGCTCATAACTTAAGTCCAAATTCTAACACTTTTAATTAAAAGCATACAATACAATAGCTATTTCCTTGTATTGACTATTTGATTGAATCAATCCCTTATCATAAATTAAATGCATTACATGTGTCTATTTTATGTGCTTCTTATAAGAATTCTTTTAAAGAAAGTAAGCGTATTAAGTGAATTATTTGTTTGGTTTATAGTAGTTGATTTATACATAAGTAATTATGCATTGTATATATATATATATATATATATATATATATATATATGTATGTATGTATTATGTGTAATAGATAATTTAGTCAAATTAATTATCGTATCACATTTCAAATAATATTATAGCAATGAACCTCCCCTTAAAAATGCCCTCTTGAGTGAATTGAATTTTAAGAAAGAGTTTGGCCTTGTTTGCTAATTAAAAAGTCTTGGTCAAATTTCATGTCAAATCTAATTTTGACTACTTTACCAAATTTCATCATTTAACCCTTTTAGCCCTAAGGGCTTTCTCCTGTATTTTGACTTATAACAAATATTGATATAGACCAACTTGTGTGATCTATATGTGATAGGACATGTTTGACCTCAATTCTTCTAAGGCATTCAAATAAGATTGTTAAGCAACTCTTGAGCAATGGAATTCAAGAATGGGTGATCAAGATGAAGTTCAAGCTTATGTGATTGCATACCAAGAAGTTCTTATGGAAGAACTTTAGACTATGAATTGTTATTAAGGTATTTCTTGTTAATTCCTATGCCTCTTTACCTTATAATTCAATTGATTTCTACCTTAAAGCACACAAAGAAAAAGATTTCAAAGTTTTAAATCTCAGAATTTTGGATTGAGTAGTTTGGATGATTTTGCATCCAAAAGATTCGTCCAAAATTCTGTAAACTTTGAAAAATCATTTCTGCCTAAAAAAGTGCCATTTTGGACTTACCTTTTAGATGCATCATCGACCAAAATACGGGTAAATTTAACAGAAAAATTATAGCCATTTTATAGCCTTTAGTACTTCTCTTTAGGGCTCTATATAAAGCTTCTAAACTTGATTTAACACAAGATTTTTGTGGTATCCTTCTCGGAAACACTCCATCTCTATAGAAAACAAAAATCTCCTTTATCAAAGTGCTTCAAAGTGAATTCAAATTGTGTCTAAAAGGTAAAAGTGTTTGTGCTTTTTCCTTGGTGTACATATGCTCAAACAAGTGAACTTTTACTGTTCCATTGATATTCAATATCTTTTGTATTACAAGGTTATGATGTAAAACCCATTTTGGATGAACCTTGATTTGATTGTTTAGTTGAGAGGTTTTGGAAAATTAAGTGTAGTGATCCTCTCTTGTATTTGGTGTAATTTGATTTTATTAAGTTGGGTAAATAAAATCTGGTTGAAAATCCTTAAGTGTGAGCTTAAGGTAGTGGATATAAATCTTGATAGATCGAACCACTATACATTCTGCGTCTCATTTCTCTGCATATAACATTAATTGCATTGTATTTCTTACTTTAGTCTAAATCTGGATATTTCTAAAAGTTTCCTTGGATAGCTTTCTCTATTGCCATGAAGTTGGTCTAAAAAACTTGAAGACCATCAATATTCTATATATCAGATGACTTGAAAATTTTAGTTTGCCAAAAACCTTATACACCCCCTCTAAAGTTTTTTCATTTGGTATTAGAGCTTGGTCTATATATTCTTGGTTTAACAACCTTGTGGGAAAGACCCTCATGGCAAGTTCATCCTCTCTTCTATATGTTGAAGGATCTTCAACAAATCAATCTCCTTTGTTCAATATAAATAACTACACATTCTGAAAAAAAAGAATGAAAATCTATGTGTGTTCAATCAACTTTGAGTTGTGGAATTTGATAGAGAAAGGTCCTTTTATTCCGTCAAAAGTTGTTGATGGCGTAAAAATACCTAAACAAAATGACGAGTTTAATGTTGAAGACAATGCTAAGATGACATTAACTTTTCAGGCTATGAACATCTTATAATGTGCACTAGATGTGACTGAATACAATCGAGTTAGTGGTTGTAATTCAACCCATGACATGTAGAAATTACTTAAGGTCACCTATGAAGAGACAAACCAAGTTAAAGAATCAAAATTAGGGCTTCTAATTTATGATGATGAATTATTCACAATGAAGCCGAATGAAAGCATCACTAATATGTTCACTAGATTCACAAATATCACAAATGGTCTCAAAGCCTATAGGAAAGTTTATTCCCTTGGGGAACAAAATCAAAAAATTATGGATGCCATGCTTAAAAGCTAGTAGCCTAAAGCTCTTGCAGTGGAAGAATCCATGGATTTAAAATTCTTACGAACCAAAGAGCTGATCGGCTCTCTTCTAATACATGAAATGAAACTCAAAAGGTTTTAGGAATCCGATGATCATGATAAAGGTAAAAAGAGAATAGCATTGAAAGTTGAAAAGGAGGAAGAAGAAACTAGTCAGTCTGATAGTAGTAATGGAACGGATGTAGACAATGAAGATCTAGCAATGATAGCAAAGAAATTCAGAAGGATGTTCAACCAAGGAAACTTCAAAAGAGGAAAGAAGTTCACAAAAAGGAAAGGACAATCCTCAGCTTTCAAGCCTCAATGTTATAAATCCAAAAGCACTGAACACTTTATTGTTGATTGTCCAGTTGCAAAAGGAAAGGAATGCAGAATGCTTAAAAAGAAGAAGGAGTTGAAGGCAAAGAAAGGCAAAGGATTGATGGGACTTGGGACCTAAATGGAACTGAGTCTGAAGAAGAAGAAGATTCTAAGAATGAAACTGCCAACATATGCTTCATGGCCATGGAAAATGAGGTAAACTCTACTACCACAAATTTTATATCTAATTCGCTTATATCTATGACTGAAAAGCATGATGATCCAAATGAGTTGTTAATTGATATGTTTCATGAACTAAAAAAATTATCCAGAAAAAATAAAGAAGTGAAATTGAAGATTACCTGTTTGATAAATAAGAACAAAAAGATGTTGAGTGAGTACAAAATGTCTTTTAAATCACATATAAGTGCTATTATTGAAAAAGATGTGATTTTGACTACTTTATAGTATGTATCTCTAGAAAATAGAAGTTTGTATGATAGAATTCAAACTTTTGAAAGTATGGTTAGTACTTTTGATGACATGAAAAATAGAGTCATTGACCTTACCACATGTATTGAAAAATTCACAAATGGGAAAAGTAACCTGGAAAAATTACTTGGGACTCAACATCAAGCTAGAAATCGAAATGGCTTAGGATATAGACATGAGAATAAGGACAAAATTCATAAGCCTCAATTTGTTAAAGCTATCTTATATTATATGACACACAAAGTATGCACATATTGTAAAAAATCTGGAGATATAGCATCAAGATGTCCTATTAAAAGAAAAGTGGAAGTCAGTGAAATAACTTTCTGAAAAATCAAAGGAAATGCTACTAACCTCTATGGACCCAAGAAAGTGTGGGTACCAAAACTCACTCATTCTTCTCATGTATAGGCATATTGTTTGAGCTTCACCAAGTGGTTCTTGAACAGCGGTTGTTCAAGACACATGACTGGAGACGCAGCCTTGTTAGAAGATGTACAGACGACAAATGAAGGATTTGTTACTTTTGGAGACAAGAAGAAATGAAAGATTCTTAGCATTGGTAATATTGGTAAATGCTTTCTCAACCATTATACAACAAGTATTACTAATAGATTATTTGAAATATAATTTGCTTAGCATTAGCCAACTATGTGATAATGGCTGCAAAGTCATTTTTGAAAAGGATTCTTGTTCTATCATGAATAGCTCAAATCTTGAAATAATCTTTGTTGCCAATCGTGTTGGAAATGTGTATGTATTCTATCTAAATGACCTTATAGCTCATGTTATTAGATGCCTCTCCGTACATGACAACGATAGTTATCTTTGGCATAGAAGATTAGGTCATGTATCTTTTGATTTGCTAAACAAACTATCCTCAAAAGAGCTTGTTAGGGGATTGTCCAAAATGAAGTTTGATAAAAGTAAAATTTGTGATGCATGCCAATTTGGAAAACAAATCAAAATTTCCTTTAAACCTAAGAAAATGATTTCAACCTCAAAACCTCTTGAATTAATTAACATGGATTTGTTTGGACCAATGAGGACTGTTAGTCTTGGTGGTAAAAAGTATGCATATGTGTTAGTTGGTGATTTCTTTAGATTTACTTGGACTTTATTTCTTGGACAAAAGGATGAAGCTTTTTCTAAATTTTTGAAACTGATAAAACGCGTCCAAAACTTTATTGATACAAACTGATTTCTATTAGAAGTGATAATGGTAAAGAATTTTGCAACAATGAATTTACACACTTTTATGATAAAAATGGAGTCTTTCACAATTTTTCAACAACCAAAACACCTCAACAAAATAGTGTTGTTGAGAGAAAAAATCAAACTTTGCAAGAAATGGCTAGATCCATGCTTTGTGAAAACGCCCTTCCAAAATACTTTTGGACTGAAGCTGTTAATACAGCTTGCTATATAGTAAACCGAGTAATGCTGGAGACCATTTTTTGAGAAAAATACCTTTTGAACTTATGTTTAACAAAACTCCATCAATATCTTATTTTAAAGTGTTTGGTTGCAAATGTTTTGTCCTTAATACTCGAGACAATCTTAAAAAATTTGATAGCAAATCTAATGAGGCCATATATCTTGGATACTCTTCTAATAAAAAGGCAGATAGAGTGTACAATGAAAAAACTTTATGTGTGGAAGAATCCATACAAGTTGTGTTTGATGAATCTAACATTTATGCTCCAATGAAAGATGATGATGATGATGTAGGAGGTTCAAAGGAAGTAAGAAAAGACCAACTTAAAGCTCCACCGCTAGATACTCATACAAAATAAGAAGAAATTGAAGAACAACAAGCTGAACAAGGAAAGGAACAAACTGAAGATTCTACGGAGCAACAATTACCAAAGGATTGGAAATACAAAACAGATCATCCCAAAGAACAAATCATTGGTGATCCAAGCTATGGAGTTAAAACTAGATGGTATTTCATAGATAACTTTGCTCTTCTCTCAAATATAGAACCTAACTGTATTGATGTAGCACTGCATGATGAATTTTGGATTATTGCTATGGAAGAAGAATTAAACCAATTTGAAAGAAATCAAGTTTGGAAACTTTTTCCTAGACCACTTGATCGTTCGGTTATTGGTACCAAATGGGTCTTTAGAAATAAACTTAATAAAAATGGAGCTGTGATTAGAAATAAAGCTAGATTGGTTGCCCAAGGTTTCAATCAAGAAGAGGGCATTGATTATGATGAGACATTTACTCCCATTGCTAGACTAGAATCTATAAAAATGCTTCTTGCTTTTGCATCATTCAAAAATTTCATACTCTATCAAATGGATGTTAAGAGTGCATTCCCAAATGGTTTTATTGAGGAGAAAGTATAAGTTAAACAACCTCCTGATTTTATTTATAAACACTTTCCAAATCATGTTTTTAAACTTTCTAAGGCTTTTTATTGGTTAAAACAAGCTCCACGAGCTTGGTATGAGAGGCTTAGTGGATTTTTTATTTCAAAAGGTTTTTCAAGAGGCTTGATTGATACCACTTTATTCATCAAATCTGATAAGTTCGATGATCTACTAATTGTTCAAATCTATATTGATGATATTATTTTTTGTGCTACTAATGACTTTTTTTTTTTTTTTTTTTTTGCAAAATGTTTGCTAAGACAATGCAGTAAGAATTTGAAATGAGCATGATGAGAGAACTAAACTTCTTCCTTATGCTACAAATTAAGTAAACTAAGGATGGAATCTTTATAAATCAAGTTAACTATGTCAAGGAGTTGCTCAAAAGGTTTGGTATGAACGAAGCTAAAAAAATCTGCACACCTATGAGTATTTCCATAAAACTTGACCAAGATGAAAATGGTAAGAAGGTAGATGAACATAAGTATAGAGGTATGATTGGAAGCTTACTCTATCTTATTGCTAGCCGACTTGACATTATGTTTTCAGTATATCTTTGTGCCCGTTTTCAATCATGTCCAAAAGAATCGCACCTATGTGCAATAAAATGCATCCTTCAATATCTAATCGGCACATATGATTATGGCTTATGGTATCCTCACACTAACACATTTGATCTTATAGGTTACACTGATGCAGATTATGTGGGTTGCAAAGTGGAAAGAAAAAACACAAGTAGCCATTGTCAATTTCTTGGACACTCTCTAGTGTCATGGCACAATAATAAGCAAGCTTGTGTATCCTTATCCACAATTGAGGCCAAATATATAGCAGCCGGTAGTTGTTGTGCACAAATTTTGTGGATGAAGAATACATTGCTTGATTTTGGTCTAACTTTAATTGCATACCTATATTATGTGACAATACAAATGCTATCAATCTAACAAAAAATCATGTTCAACATTCTAGGACAAAGCATATAGAAGTTAAACATCATTTTATCCGTGATCATGTGCTCAAAAGAGATGTGTGTGTTAAATATATTTCAACTGATGAACCACTTGCCGATTATTTACAAAACCTCTAGTTGAAGAAAGATTCAACAATCTGAAAAGAGCATTGGGAATTACAAAAATCTCACAACTAACATGGTGGCACAAGTTTTCTTTATTTTGCATGAATAGTGAAAATAATGTTTTTGGATTTAGTGTTTGTATCCAAAACACACCAACAAAGTTTTTAGACGTAATATTTGAGTCCAAAACCTACATCCAAAATTCATTTTTGAAAAAAAGTTCCATTTGGATGATTATTTCGGTTTGGGTCAAAATCCAAAATAGAACTATTTTTTATACTTTATATTTCCCTTTTTAATCTTTTCAATTTTTGAATTTTTGAAAAGGGTTTGCGCTTTTCTCAATACAATTTCTCTAAATCTCTATGTTAATTTGTCCTTTCAATGTGCTTTCTATCACAACTCTCTAGACATTCAAAGGACTTCGTTTCTTCTCTCCGCCAAATCTCTGTAACCGACACACTCCATCTTCCAAAAACTCTCTGAGTTCTTCCTCTTCAAACAATCGACAGTCCAAAAGCCCTAATCTTTTCAATGGCAAAAACAAAATCATCTACACTAAAACCTAAGAAGGTACAAAAAATGTCTCCAAAGACGAAGAAGAAGGGTTCAACATTGAACAAAGCAAAAGGAAATGAAGTTTCACCAGAACCAGACTTCTCGGCATCACATTATGACTCTTCGAAATCTTCACCGGAACAAGTGAGTTCCGAAAACCAAGTACTCCGATTTATTGGCTCTAAAAGTGAATATGATTATAATGACTGGGCTTCTAGAAATATAACTGTTATTTCGGATATCGTGTTAATCCATTGTCTTTTCTAAATCTCTCAAATATGTTGGATATGTTTGAGTATATTAGTTGGGGTAGTTTACTATCTATTGATGAAAAATTATATACCCCACTTGTTTAGAAATTTTATGCCAATCTGAGGAAAGGACGTCTTGAGGAGACAGGGGGAGGTAAGGACATTGAGTTTGATCATCGTTTGCTAATAGAATCAGTGAAGTAAGAGACGGGGGGGGGGGGATTCAATATTTTGAATTAAATAAATTTTCGAAAGGTAGTGACATGTTTGAGTTAAAGAAATTTGAGGAAATTTTTACTAGAGGAGTAAGTTTTGAGAATTCAAGTAACAGAAATACTAAATGGCTGCATTGAGTAGGGAAGATCTTGCACCATATGGTTTCTACCATGGTGGTGCCGAGTTTTGGTCATAAAACCTCCATAAACATTTTGCAGATGGTAATTATGTTAGCTTTAGCAGAGGGAAGGCAAATTAGTTTTAGGTTTTTAGCTGCCAAATTGATGCTACAATCGAGAAATACCTTTAGTAAAGCCTTGTCATTTGGAAATCTATTAACTAAGGTCTTCAGATATTTTAATATTGATTTCAATTCAGTTCCCTATACCCATAAAAAAAAATGAATGTTTATAGCTTTGATTCTTTTGAGAGAATGGGATATGTGAGAATAGGCAATGAATGGAAATTACTTCGATATACTGAAGGTGAGGAAAAAGAAAGACTGTTGAAAATAAAAGTAGAAGGAAAGATTGCCCCTTCTGTTGGGACAAAAAGAAAAATTGAGGAAGATCCTCAAAAAGAATCCTTTGGTAAAGGAAAGAAAAAGGACAAGGGACTATCTAAAAATATTTTGGATGCTATCAACTCATTAGCCGTCAAACTAGATAGCCTCAATTTAGAACTTCAAAATCTTGGCAATAGACTAACAATAGTGGAAAAGAAAGTAAAAACAGATAACCTAGTGTCTGCACCTACAGTATCTGCTCAAGCAAAGGCAATAGAAGAAGAACCAGTCATTGAGGAAGAGACTAAACAAGAATAGCCTGCAGTGGATAAAGTGTCTGTTACTGTGCAAACTAAGGAAAAATCCCCGATTCAAGAAGCTGTAGCACCTTCTGCCTCCTTTAAACCACATGTCTCATCTGGAAAAAGACAAAAGCATGTTGTGGTTAAAAGGAAATCTAGTAGGATTGCTGGTGAACACTCTTGAAAGGGTGCAGGATCAAGAACTGAAATAATTCATATTTCCTAAGAGACCAGTTTGGCAGAATGCTCTTTAGTTGACCTCTAACTCGACTGCCCTCAGTTCTATCTACTATCGTGAACAATTTACTTTTTGCAGTTGAATAATTTACTTTTCTATCTTTACTTATACACAAGCCTATCTGCTTAAATTCTGAATGCTTCATATCTATATATATTCTATTTCTTCTACTTCTTTTCTGTTATTTCTCTTTTTGATTGATGACAAAGGGGAGAAAACATAAAACTGACTGACTGGATTTGGTTGGGATAGTATCTGCATAAGGGATATGACTGGGAAGTTTTTGCTTAGGAAATGTTGGGATAGTTACTGATATGATTAGTTATAACTGGAAAAGGTTGGAATGTTAGGATAATTTTTCTGCATATAATTCTGCTTATAATTGTGAGGTTACAATTAATTATTCTACTAATTGTGAGTGTTATAATTGACTCTATTGAGTGGGTTGTGATTATTCTACAAATTTATTTGATTATTTATCTATGTGATAGTATGTTATGCTCTTTGTTTCACTGATTAAGTAGTAAATTTACTTGAGGAAAACTTTGTGCTTTAATTTTATATTTTTGGATGAACTGCTTAACGTGAATACTGATCATCTCTGATCTCAGTTTGTTGATATCCAAATTGGACACCAGTTTAGTATCCTGAATTTTGTCCAAAAATCCTCTTTTTGTAATTAAGGTATCTTTGAGACTAGATTGATAAGATGGTTTTAAGTTATTGATATGATTCTGTGACAATTTCATTGATAAAAATTTCAGTCAGAAGGATTGCTTCCTTATGATCAAAACTCTTTGAAATTATGAAAAATCCATTATCTCATGCATAATGTCAGGGGGAGTTTTGGACTCATATTTCCTTGATCAAAAAATCTTGTCCAAAAAGTTATCTTAAAAAATTCATACTATTTTAGACACACACCTTTTGGACATCCAAAACTCACATTCATTAAGGTTTCATATTAACTTTTACCAATGTTTTGGACGTACAATATTAACTTAAGTTTCTCTCTCATTTACAAATATTCATATATGTAAATATTAAGGGAGAGCATCTCTTTATATAACTTGCCTGCTATATCTCCTTTATTATCATTATTTCTTTATGGAATAATCGTTTGATGAAAGGAAGGAGGATATGGAGGTAGGTTGGGCCATATGCTTATTGAGCTATGTTTGTGAGTATATGCTTTAATTTTCTATCTTAATCTCATAAGCACTCTTTGAGTTTTATAATGAGAGATTGTATTTTTAATGAAATTATTCTTATTTCTCTCGGTCTAACATGTTTATGTAGTTTTTTTTTTTATTTCACAATCCCATCAAGTTTTATCATCACTCAAAAAAGGGGAGATTGTTAGCCCTAAGGGCTTTCTCCTATGTTTTGACTTATGACAAATATTAATGTGGACTAACTTGTGTGATCTATATGTGATATGACATGTTTGACCTCAGTTCTTTTAAGGCATTCAAATAATATTATTAAGCAACTCTTAAGCAATGGAATTCAAGAATGGGTAATCAAGATAAAGTTCAAGCTTTTGAGATTGCATACCAAGAAGTCCTTATGCAAGAACTTTAGACTAGGAATTGTTATTAAGGTATTTCTTGTTAATTCCTATGTCTATTTACCTTATGATTCAATTAATTTCTATCTTGAAGCACACAAAGAAAAAGATTTCAAAGTTTTAAATCTCAAAATTTTGGATTAAGTAGTTTGGATGATTCTACATTCAAAAGATTCGTCCAAAATCCTATAAACTGTGACAAATCATTTCTGCCTAAAAAACTGCCATTTTGGACTTACCTTTTGGATGTATCATCGTCCAAAACATCGAGTCCGAAATACGGATAAATTTAACAGAAAAATTACAGTCGTTTTATAGCCATTGATACTTCTCTTTATGGCTCTATATAAAGCCTCTACACTTGATTTAACACAAGATTTTTGTAGTATCCTTCTAAGAAATACTCTCGCTCTATAAAAAACAAAAATCTCATTTATCAAAGTGCTTCAAAGTGAATTTAAATTGTGTCTAAAAGGTAAAAGTGTTTGTGCTTTTTCCTTAGTACACATCTGCTCAAACAAGTGAGTTTTTACTATTCCATTGATATTCAATCTCTTTTATATTACAAGGTTATAGTGTAAAACCCATTTGGGGTGAACCTTGATTTGATTGTTTGGTTGAGAGGTTTTGGAAAACTAAGTGTGGTGATCCTCTCTTGTATTTGGTGTAGTTTGATTTTATTAAGTTAAGTAAATGAAATCTAGTTGAAAATCATTAAGTGTGAGCTTGAGGTAGTGGATATAGATCTTAGTAGATCGAACCACTATACATTCTGTGTCTCATTTCTTTGCATACAACATTAACTGCATTGTATTTCTTACTTTAGTCTGAATTTGGATATTTCTCAATATGTTTTCTTGGATAGCTTTCTCTGTTGCCTTGAAGTTGGTCCAAGAAACTTGAAGATCATCAATATTCTATATATCAGAAGACTTGAAAATTTTAGTTTGCCAAAAACCTTATTCCCCCCCCCCTCTAATGTTTTTCAGACCTAAAACCTATAACCAAGATCCATAGATCATTTTAACCCAACAAAATACTCTCCATCTTAGGCATTGAATTTAGCGTGTGTTTAAATAAAATCATCTCAACCATTAGATGCTAAAAAACCCTAGCATAAATCATCTTTTTCCCTCCTCCTTCACTACCCTAGCCAGCCACATTTCTCTCTTTCTCCCTCTTTCTCTCAAATTTTCTCCAACATCTCTTCAGAAGAGAAGCTTCATTCCCTTGCTACCAAGCTGTTGGCAGCTTGGGTATCTCCCACCCAACCAAGAACATAAGCTCACATACTCACTTTTTGCCTAGCAATCTAGCAATCCACCTTCCTCATGCTAGCATCACTCCTTAAAGATTGAAGAGACAATTTTTTTGTAGTTCTTGAGCTGAAGATTGAGGTAACATTATCACATTCCCTTCTATTTCTTATCCTTAAGATCGAAAATGTCCCTGTCGGACAGCTTGCTATTTTTTTGGTTTTATGCATTTTTGGGGGAAGTATGTGATGAAAAACTATTACATTTATGTTAGGGGATAGTTTATGATTTGAGAAATGAAGTCTTTTATGTTAAAAAATCATTTTTTTCCCATTTAATAAACTTGAAAATAAAAAATGTGTGCTATAAGTTGCCAGTTTTTTACCAAAAAATAATGACTTGGAGGCCTTGTTTGTGTGATTTCTCCTTGGGGACTTGATAAATGAAGTCTTGGAAGATGTAAAATCACGTGAGAATTGATGTTTTGTGAAAGGAATACTTGTCTTGTTGTATTTTCTTTTCAAATCGAAAACGGCTCTATGAATACTGAAAATTCTGCTCATGTATTGCTCTATGAATCCATGCTTTGAATGCTGAGAAATTTGATGAATGAAATTGAATTTATGTTATGGAAATATGGCACTAGGTGTGTGATGTTTTATATTGATTAGTTGGGGGAAGTTTTGGTGTTCTTTATGCTTTAAGATGATGGTTGGAGAAAACAAAGTGCTTGATGGAATTTTTGAATTTTGATTTGGGTGTTGTTTTCTTTGAGCTAAATCATGATCATAAGACTTGTGTATGATGTTTTATAGGATCTAAGGTGTGTTTAGAATTTATTTGAGGGTTTACAAGACTTTGGTGTTTGGAAATTATGTTGTGATGTTGGATGAGATTAAGCTGCCAGAAACCCCTGTACATAACTCAAATTTGAACCCCTAAAAAACATGTATGCTGTTGTATTTTTAGATTGAATTTTTCACTAAACAGAATTTGGATGTCAGAAAACTTTTGGTATAAGAATCACTGAAAAATTCCTTATAAATTATAATATATGAATTTTTGAAAATTACTACTCCATTACAGTTACTGTTTTGACGAGCTCTATTTCAATAATTGATTGGCCTATTTCTCAAAAGAGTTTTGGAAAAAGGATTGTATGGTCATTTACCTAACATCTAGTGGTATCAAACTAGAAATTTTCACTCAGAAATAAAATTTTTTGCTTGGTAAATTAAGTTTATCTTTGAAATCCCTGATTTGCATTGAAAACAAAGTTTTAACCTAGAAGTAAAGAATAGGAATTTTTTCCTTGAAATTGCCATCACTAAATTTTAAATGAACTTACAGAAATCTTATGGGATATTTTGACTCATTAGAAATATATTATATTCCTTTATACAGTCCCAATCATTACTTGATTATTTTTAGGAAATGAAACCCTAATGACTTATGTATGTAAAGCTTAAGGGTTTTTTTTTTTTTTTAATCTTTGCAAAACACTTTCCCTTCCTAACTTACTTGTAGAATAAGTGGTGTTGCAATTGGTTTAGCTAAATAATGGTCTATGTTTATTAATATTAGTATTAGCAAATAATGAATTACTTAGAACATAAGTAATCTCTTTTCTCCTTAGGGATTTATTTAAAATGCTCTTATGGACTGTAGACAAGAGGTTAACTCTTGTGAAATGTCTGTTAGATTCAGAGTTGGACTTAGGAGGAAGAAGTACCTAAGATATCTGGAAGCTAATTTGCTACGGTTTTGGATAAGGGATAAGAGATAAGTCCTTACACCTCACGCCTCATTTATGCAAAAATAATTTTACAAGGAATTCTATGATCATGCATACATAATGATAGAATTTTCATACTATTTATTGAAATAGTACTCTAGATTGGTTCGCTTTATCACATTTGGTATTACTTTTATTTACATCATGACTCCTAACAAAAAGATTTCGCATGATCAACTTTATAGAATTTCTATATGAAACACTATGAGTGATTAGGAGCTATGCATCAATGTATGCATCTAATTCCAAATTTTCATCCATGTACATAATTGCGAAAATCATAGTATGACAGTTAGCTCCTGTTGATATCTTTTTTGAGGCAAATTATGAAACTGCAAAATTGATCGCGCTTTGAAAGAGTATTATTATAATGGATGAAAGAACTTTCTACCTTTAGGAAATTTGGGAGAGAAAACATGAAGTTTTATTTTCTGGTCGGGGTAAATTTGGAATACACTGAGTTTTGGGATTTGGAACAATAATTTTGGAACTGAAATTGTATATTCCACAATGAAATAGGAATTTCTTGAACTACACTATTTTAGACTTAAGTACTCAAGGGACGAGACTATAGGACTAGCTCTCATTAGATCCAAAGAGAAGTTCAGCTTATTGGTCGTCTTCGGAAATCTTTTCCAAACGGGGCATCAGTCCTAATTGTTGAGTCGGGTTCTTAGCTAGTAACATGGTATCCAAAGGGAACTGGAGGATGGACATGGGACATCCGGTTTGTTTATATGTAAAAGGGATGGCGGTGTATCCCCTCAAGAGGGATGTACATCCTACCTATTGTACTATCTCAATATGGGTTATGTCGGGGTCATATTTGTAAAGTATCGTAGATGTACATAGTCTCGATACACAGTTTAGATTGTTGATGATGGGTTCAAGATTTTTACCGCAATGAATATTCGCATCAGTTTGTGATTGGAAATAATTTGCCCAATAAAATTATCTTCTAAATATCGTACCTGATCATACTTGTTGAATTTTCTCTCTAAATATTCGGTAATGAAATTTGAGACATAACGTTGAAATTTTCTTACGATTACAACCATTTGAATTATTACATTCATGTATCACGCCATTGATATTCTAATTGCCATTTTCATATTATGGATTTGCTGAGATTTTTTATAATCTCACACTAATTTTCTAACCATAATTTTCAGTGTAGTCTAAGATTTCCAAGATTGAGGATTGAAGATCTTTTTGTAATAGAATTAGGTCTTAATACTTTAACATTTCTACCATTCCTTGTTATATTTTATTTCTATCAATAAGGCTCAACTGTGATGTGCCAAGTACTAAGGATTTATCTAGACAATAAATTTAAATTACAACTTTGAGAACTACTTGAGCATTTAGTTTACCTTGTTTTCTTTTACTATTTGTTTTCCTGTTATAAAATCTCCTGGTCCAAAGGACAGGGTGACATCCTTGGCCATTTAGACTATTTATTAGGGAGTGTTATAATTGGTATCAAAGCCTAGGATTAGATTATGCCTAGGTGTGAATTAAAAACTTAAGATTGGATTAAAACCTTGGAGAGAGTTAGGTTTAAGTCTGGATTAGCTTAAGTTTGGAATATACTTAGATGGAAATCCTAATCAAGCATTTCTAGGTAAAACTAATCCTGACTTATTTGGTACTATCTCCGTTTCACAATATAGGTCGTTTTAGACCTATGCACAAGAATTAAGGGTCCTAAAGTTTAGATAATTTGAAAGTCAAACTTTCAAAAACACCCCTAATTAAATTACTGACAAATTTGAACTTTCTTTAATTGTCCCAAGATAGCTCACGCAACTTTGTTCTTTCTCCCTCTACTCATTCTCCTCATCTCTTTGTTTTTTGAGTTTTCACAACTTGAACATGGCTATGCTTACTTCACAAATTTCCCTTCATTATACTACAGTATTTTTTTTAAAAAAAAAAAACTCCAGTAGCAAATCATCAACGACAATGGTTAAAATGACAACTGAAGGCCGGCATTTACCCCTTCAAAGCATCAATTTGAATGTTCCACTGAAATAAAATACTGAAGCCTCTCTTCAGGTGAAAGCTCCCCTTCATCATCAACTTCAACATTCAAATCAATCCTATTGTCAGCAGGCTTATTTAAATCAATGATTGGTCTGATGTTTCTAATTTCACTATCTTCTATGCATCGGCTTTCACGTTCTAGTTTTGGATTCTGATCCGAAAGTGCATATGAAGGAACTTCTTTAGTAGACATGATTTCTCTTGCAATATGATAGACTATTGCTACGGTATGAAAATTGTGTGGAGATGTGAAGGAACATCAAATTGTAGTAAGAGAACTCCATTGAAGGATTTTGGGGAGAAGTAACAATTACTATAGTTGAGAGTTTCAAAATAAAAATTTAAGGGGATCATAACAGAGAAAAGAAGAGGAGTTAGATGGAGCATTTGTTTGCTTTGGTAATTGGTGAGGATATGTTATAATTAGTGAGAGGAAAGAGATTGTAGAGAAGGGTAGAATTGGAAAAAATACAATAAATTTTCCTAGAATTTTGTAGAATGACTTATTTTGTGAAAAAAAAATTCAAGTCTAAAACGACCTATATTGTGAAACGGAGGTGGTAATTTATTTTGGTAAGCCCTTTTAGGACTAAGCATATAATGATTATTGTAGTATGGTAAGGATGTTGCACACCTCTCGCAAGACTATGAATCTGTACTATTGGCGACCAATACCACTGGAGGTAGTAACCCAAACTCTTTAAATTCCTCTGCTTCAAAATCCAAAGAGGAGGGTGTGATTGAGATCATAGAGGTATCTTCTGAAAGTGAAGATAAGGTAGTTGTTGTACCTAAGGTAGAGCTAGCTAAAGAACCCACAACATCAGGGAGCGAGGGTCCTGGAGAGATGTAGTATGAGGAGCCAAGAGTGGAGACTAAAGACGACTCTGGGGAGAGTAGGCCTACGAAGGAGCTAGAATTAAAGAGAATTCCAAGACTGAGGAGGATGTTGATAGTGACTTTGAGGAGTACTAGGCTACTGATTGCGGAAGAAATTAGAAGATATGAGACTAACGTATTTGGTGATGTATAAAATAGCTATTTTTGGATTCTGGATCTATGTGCCTAATTGCTAACCTGAATAGTTAGGAACTTACCTACTGTGGGCTCGTATATGTATGGATGTTTTAAACACCATTACTCTTTTCGTATATATATATGGATACATGATCACATACTAGATGGTGGTCAATTATGAACTGATAATGGTTTCTGTGCTTGTTTACTTATTACACTTTAATATTTTTCTGCACACATCATATCATGCATACACTACCCTTAGCCATGCAAAATTTTTGCAAACCCTACTTGAAGATTAAAGGCAAACGAATCACAGCAAAACTTCAACGGCAGAACAAGAAAAAAAACTCAACAGCACAGTGGCTCATGAGTGTAGGATAAAAAAAATTATTATTTACCTCTTCTTATTCTCAAAATTGGCTGGATTGGAATATGTAGAACTAGGGTAGGAGCACTGGTGGAAACCTCTGGTGCGATTCCTGCATGCCTCCTACTGCCTTTGTGCATGTATGTAAACGCCCAATTTCCTCTCGATCTTCTAATATATAGCCTGCCTAATCCATGTTTGGTGAAGACTCACAAGACTAAGGAATTTTTTTCCAGAGAGAAAAGAGGGTTTTTTTTTTTCCAAAGGTTGTTCTCTTCTATTTTCCTCGTTTAACCTAAACAAAACTTCAAATAAAACTGGACTTTTAGTTTGGCCCATTGGACTCTTAATTTAGCCTTTTGAATCAAATTAATTATTCTAATAAGAACCAAATAAATGGCCCAGTAAATAATTAATTTTTCAGCCCAAATAAACTAGTCCAATTAACAAGACTATATTAGTTTAGTCCTAGGTTAATCTTTAATTATTCAAACTGGGCCAAAACCCTGAACAATTAATTAACCCACCAAACTAATTTAATTAATTCTCTCTCTCTGTGTGCCTTTATTTTATTCTAGCACAATAATTAAATTAGGCTACTTCAATAAAATAAATTCAATTTAATTTAATTTAAGACCAATTCCTTAGCTTGTATATAATTAGGACTTACGGTCTATACTGGGGACAAAAAGACACACCGCTTTAGCTACTAAAATAACCAAAATACCCTTGCCATATAAATAGCTGTATTTTGCATTTTAAATATTTTCTAATATCACCATAAGAAAATATTGACCCCAAAGACAATGCCGCGTTAGCAAAGTCTCCGACCTATAGGTGAAATGAATAAAATACCCTTCTATACATCGCTGTGTATTAGAGAGGAAGAAATGTACTAACACCTCTCTAAATGACATCTACCATGCTTAGGCTTCTAGTCCAATGATCCACGATTTCCTGGATTGTTTCCGCTTTCCAAGGAAGCTACCCTAAAGCAAATATCCCAGTCATGTTTCCCAGGGCCCTAGATATTTAGATCATTCAGACAATCACAAGGGGTGATATAGTATAGAAACTATCTTGTATAACTCTGTCTTAACTAAGTAGTCACATATACCCAATATACAAGTATATTGGTCCTACAATAGAACCTCAACTAAAGCATATCAAAGTACATGCTTCTAGCTTCGTCAGACCACCAACTCATACTCAAGTCGTAGAGTACTAGTCCACGCTGTAGCAGTAATAGTCTAAGTTTCTACCATACAGTACTTTAAGAAACCACTACTACAGGTCCTATTCTACGTATTCGAAATACGCTTATGTCATGAAGTGAGTGAACTACTCACTGGCTAGAGGTAAGCCATTTCCCATTTGAAATTCATAACACAATAACCTAGACATGATGACATTCTCATTCTCATCAATCGGTTAAAAACAAGTGTTTATGTGTTAAGTAACCCGTGATCCATACCTTACTGTGAAAGACAACCATTCACATGAAACACTTGCTTACAATGGGTCTTTTCCAAACGTAATTGTGCACAAATAAAAAGTAAAATCATAAATAATTTATAAGAATAAATTATTTTATTAAAATATTCAATGTTTATATCAGCAACCTAGTCTAAGAGGGCATATTTCCCAATACTACTAACAACACCATTTGCATAATAAAGCTCTATCATGTAACACCCCGCTACCTATGCCCGCCAGGGTCGGGGATGTCGCCCCGTCCAAAGGATAAGGGGTCTTTATAACTAGGTCACACAAATAAAATAGCAGAATAAAATAATACTTTAACTTAAAATTTTATTACATCCCAAAATACTCCAAGAATAAATCCATGAATTCCCAAAACAAAAACATGTATAAAATTATCCAATCTCGACTCCCCAAAGCAATACATAGAAATAAACGATAACAATCTCTTCCCAGACAGATTACATTGGCTACTCATCCCCATAGCAGGATCGACCTAAAATCATGGTAAAAAGGTGATAAGACAGAAATCTCAGTAAGTCCGTGTATGCTTTGGGTGTTTAGTGAAAGCAGTTTAAGGATGCAAAGTGCGAAATCTTTATAAGAGAAATATTAACAAGCAATAAACAATAGTCAAAAGCAAGAGTGGCGTTTTAGCTTTTCCAACCATACATGATCAACAAAATCAACCACTCATAAGAAAGGATTATGGGTTACCACACGTTGGGCCCCACAACCGGATGGTCAGTATGCCACACTTTGTGCATACCGCCGGTCAGAATGCCACACTTTGTGCAGATTGACAAAAGTAGGTGATCGGCCTACTGGGCAAGATACTCCTCCTTCTCTATACCCAAACAACAACCGGGTGTCCATTCCGGCAAAACACAGTCACTTGACCGAAAAGAACATCGCTAGCTCGGACCGAGCACGACCCACTCGGATCGAGGTCCTATCCGGAAAGGACTCACCCCTCAGAGGTGGCCACCTACAGAGAGACTTACCCTAACTCCTCAAGGACTAGTCCTAGTAGTCCATCCTTATTGAGTACTCAACGACGTTTCCCACTTGGGATAAAATGAACAAAACATTGTTCTACATGAAAATGGCATTTTGAGGGTTTCCAAAGTCCTTGTAAAAATTAGCTTTAGAAAGAGTTTAAGTTTGGCAAATCTGCTCTTTGATTTTTAAATAATTCAAATGTTTGAAATAAGAGAGAGTTCAACCCTCAATTGCCTTTACATAAATGAGTGTCCATACACTCTACATTTGGCTTGCCATAAGAAAAACATTTCACATCAATCAGGTTTTATGCAGGAGTTTACCTGACTCTTGCTCACAAATAAAAGGTCTCCAACAACTGACCTAACCCCACATGGGCAAATACAAAACACAATCAATTTCAAGCCATAATCCTCTTCCTCAATTCTAAAACAATTCAACTTACTACTATCATGATCCTAGTGTCCCAAGCTTTAAGGCCACTCAATAAATAAATAGGTTTATAGGCTAAGGATAATTTGATATTTAAAACAATTAATGTTTTGGGAAATATGTACTAATAAGTTAAAGGTTTAAAACTTGCTAAGAAAAATTTAGAGTTTATTTGTTAATGATTTATTAATAATTTAGTTATTAGAAAATAATTGATAACTAAAGTTAGTTGAAAATGAATTTTAATGAATCTTGCTTGAAAAATAATAAATAAGTTTTAATAGGTTTTGATTAAAAGATGATAATTAAATTTATAGAAATAAGTATTTTACTAATCATGATTATTTCCATAAAAGGCTTTAGTTGATCTCATTATTTTATAAAATATCTATATATTTTATTTTTCTATTAAAACTATTATTTATTTGACTAAATTTTCCTTTATATAAATATAATATTCCAAATCCACCCTTCCTAGGGTTTTTCGAAATCACTAGCAAAGTTATATTACTAAATATTTTATTCATGAAATAAAAATTTGCTTAGGGACAACTAGATCATGATCATAATTCCAAGGTTACTCACAATCATGAACATATACAACCATTCAACTCATCAATTCATCCAAATCATGCATACAAGCATAGATCTCAATTTATCAAGACATGATCTAACCTCTACTAGCATAGATATGGCCATGGCTTCAATAATCCAACATGAATATAAGTCCTAATCACCAATGGTGACATAATCTCTAGCATACTTCATCACAAATACTACCTATGACATGGAAACATGCACCAAACCCCAAATCATCATTCAATCAAACAATATAATCCTTCCATGCATAAATCCCATCTCCTTCACAATCATACATATATTCATGCTTCAATCTCTACAATGCATACTCAAATCCTATCACAATCCACATACTATCAACATCATCCTAGAGACATGAATCTAGAATTTAAAAGAAAGATTGAAGGGACTTACTTGGTTGAGGGATGCCTTGAAGGAGTTTAGAATGGATCTCAACTCCTAGATGCCTAAAATCGTCCAAGGAAGGTGGAGGGAGCATGGCCATGGAGGAAGAAGCCATCCGGCCAAGAGAGGGAGTTTCGGCCATGAGAGAGAGAGAGAGAGAGAGAGAGAGAGAGAGAGAGACCATTAGCATGTCTATTCACATATATTCTCACTAGAGATCAAGATTGGAGAAGATGAAGTTGTTAGAACAAACCTACCTTGAAGGTGTTCTTGAACCTTCACAGAATTTTCTGGTTTTGATCCGAAGTAGCGAGTTGATTTGTGGAGTTTGATGTTAAAAATGGTGTTGATGGACTCACGGCAGTGAGTAGGTCAAATCTGGAGATTTTAGAGAAGGTTTGAAGTGGTTTGGAGGGGTATTAGGTGAAAGGAAGAAGTAGGTGTTCTTGGTGTAGTGTGTGTGTTCTTGAAGGTTGAAGGAATTTGTGAGATTGTAGTTTGCAGCTGCCGAAATTCTGTGAGAACTAGGGCTGGCCGAATTTCTATAGGGTTTAGGAAGATGATTCTCTGATTTGGAAGGGAAAAGGAAAGGTTATTTGTTAAAATCCTTAAAGAATATTTTTAGAAAGTAAATTTGGAAACTAAATATCCTAGAATATCTTGATTGTTGGAGAGCTTTGGAAGTCTGCCGTGGCTGACTGCTTTGAGCAGAATTTTTGTGGGATTAATGCTGGCTTAAGGAAGCTTATGGTGGCCGAAAATAGGGAGCATAATTGTGAAGAAGAAGTCTGGTTATTTGAGGGATACATTATGGAAAGTTGCTAAGCTATGGTGGTTGGAAATTTGGTAATCAATCAAGCATTATTGCAGGGATTTATTAGAAAGATTTTCGGGCAGCCATGTCTGAATTTCATGCAGAAGCTTAAGGGGAATAATAGAGCTCAGTTATTGGAGGTTTAAGGAAGGTTTATGCAGAACAATGATGGTGTTTCGGCTAGAGGAAGATTAGGAAACAAAGCTGGACAAAATCCTGCACTGCATTTTTCACAAGCTGGAGTTTTCCCTGGGCAGTTTTCAGCTGCCATTTTTCAGCCCGTTTGCAAGGAGTTTGAAGGGGAATTCCAGGGGCTTTCAAGGCTGGTTTCCAGCCTTCTTCATGGAGGAAAAACATGGCTAAGGTTCTGAACAAATTCTGGAAAAAAAGAGCTAGATTTTGGACTCTCAAAGCTGTGATTTGTACAGGAATTTTTCCTGGTTTTGCTCCAGCTTTGGGCAGTCCGAAAATGGCTAAAGAATTCAGGTTGCAAGTTGATCCAAAAGACCATTTTTCTGGCAGCATTTGGGAGGGAATGTTAGCTAAGAATCTCGACACCTTGATGGCACAATAAGCTGGAGAATTTTCAGTTCATTCCAAGAAGGAAGATGAACTAGCTAGAATGAATTTTCAGCAAGCTCACTAAAGGAATTTTCCTCTTGAAATCTCCCACAACTCTTTCACATTTTCGGACCATAAGAAGTCCTTCACTAAGACATTTTGATCTTACAAAGCCACAGCACTTCACTGAAATTTCGGGAAAGAAAATGGCTAGAACAACTTGCTCAACCTCATGAGTTGAGAACCAAGGAAAATCAAAGATCAAGGAAAAATGAATTCCTCTTAGGAAATTCGAGTAAAACAAATGAGTAGGATTTGAAGACTCCTATCATGCCTCCCATAGGACAACATCTCTACCCTACTCCAAACACCACTAAGGCCGAAATTATTACTTCCCCAAGCAAAAATAAAATTTAACCAAGCTAAAGCTCCTATGATGGAATTTGAACCCAAGACCTCAAAAATTAATTCCAAAGCTCTAACCACTAAACCACAACAACTCTTGTTGTTATTTTCACTAGCAACTTATTTCCTATTCAATCCTCAAGCTATCTCCCTATTTTCACCTCGGGCAAAAATTACCATTTTGCCCTTCTCACTCAATATTCTCCAACAAACCTCCAAGACATTAAAACTCAAATCCAAGGCACATAAAATCAAATAAAAATATATTTAATCATGCAATAAAGTATGTTATGCATCCCAACCCTCTTACTCTAAGGTTGGTTTTGACTGGGGTTTCACATATCATGCTACCATGATGAAGACTAATGGTTCATCTTTTGGGTGAAGTGGCAGGAGGACTACCACCCCATGACAACAACCCTACCCCAAACCATCCACTGGGTGAACAAAACTAGGGGCTAAGAGCTAAAGAAGTAGGTTTGGAAAATAAGATTCCTGAGGAGGTCATTGTCGATCAAGCCTTTGGTCGGATGACTGAAATTATACAAAACTTGAAGGAATGAAGGGCCCCACGAGGCAATAATGAGGCACTTGAAAGGTTCCTTAAGTTTCAACCACTAGTATATTTTGGAGAGGCATAACAAGAGCAGAAAGCTAAAATGTGGATTGAACAAATGGAAAACATTTTTTGCACTCTACAATACACGAAGGAGAGGATGGTAAGATTTGCAGCATTCCGCTTGAGATGATTGGCCCGAGATTGGTGGATGCGAATTCAAGAGGTTTGGGAACAAATTGAATAGGAATAGAGTTAGGATTATTTCTTGGAAATCTTCCAGGCAGAATTCATCCCGCAATGGATTATTGAGAAAAGAGAAGATGAATTTAAGAACTTGTAGCAAGGCAACATGTCAGTGGCACAGTATATAGCGCAGTTTAGCAAATTATCAACGTATTGTCGTCACTTAGTAGACATAGAGCAGAACTAAACTTGCAAATTTATTAAGGGTTTGAGACACGAACTAAGAAGAGCCCTAACTCCATTTTCGCCAACCACTTATGCTGCTACTGTGGACGTTGCCACCGAAACCGAAAACAAGGACAAAAATCAACTTGCTGTGAGGATCTTGCCACCCAACAAGTAATTTCCCATGAAAAGGCCAACTAGTTCACATAAGAGAAATAAAGGAAGGCCAAGTGAGGACTAACCCTATCAAGACTAGGCAAAACGAAGTAATTTGCTATCGTTGTGGGAAAAAAAGACACAAGGAGAAAGATTATTGGCATAAATATACAACGAAAAAATGTTTCAACTGCGGGAACCCCAATCATTTTCGAAACAAGTATCCAAAATTCTAGTTCAACATGCATGGAAATCCTGCTCCACCAATAAACTAAGCAAACCGAGGTAATGGCGTAGTCCATAGACGGAACAACCAAAAACCACAGGTGAAAGCTAAAGTGTTTGCACTCGAATCACAAAAAGATAAGATCTAACTCTACGGTAGTCAAAAGTATGCTTTCTATTCAGAATTGTAAAGTAAATACGTTGGTAGATCCTGGTTCTACCCAATTCTTACATGAATAAATCTTGTGCATATAAGATGAGATTTGTTGGCTTAGAGTTGCCATATACTCTTTTGGTTAGCACGCCTTTGGGGAAATCAGTAGAAGCAAATGAAATTATTAAAGGGTGTGAGATTGAAGTGGGGAGGGAGAAACTACCTAGGGATTTCATTATTATGCTTTTTGAGGATTACAACATCATCTAGGCATGGATTAGTTGGCCAGGCACAGTGCTCGGGTGGATTGTAAAAATAAGGCAGTACAATTTATTAGACTAGAAAAGCATATCTTAGAATTTTAGGGGATTAAGGTAAAAGAATTAAAGTATTTAGTCTCAGGGGCTAAAACTTTGCGAATACTTAGGAATGGATGTCAAGGTTACTTAGCCTACCTGATCAATCAACCTACAAAACTAAGTACCTTGGAAAGCACTACTGTAGTGAGCGAATTTACTGATATCTTCCCTGAATAATTGTCAACCTTACCCCCCTCATAAGGTGGAGTTCACTATTGATTTAGCACCTAGAGCAGAACTAATTTTCAAAACTCCATGCCGCAGGCCCCTATAGTGAAGGTAAAACATGGTAAAACGAAGGAAACGAAGCATGCTTACAGTAGAAAATGAAAACAAAGCATCGCATGGAAGCTGTTTACCTTTGTGTTTCCTCACTGGTGTAGGGGGTGCCTGCACCTCTGTCTGAACTAATTCTGATTCCGAGATTGATTCTAGAGGTTGTTATCTCAAAGTCGATGGCTTCTTGCTGGGCATCAATACAAATCCTTTTGGCTTTCGGAATATAACCCTACCTGAAAATGCATGGTGAAAGCTTATGGAAGAAGAAGGTGCTCTTCTCACTCTGACTGAATGCTACCAAGCATTAATCAAATGAGTATTGTGTCTCTGTTCTTGCTATTTTTTGAAGCACAGAGAACCCATGAGAGAGAGAGAGAGAGAGAGGAAAACGAGAACTGCTGAGGAAAAAAAAATAACGTACTTCTGTGAACCTCTATTGTTCCCTCTAAATCCCAACAACCTTAATGATAAGTTATTATCCGGGCATTCAAAAATCAAATAAAAGCCCTAAAGCCCACATAATGTTTAAGCCATCAAACAGGCCTTTGGACCTATGGCCCAATTCATTAGGTTAAGCCTTTTAATTTAATTTAATATTCCTGGACTAAAACAAGCCCAATAATTAAATTAATTAAATAACCCAATAGATCAATATAAACCTCAAGCCTTGGCCCAGTTTATTGGGTTAAGCCTTTAATTCAATTCAATTATTCCTGGACTAATACAAGCTCAATAATTAAATTAATTAAATAACCCAAATGGGCCAATAAATAATTCTCTCTCTTTAGACCTTTTATTTTATTCTAACCCAATAAATAAATAAGGCTACTCGAATAAAATAAAATCTATTTAATATAAGATCAATCCCTCAACCCAAACCCATTAGGACTTATGGGCTATTTCGAGGACCAAAGACATATTGCCTTGGCTACTAAAATGATCAAAATACCCCTGCTATAGAAATAGCTATATTTTGTATTTTAAATAATATTTTCTAATATCACCATAAGAAAATATTAACCCCAAGGACAATGCTGCGTTAGCAAAGTCTCCGACCTACAGGTGTAATGACTAAAATACCCCTCTACGCATTGTTGTACATTTAGAGAGGAAGAGTGTACTAACACCTCTCTAAAAGACATCTATCATCCTTAGAATTCTAGTCCAATAATCCATGACTCCTGGAATATTTTGGCTTTCCAAGGGAACTACCTTAAAGCAAACATCCAAGTTATGTTCTCCAAGGCCCTACGATATTTAGATCATTCAAACAGTCACAATGGGTGATATAGCGTAGAAGCTATCTTGTACAAGTCTATCTTAACTAACTAATCACATATACCTAACATATAAATGTATCGGCTCTATGATAGAACCTCAACTACAGCATATCAAAGTACATGCTTCCAACTTCGTCAGACCACCAACTCATACTCAAGCGATAGAGTATTAGTCCATGTTGTAGCAGTAATAGTTTGGGTTTCTTCTAAATAGTACTTTTAGAAACTACTATTACAGATCATGTTCTACGTATTTGAAATATACTCATGCTATAAAGTGAGTGGACTACTCACTTACTAAAGGTAAGCCATTCCCCATTTGCAATTCATAACATAATAATCTAAATATGATGAGATTCTCATTCTCATCAATCGATTAAGAACAAACGTTTATGTGTAAGTAACTCGTGATCCATACCTTATTGTAAAAGACCACCATTCACATGAATCACTTACTTAAACACAATAGGTCCTTTCCAAACGTAAATCGTGCATAAATAAAATATAAATTCACAAATAAATTTTAAGAATAAATTTTTTTATTAATAAATTCGATAATTACATCAGAAACCTAGTTCTAGAGGGCATACATTCCAACATATAGAACTTAATAAGTTGAAGGAACAGTTGGAGGAGTTATTGGGACAAGAATACATTAAGCCAAGTACATCACCTTAGGGAGCCCCGGTATTATTTGTGAAAAAGAAGGATGGGACCTTGCATCTGTGCATTAATTCTTGTGGTTTAAACGGTTTGACAATTAAGAATAATTACCCGCTTCTACTTATTGATGAGTTGTTTGATCAACTAAGAGGGTCTAGTTGTTATTCTAAGCTTGACCTGAGGCAAGGATATTACCAAGAATTTGGGAGGAAGATATTCCTAAGACTGCCTTTAACACTTAGTGTAGGCATTATGAGTTTATTGCAATGCCCTTTAGATTGACTAATGCTCATGCAACCTTTGTGGACTTAATACACCAAATATACCAACCTTATTTAGACAAATTTGTTGTAATCTTTATCGATGATATATTGATTTACTCCAAGAGCCCGGAAGAGCATGCAGAACACCTTAAATTAGTTTTTGAAAATTTGAAGGAGTATCAACTATATGCTAAGTTTAGCAAGTGTGAATTTTGGCTAGATACAATCTCGTTCTTAGGGCACGTTGTAACTAAGGAAGGAATTAAGGTAGACCTTGCCAGAGTGAAAGCTATTGAGAATTGGAAACAACCTGAGATCATTACCAACATTAAGAGTTTCCTGGGATTAGACAGATATTATAAGCGATTCATAAAAGGATTTCCAACCCTTGCCTCACCTTTAATTAGGCTTTTGTGAAAAGATGTACCATTCTTATAGAATGAAAAGTGTGAGAAGAGCTTTCGAGAGTTGAAGAAGAGGTTAATAATGGCACCTTTACTGACTTTGCCAGAAGAAGGGAAGCCCTATACTTTATATACAGAGGTATTGAAAGAAGGATTGGGTGCAGTGCTGATGCAGGAGAAGAAAGTTGTAGCCTTTGCCTCGAGAAAGTTTAAGCGGCACAAGTTGAATTACCCAACGTATGACCTGGAGCTAGCAACAATTGTGTTTTCTTTAAAGAAATAGAGACACTATTTGTATGGAGTTGAATACAAGATATTCACGGACCATAAAAGTTTGAAGTACATATTCACATAAAAGGACTTGAACTTGAGACAGAGGAGATGGATGAAATTCTTAGAGGAGTATCATTGTCCGATTAATTATAGCCTGGGAAAAGCCAATATGGTTTCAAACGCGTTAAACAAAAATGTGAGGTTAATAAGACTACGAGCTCAAGAAGTAAAGGAGATATAATAAGTGCTGATGGATGAAGCTACAGTGAGCAATGATAAGATTTGGATAAAGAATCTAACTGTGGCCTTTGAGATAAAAAATGAAATATGCGATGTCTAAGAAAACAACTCAGAGTTTCAGAGTTTTAAGAAGAAATAAACAAGAAGGAATAATTCAAACTTTAGAATAGACAATCAAGGAATAATGTATTTTAGAGATCGATTAGGTGTACCAAATGTAGAGGAGCTAAAGAAGAAAATTCTAGGAGAAGCGCATAAGAGCTGGTATGCCATACACCCCGGCAAGACCAAGATATATCAAGATCTGAAGTGAATATTTTGGTGGCTAGGCATGAAGAGAGATGTGGTGTCGTATGTGTCGGTATGCCTCACTTGTCAGAAGGTGAAGGTAAAACATAAGAAAGCTGTTGGATTATTATAACATCTACCTGTACTAGAATGGAAGTGAAAATGTGTCACGATGGACTTTATCACCGAACCACCAATGAGTAGGACTTAGAAGGATGCTATTTAGGTGGTGGTAGGCCGACTAAAAAAGACTGCACACTTTATCCTATTAAACGTGAGATATTCAATGGAGAAGTTGGAGCAGGTTTATGTTCAGGAGGTCGTGAGGTTGCATGCAATACCGACAAGTATAGCATCAGATAGGGACTCGCGATTCACCTCTAGATTTTGGGTGAAATTTCAAGAATCAATGGGGACTACTCTAAAGTTTAGTACCTTCGCTGACCCTCAGACATATAGACAATTGGAGCACGTAATACAAATCCTCGAGGATATATTAAGGGCATGCACGCTGGACTTGGGGAACCAATGGATCGAAAGTATTCCTTTTGCAGAATTAGCCCACAACAATAGTTATCAAGCATCTATTCCCATGGCATCATATGAGGCCTTATATGGGAGGAAATATCAAACACCATTATATTAGGGATGGTCCTATTGATAAAGAGGGAGGAGTAAATATCCAAGAAATAACTGAAAAAGTAAAGCTAATATAAGACAAACTAAAGGCATCTCAGAGTAGATAGACAAGCTACGTAGATAATCATAGGAAGGAATTGGAGTTTCAAGTAGGTGAGGAAGTATTTTTGAAGCTCAAACCGACCCGAGGAATTCTGAGACATCTAAACGGGGAAGCTTAGCCCCAGATATCTTGGGCCATTTTCGATCATTGAGAGAATCAAAACTGTAGCATATAGATTGGAACTTCCGTATGGATTAATAGGTATCCACAACGTATTTCATGTATCCCAACTGAAGAAGTACAATCCAGATCTAGAGCATGTCTTGAACGATGAGCCGTTACAACTGCAACTGAACCTGACCTATGTGAGGAAGCCGATTAAGATACTAGAGTGAAGCATGAAAGAACTAAAGCTATGGTCAAGGTGTTGTGGGAATACCATGGGGCTCGAAATGCCACTTAGGAGACCGAGGAATGGATGAGAAAGAAGTACCCTGACATTATGAGAGGTACGACCTAATTAATTTCGAGGATAAAATTTTCTTAAGTGGAAAAGGATGTAACACCCTACTAAATTGGGGTAAATTTTCTTATGCATTATGGATGGAAGTATGTGATGAAAAATTATTACATTTATATTAGAGGATAGTTTATGGTTTGAGAAATGAAGTCTTTCATGTTAAAAAATCATTTTTACCCACTTAATAAACCTGAAATTTGAAAATATGTCACATAAGCTGCCAATTTTTGAAAAAATGACTTGGAGGCCTTGTTTGTGTGATTTCTCCATAGGGACTTGATAAATAAAGTTTAGGAAGATGTAAAATCACGTGAGAATTGATGTTTTGTGAATGGAATGCTTGTCTTGTTATATTTTCTTTTCAAATAAAAAATGGCTCAATGAATACAAAAAAATCTATTCATGTATTGCTCCATGAATCCATCCTTTGAATGCTAAGAAATTTGATAAATTTAATTGTATTTATGTTATGGAAATATGGCCCTATGTGTGTGATATTTTATATTGACTAGTTAGGGAAATTTTGGTGTTCTTTATGCTTTAAGATGATGGTTGGAGAAAACAGAGTGCTTGTTGAAATTTTTAGACTTTGATTTGAGTGTTGTTTTCTTTGAGCCAAATTATAATCATAAGACTTATATGATGTTTAGAGGATCTAGGGTGTGTTAGGAACTTCTTTGAGGGTTTATTAGAGTTTTGTGTTTGGAAATTGTGTTGGGATGTTGAATAAGATTAAGCTGCCAGAAACCCCTGTACATAACTCAAATTTGATCCCTCGAAAAACATGCTTCCTGTTGGAGTTTTGGATTGAATTTTTCAATGAATAGACTTTCAAATGTCAAGAAACTTTGACTCAAGAATCACTAAAAACTTCTTTAGATATTGTAATATATGAATTTTTGAAAATTACGGCTCCAGTATGCTTACTGTTCCAGCAAGCTCCATTTCAAAAATTGATAGACTTGTTTTTCAAAAGAGTTTTGGAAAAAGGATTACATGGTCATTTACCTAACATCTAGGGGTGTCAAATTTGAAATTTTCACTAAGAAATAAAATATTTTGCTTAGTAAATTAAGTCCATATTTGAAATCCCTAATTTTCTTTGAAAATAGAGTTTTAACCTAGAAGTAAAGAATATGAATTTTTGCTTGGAAATCACCATCACTAAATTTCAAATGAACTTACAAAAATCTTATGGGATATTTTGACTCATTAAAAATATATTATATTCCTTTATACACTCCTAATAACTTATGTATATAAAGCTCAAGGGGTTTTTTTTTTTTAAATCTTTGAAAAATACTTCCCTTCCTAACTTACTCGTGGAATAAGTGGTGCTAAGGTTGGTTTACCTAAGTAAAGGTGTAGGTTTATTAATATTAGCATTAACAAATAATGAATTGCTTAGAGCATAAGTAATCTCTTTTCTCCTTAGGAATTTATTTGTAATGCTCTTATGGACTTGTGGATAAGAGGTTAAATCTATTGGAATGTTTGCCTTCTTAGACTAGATTTCTGATGTATTTTTTACTTGTATTAATAAAAGTATTTTTCTTAGAATTTGTTTGTGAAATTTTCTTTATATTTGTGCATGATTTTATTGGAAAAGACTCATTGTGTTTAAGTAAATAGTTCATGTGAATGGAGGTCTTTTACAATAAGGTATGGACCATGGGATACTTAACACATAAAATATTATTCTTAACCGGATGATGAGAATGGGAATCTTATCTTGGCAAGGTTATTATGTTATGAATTTCAAATAGGAAATGGCTTACATTTAACTAATTAGTAGTCTACTCATTTTATAATACAAGTGTATTTTGAATACATAGAACTGGACCTGTAGTTGTGGTTTCTAAAAGTACTATGTGATAGAAACCCAAACTATTACTGATACAGCGTAGACTTGTACTCTATAACTTGAGTATAAGTTGGGGTTTGACGAAGTTGGAAATGTATGCTTTGATATACTTTAATTGAGGTTCTTGAAAAGGACCAATATAGTTGTATGTTGGGTATATGTGACTAGTTAGTCAAGATAGACTTGTACAAGATAGTGTCTACACTATATCGCCCCTTGTAGTTGTCCGAATGATCTAATTATCCAGGATCTTGGGGAACATGACTTAGATATTGGCTTTAGGGAAGATCCCTTAGAAAGTTAGAATAAGAAGTCGTAGATCATTGGACTAGAAGCCCAAGGATGGTAGATGTCGTTTAGAAAGGTGTTAGTACACTCTTTCCTTTCTAAATGAACGGCGATGTGTCGAGGAATATTTTGGTCATTTCACCTATGGGTCGAAGACATAGCTAATGCAGCATTATCCTTGTGGTCAATATTTCCTTATGGTGATATTATAAAATATTTAAAATACAAAATACAGCTATTTATATAGTAAGGGTATTTTGGTTATTTAATAGCCAATGCGATGTGTCTTTTTGGTCCTCAGAATAGCCTGTAAGTCCTAATTATTTTAGGTCGAGGAAATGGTCACAATGAAAAAGAATTTTATTTTATTCAGGAACTGTAATTTATTTTTTGGACTAGAATAAAATAAAAAGAATGAGAGAAATTAAATTTATTACTAGTTTGATTGGTTAATTAATTATTCAGGGTCTAAGCCCAGATTGAATAATTAGAAAAATTAACATAGGCTTAAAATAGTTAATAAAAGGCTTAACAATTATTTTAGTTCATTTAGGCTCATTAATTATTTATTGAGTTATTTTAGTAGGCCTAGAAAATAAATAATTAATAGTTATTATTTTTAGACTCATTGGATCTAAGAAAAAATAATAAATTATTTTGGCCCAATAGCCTAGACTAAAAGATTTTTTATTATTCACGGTACGAAAAAGTTGGAGATTATTCAAACCTCTTCTGTTGATAACATCCAAATGTTTGAAATATCAAAACACCGTGGTTGGATTATCTGGGATGTGAATAGGAGTCATTGTTTAGTGAAAAAATATAACACACGACAGACTAAGAAGAAAAAAATGAGAGTCTCTGTTCTCCTTCTTCTTCTCGTTTCTTCTTCTACTTCCTTTTTTCTATCTTCTTGTCTTTGTTAACTAATAACAAAAGATCAAAAAGGACCATCCTCACCTAGGTTGTTTCACTAACATAGATAGGCAGAAGAGTATTCTAAGAAGCGAAAAGCTTCGCGTACATGCCAAGAAGAAGCCGACAGATCACTGGTTTCTTGTTGGAATTGTCGTCAAGACAGGTAGCTACTCCCGTGGTTGGTGCCTTATCTTCTGAGCCAAACCAGAAAAGGACACGTAAATGTATTAGTTTTAACCTTCCGTTGTACTGTGTTCTTGTTTTTCTGGGTCTTGTTTCGCGCTTGCGTGTTCCTCTGTTTTTTTTGTTCCTACAAGTGGTATCAGAGCATTTGCTTTGAAAGGCTCAGAATGATGCATGCTAGTTAATAAAACCTGGTAAAACCACTTATAATGAGATCCTTCACCATTTTGGTATAGGTAGATTGTATGTACACCTCGCCGTTGAGGTATAGGAGCCTCTGTAAAATTTTCTTTACTGCTTTGTTTAGCTTCGTGTAAGCCCAATTTGAAAGGGTATAGGTGGTTGTTATGTTTTTTGGTGAAAATATGTAACAAGAAATGGCCTTGGACAATTGCAAAGCATTGCAAAGGAGACCATCACAATTTACAACAAAAAAAAAAAATCACAGTGAAATCTCGGTGGAGAAGATGGATTGAGCCGAAGCCGAGCCAAGCCGGTCCTTTAGTATGAGGGGAGCCTCAGCTCCCCAGGCCAGTCGTAATTTGAAGCCGCAGCAGGGTCCGAGCATGGCCTCGGCTCTAGCCAAATTATTATTATGTATTCAATTATTTCTATTATTTATATGTCTTTTCTCCTTGTTCTCACTCTTTGATTATCCTTGTGACTTTTCTCTTTTGACTTGACCTTTTCTCTAGTATATTAGATTAGTGTTTAATTTACCTTTATTCCTTTGTTTCATTGGTTAAACAATAAAGATTTGGGTAAAGTAAGGTAGGAGCCTAAATTCTCGTGGAAGTTAAAGTAAGGTGCTTTCTTGTGAAATTTTTTTGTAGAGGATAATGAGAAGGAGCCTGAACAGCCTGGAGGTCGCTGTAGATTTAGATACTGTGGTGGCTGGGCCGTTATGTTTGTAGAAGATGTTGCAAAACTGGTAAGCATTTCAAGATTCGACAGCATTACCGCCGAACTTTATATTAAGTATGTTGAGTTATCCACATTTAGTCGGCCAAGACACTTCTTAATTACAAAGTATTAAGCAATTCTCTGTTACCTAGCATCTTTTAGAGTGAAATTAGACCAATATATTTTTCACATAGTATCAAGATCATGAATCACTTGCAAATGTCCAAATTTAAGTGTAAGAGGGGTGAATGGAGTTATCTCACATTAACTAATTATATAACTTATTTTATTATTCATCCTCACTGCATGCAGCTGATGAAGCAGAGGTAACAAAACAAATAAATGGTGGTCGGGTTTTTTACTAGAATGGCCCTTTTTAGGGCCATTCCACGTCAACTGGCCAAACCGCTAACATGTGTCTTCATCTGGCATTGATGCATTGATTAAATGCATCCTAAATAAATAATGATGCATTCTTGAAATGCGTCCTAATGTGACATCTTCAGAGAATGCATGTGCTAAATGCATCCTATGCTCCATGTCAACTGCAAATTCAAATAATGAATAACATAATGGAAAGAGGATGAGGATTATTTTTTTCCTATAATGTGTTGCCCCTACTATAGCAACTAAAGCTTTTGAAGAAAGTATACCATTTAGATGCATCATTCTTTAAGATTCAGGTCTCAGACATAATCTCTCTAGTAAAGCAAGAGGTTCATGTTTATTACACACATTGATTATAATTTTCCTTAGGATTTGCCATGCTGTATATATAATAAATCACCTAGTGAAGTTTTGTTCCAATTAGCTATAGATGGGAGATCATCTAGTTCCAGTGAGATTTTTGCTATTTTTCTTATAGGCGTGGGTGGGGTTTTCTATTGCAAAGCTAGATATATCTTCCTACCTTTTGCTCTTAATATCGGTAGAGGATCTTGGGCAGCTAGTTATGCCTTAGATGTAAGTCTTTGCCAATATTGGTGTCTAGCATGCTAAATCTTAAGTTTTATGGCTTAAAATCTTGACTTGTTTTATTTTCTTGTCAAGTACTCTCTTAGTAGAGGTTCTGTCCTTTTTTAGTTGAGGTAGTTTTTGCACGACTGAGATGAGGACTCCTCTCATTTCTTTGGCTTATAATTTTGTGTTGTTTTAGGAACTGCACACAAGAAAACAAGAAAATATCAAGATGGAGTATCTTAAAAAAGGTAACAACGACCTATTAGAGTATTTGCAATCCTTAGACTCTGAAATGGTACTGATCTCATGTCTTAACAATCTTGAATAATGATTTCCTATTTGGTCACCTGCCTTATCTTCACTACTGACTTTCTTCAACAGGTTACTGAACTATCATGGCCATCATCATTTGAGGTGGAGGAAGTTATTCACCAACTTGCTTAAAATATATTACGAAGATTTTTTAAAAAGGAAATTACCACTGGGATTAGGGAAGAGAGTCTAGGGAGTACAAAAAACTACAATAATGCTGGTTAATATTGTGATATCATTTGTACTTCATAGGATTATTTGGCTAACTGCTTTTCTGGTTAGTAGATTCCAGAGTCATTTGTTTGATAATCCAAATTTTTGAAGAGCTTAGGTTTAGCTGTTTATCACATTTTGAAAGAAAATGTACTTTTAACTTCAAATTCTAGATCTACATTGAATTTGCATGATGAAAACTTCTTTCTATTGGCAGGTGTATATTACTGGGCCATCATTTGAGAGGCTTGGAGAACAAAGTGCATCTAAGTTGTGTTGTAGGATTGTTATAAGTTTTGGAAGTAGGAGGAGAGATGTATATTCTTCCTTTTTCTTCTTATTCTTTTTCAAAATTTTGCTTTTTATATTATATTCGTTTGTGTAAAGAAGTTACATGTTGAGAAAAAACAAGGAGAGGACTAAAAGAAATTCAAAATAATTATATTAAGATAACTCACTAGATTTTAGAATACAAGACTTTTCTCACACACACAACTCTTAAAATTTCCTTGCCATACTCACATGCACATACTATTATTTAATTCACACAAGCACTTTACTTTACAATTCTGTGTGTTGTCTACTTCACCACACTTCACACTTCATTATCCTTTTTTTTACTCTCCATTTCGTGGATTACATACAAAGCAAACACACATATATATAGGTATTGTTAACTGAAATATTTAAGCTTCGAAGAAGTTTCTTGCAAGTTGATAATGCCGATAAATGCAAGTGTTTTCTTCATGAATCTAGAATGTTGGTGGAAGTAGTGCAATTTGAAGATATTTTGTTAAAGAAAATGATTGTAAAATAGCTACTGCAAGTTGGGTTTCCTGATTGTTCTCCAATGGCGGTGAAGCATGGAGGCTGCAATTTGCATATTTTTAGCTGCAAATTACAGCTCTAGAATTTCTGTAAAGGCAGTGCAAAGGAAGGTAGTCATTGTCTTTCTCAATGCTCCCCCTCAATGACTACTTTCGTATTTCTTCTCGTGAAATCATACCAAGTTGCCTCCGAAATTCTTCAAACTTTACTCCATTGAGACATTTGGTGAAAATATCTACAATTTGTTCTTCAGTCTTCACGTGCTTCATTTCAATTTGACCAAATAATATTTTTTCCCGTACAAAGTGGTAATGAACCTCCATGTGTTTTGTTCTTACATGGAATTCTGGATTCCCTGCTAAGCGTAATGCTAATTGATTGTCACAATATAATTGAACTGTCTTATTAACTGGCTAATGAAGATCTTCTAAGAGTTATTTTAGCCCCGAACATTCTTGAGCTACCATTACTGCAGCACGATATTCTACCTCCGTGCTAGACAGTGACACCGTTGGTTGTCTCTTACTGTACCATGAGACAGCTCTAGATCCAAGGCTAAACATATATCCAGTAGTTGATCTTCATGTGTCGTAATCACCAGTGTAGTTAGCATCACAATATCCTGTCATTTGAGATGTATCTGTCTTTTTATATAGCAAGCCATAGTCTATAGTACCTTTAACATACCTTAGTATCCTTTTTACTACATCAAGATGTGGCTTCTTCGGTGCTTGCTTGAATCGGCTTACTACTCTAATTGCATCTGAAATATCTAGCATTGTTAGTGTTAGGTAGATTAAACTACCCACTAACTGTCGATACATCATTCTGTCTTTAAGTTCCTTACCTTCAATTGAGCATAATCGAACATTTACCTCTATTGGAGTAGAGGTTGGTTTGCAGTTAAGCATGCCATATTTTTGTAGAAGATTCTACATATACTTTTGTTTAGCATAAAAATATCTCATCATTCACTTGTTCTATCTATAAGCCAAGAAAATGTTTTAGTTCTCCAAGCTCCTTCATTTGGAAGTAAATTGAGAGATTTGACCTAATTTGTTCAATCTCTTTTTTATCATCTCCAGTAATGATTAGATCATCCACGTACACAAGTACTATGACTAGCTTCCCTTCTCGAGCTTTAATGAACAAACTTAAATCAACTGGTGCCATCGAATATCCATTTTAGATCAGGAATTCTACAATTTCCCATACCATGCTCGTGGTGCTTGTTTCAATCCATAAAGTGCTTTATTAGGTTTACAAACATACTTTGAATGTGCCTTGTTCTCAAACCCTTGTAGTTGTTGCATGTATATATCTCAATCGAGTTCTCTATAGAGGAATGCATTCTTCACATCCATCTGCCATAACTTTCATGACTTGCTTGCAGCTAAGGCAAGTAATACTCGAACTATAGTGATTTTTGCTACTAGACTGAACGTCTCATCATAGTCTAGCTCGTACTTTTGTGAGAAACCTCATGCTACCAATCGAGCCTTGTATCTGTCAATCGATCCGTCTGGCCTGGTTTTTAATTTGTACACCCATTTGCAAGAGATGGGTTGTATATTCCTCAGCCTTGGCACTAATCTCCCTCTCTCATTTTACTTTAGTGCTTGTATTTCTTCTTCCATCATCGTTCTCCATTCCTTCTGTTTGGATGCCTTTTCGTACGTGTCTGGCTTTCTTGTTGTATCCTCGATCAATGCTACATTTGCATACTTTTGATTGGGTCTTCGTTGTCGAGTAGACCTCTGAAGTTGTAGTTGCACCTCCTCTTCTTCATCAATTTCTTCATATTGACTAGGCCTCTGATCTTCTGTAATTTTATGTACTCCTGTTGCCATGGACTCTTCAATTTGCTTGATGGTGACTCCTTTGATATGATTCTTTGTCACCCTCTTCAAATGTTTCAGAAATCAAATGATCTTTTTCTTGTTCTTCTAGCTTTTTCGCTGACTCTTCTAAGATTTCTTCAGATTGTGGTAGCTTCTCGGCTTGAGATGACCACCAAGATGATGTTTCATCAAATATAACATTTCTAGATGTATAGCATCTACCTGTGTCAGGATTACAACAAATCCACCCTTTTCATCTAGAATCGTATCCGACAAAGATACAGCAAATTACCTTCGTTTCGAACTTGCTCCTTAAATGATCGGGTACCAATACGTAACATACACACCTGAAAACTCGAAAATGAGCTACAATAGGCTTCTTCTTCCATAATTTTTTGTGAAATGAAATCATGCCGAGCTTCGCTTGTAGTAGGCGATCTGTGATATATACTGCTGTTTTCATGCATTCCGCCCAGAACCGTAGTTGAACATTCTTGGCATGGAGCATACTTCTACATGTTTCTACAAGATGTCGATTCTTTCTTTCCGCAACTCCATTCTATTGTGGCGTATTTGAATATGTCGACTATTGTCGAATTTTGTTTTGATTCAAGAATTCTTTAAATTCCTCTAAAGTGTATTCACCACCATTGTATGTCCAAAGGCACTTTATTTCATAGCCAGTTTCACTTTCTATTTTCTCCTTGAATGCCTTGAACTTTGTTAAGGCTTCAGACTTTTCTTTCAAGAAATTAATCTAGACATATCTAGAATAGTCATCGATAAAAGTTATCATGTAATGATAACCACTTACCGATGACTACTTTACTGAGCCAAAGACATCTGAGTGGACTAGCTCCAAAAGCACCTTGTCACTGAACTTCGACTCCTCGTATGGTAGTTGATGCACTTTACCATACTGGCAGCCAGCACAAACTATATTATCTCAAACCTCCAATTGTGATAGACTCTTCAGCATTGACTTCTTCATCATCACTTTTAGTCTAGTGTAGCTCACGTGTCCCAATCTTGCATGCCACAAATCTGGTATCTTGTTACTTTTAGTCTTATCTATGTATGTCGTCTCTACTGACATTACATAAACATACTCTAATCTTCGTCCTTCCATAATTGGTTCTCCTTCAAGTTTCAATTGACGATACACCTTCACATCGTTTGGGCCGAATATGACATAGTTTCTTTTCATACCTGGCACGTGCAGTACATTATCTAACTCTACTTCTGTAGAGTTGAATCATGGTACTACTAAAGCTTTGCCAATATATGTTATTGGCATCTTAAAATTATTAACATTTAATACAACACATCCACTTTTATATTTTTCCATACTGTAGAATTTTTGTTTATCTCCTGTCATATGATTAGAGCATCCCGAATCTACTATCTAATCATTTTTATAATTGATAAGTTTATTACTTATCGCGACTAGTGTCAAATCTTCTTCCTTTTTTGAATTGAACTCGACAGTGTCTCTTTCTCTTCTATTGCAAAAGATGCTTGAAAGTCCCATTCATCTTCACTTTCTTGAGTATATGAAGATGTGGCAATGTTCCCTTTGGCCTATCTATGCCGACAATCTCAAGTGAAGTGACCTTTCTTTCCACAATTTTAACACTTGTTGTTTCTTCGTCGGCTCCTAATGTTCTTATTTTACTGTGGTGGTGCTCTTGTATTTTTCTCCGAACACCCTTTCTACCAGAAACTACGTCTCTCTTTATTTTTGTCTCATTCCATTGGTATTCTGGCATTTTTCTGTCCTCCGTATACTCTTCGTCTGTCATAAAGAGCCATCTCTTCCTCATTTGTTGATCCACTGTAGGATGGTCTCATTAAGGCTTCTTCATTTGCTAGCATGCTTTCCAAAACATTAAGTGTCAATGGCTTAGGCCATCCCCATGTTGCTATTATAATTGGGGTATATTATCGTCGTAACCTCCTAATTATAATTCTCCTCATGCTCGTCTCGTCAATAGGGCGAATATGATCTAATTTTGAAATTTTTTCACTTAAGGATCCCACTTTGGCAAAATATTGAGTCATTGTCATATTACCTTATGAGATTCTCAATAGCTCGTTTTCAAGCCTTTGCACCTTGGCTTCATTAGTCTTGGAGAATCTCTCCGCCAGAATATCCTAGGCTTCCTTTGGTGTCTTTGCATTTTTAATCAAATTTAAAAATTATTTTTCAACTATTAAGGCTAAAATAGATAGAGCCTTACTAGCATTCTTGTCTCATTTGTTGTATTCTCTAACATTTTCCAGTGGTGGTGATGTTGTTTAGCTTCCATCTATGAGCTCCCATAATCCTTAGCCTCTCAAATAGAATTTTAGGCACACACTCCAATAATTGTAGTTGTCCTCTGTAAGCTTTTCATTATTGTTTGCGTTGACGAAGTCTGTCATCGTGACTTGGTGATGCCCCACACCTTATCCAAGTAAGTCTGGTCCCTGATTAACCAACTTCACAGTCTTTGATTGTGCACTGGTAGAGTCTCGACATACCACGATCATTAACGGACTAGTTTGAACATGGTCCACTGACCGTTCTTTGACTCGATCTTGGAGCCTTGATGAACCTATCGAATCAGGCTTTGATACCAAATGTTGAGCAAAATTAGGAGAGGGCCAAAAGAAATTCAAAATAATTATATTAAGATAACTCACTAGATTTTAGAATACAAGACTTTTCTCACACACACCACTCTTAAAATTTCCTTGCCACACTCACATGCACACACTATTATTTAATTCAACAAGCACTTCACTTTACAATTCTGTGTGCTGTCTACTACACCTCACTTCACACTTCATTAATTATCCTTCTTTTTACTCTTCATTTCATGGACTACATACATATATATAGGCGTTGTTAACCGACATATTCGAGCTTCAAAGAAGGTTTTTGCAAGTTGATAATGGCGGTAAATGCAAGTGTTTTCTTCATGAATCTAGAATGGCGGTGGAAGTAGTGCAATTTGCAGATTTTTTGTCAAAGAAAATGGCTGTAAAATGGCAGCTGCAAGTTGGGTTTCCAGATTGTTCTCCAATGGCGGTGAAGCATGGAGGCTGCAATTTGCAGCTCTAGAATGTTCTGTAATGGCGGTGCAAAGGAAGGCAGTCATTGTCTTTCTCATTACATAGTTATGGCTATGTTCATCCTGATTTGAAAATTGCAGCGAAGCTGCATCTGTTGACAAGAACATAAGGATTAAATCTTGAATCACTCAATCCTTCCTAAGGAATGCAATGGGATCATTGCGTCTGAGAAATGAGATAGACGTATAGTTGGAACTTCAATTTTGATTTTTCGTTGAGTGAATTCTCACTTCATTTTCCCTTATGGGTAGCTGTGAATTTTGTGGCCGGGAAAATACCATGAAATGATGAAAATGGCATTTATTATGCAGACAATCATCGTCATTTTTTAAGGGCTGTGGCTCTTTTTGTCTGGGTTCAAGTAATTTCGTGGTGTTTGTTTTTGGTGTGTGGGAGTGGGCACTTACTTGGTCGGCAACTTTTTGTAATGTGTCTTAACTTTGGCCTGAGGACCAGTGAACGCTAATTTAAGTGGTTGTGGAGCTCTTCTGTTTTCATGCGTCTTTTCACGACTGTGTTTGTAAAGATGAATTGTTTTCTTGCTTTGGTTTGCTGCATCCAGACTGCAGTTCCAATGAATCCAAAAAGGTCGTTTGGGGTACTATTCAGGGAAGCACATTTTTCGTTTCTAGACAATGTTAGTGATAACCAACTTCATCCATTTTTGGCTCTAGTAGTACTCTTTTTAGCATCCCAGAAACAAGTCATGGCGTTTCTTGTGCTTCTTGAATGCCTGGGTTGTTATACTTGACCAGTTATTAAATCTTTGATGCGTGACCATTGTTGGGTGTTTCTTTGATACATTCATTTCGACAATTTCTAGTCCCATAAAAAATTGCTTTGTCATGTTGTGCTACTAATGCTATCTTGATCAAGAAATTTTACAATAAGTGGTTCTAAATTATTACGTATGAAAAATTTGTATCAAAAGTATCAACCTTTTATTGGTGTCTAAAGCATTTATCTCAAGAATTGAATTTAGGTACCCGAATACCTATTTTGCATTAGACAATGAACCGATAAATAGGAGATAGCTATTGTCGATGCATAATTCTTTTACCATACTATTTTCATGTGACATTAATCATTTATAAATAAATTAGACTTTTTGAAATTGTTCATAAACATTATTTTTCACTTTTCTTATTTTACTATGTATTCATAATGTTTAGATTGTCTGTCAATTAATATATCTTAAATTACTATGCCTCATAATTGAATAGTACCAGGGTACACAAAACTCAAGAAATCATTTCACCATTACTTGATCGATATAAGTCTTGTAATGGATACATGAAAGTTGACTGCTGCTGTCTATATGTACAAAAGAATTGTTGAATGTGAAGAATGTGAAAAAGAATTAAAGAATTTCGGCAACTATTGTGCCCGATGCCAGGCATGGCCATGCCTACTTCTCTGCAAATCATAAGGTGCCCATAGATGATCTACTGGGCACATGATTCTTTGCTCAAGCCTCACCCATGGATTTCCCTTCCCACTCCAATGCAATAAACTAACAGGCTCGCGAGGTGGTGGAGGCTGGGGAGGTGGAGGACACGGTGGGGGACGGGATCATGGAGGCGGTGGTGGTGGACACGGTGGAGGACATGGTGGGGGTCACGGAGATCGACGGTGGTGGAGGTCACGGGGGACACTCTAGATACGGCTGCTGTGGAGAGTATGGCAGCCATTGTCGCTGCTGCCT
Organism: Voacanga thouarsii; assembly: GCA_026120185.1. NCBI lineage: Eukaryota > Viridiplantae > Streptophyta > Magnoliopsida > Gentianales > Apocynaceae > Voacanga > Voacanga thouarsii. The sequence goes on along the minus strand of JANUWF010002244.1, from coordinate 84,951 downwards.
CAGTTCTGAAGGATCCAAAGCCTACATTCAGAATGAAGCTAAACCATGAAAGCATAAAACATGCCAAAATAGCTAAATACAATAAACTACGTGTTGATCACGGTTTACTAAAACATGTTCGATCTTATATATGATGAAAAGAATAATACAAAGGCAACAGGATCGTTCTGTTCCCAACATGTAATTTTGTACGTGCATATACGAAGAATACAAACTAGCAATCCTTGATCTTAAAGACTTCTATATATCATGAATATCAGGTTTGCTTTTGTTCTTACTTCTCTCCTTCCTTTTCTTTTCTTTTCTTTTTTTTTTCCATTTTGAATTTTATTGCCTGCAAGGAAGGAAAAGGAATCGTGGGATTTGCATTGTTTATAGCAGATCAATTATAGTCGAATCTCTTTGTTAACCGTAAAAACAGTTGACAGGGTAATGTAATGGTTACAAATTCCCAATATAAACAAAACAGAGAATAACAAAGTAGTTAAAATGTTGATGCATATGATTTCTAAGGGCCTCTTGATGGAATTTACTTCAGAATTTTATGGATTTAATTAAGTTTTTCCTCTTTATGTCAGCAACTTCCTGTGGCGATTGATTCTGAAACATGAAATCGGGAAACTATTTTTATCTAATGAATGATTTTATTCGTTTAGTATTTCTTTTCATTTTGTCATATAACAAGGTTTATAAGTTTATCTTTGTGAAGTGGAAAATTTTCTTGATTCAAAATACTGTATATGCTGAGTTATATGTAGTCCATTAGAACGCAAGTTTTAATTGAACGACATTCTAATTTTTAATTAATTTTGGCCAAATAAAATAATAAGAAACAGAAAACTTATCTAAAGGACAAAAAATTAGAAGAAATGATGATGCAACATATGACTTTCGGAGAAGAAGAAATTGGAACAAGCATTGAAGAAGTAAGAATAAACAGGAATCATTAATCTGAATCAAGAAATACAAAAGATTACAACTTCTACAAGTATGAAATCAAGCATGACAAGAGATACAATCTTCTAAGACAAAAGAAAGAGGAGACAAAAAACTTCAAATGGAAGAACAACTATTGAAAGAACACCAGATTTCTAGAATCTCAATCGGAGAAATGAGAAATCCTGTCTAGTTTGATGGTGGTGGTGAGAGGAAAGGAAATGAAGGGATTGTGGTTGGCATATTGGGAATTGCAGGGATAGCAGGCATGGGAGGAAGTGTCACCTTAGGAGCCGCGGGCAGGGTAGGCAAATTTGGGACCTGAGTGCTTGGCAATGGAGGCAACGTGGCTTTTGGCAAAGATGGATTCGTTGGAAAAGTTGGCAAAGGGGTGGCAGGTAATGGTGGCAATGTGGGGGTGGGCATGTTTGGTATCTTAGGCAATGAAGGTATATTTGGAATCGCACGCTGAGAGGTCTGCAGTAGGTTGCGAGCCGCCTGATTTACATGGAAACCTGGGAACGATAACGCTAAAACCAGAAACAGAACAAGGCAGAAGTTGGAAGAAGTAGGTATATTTAATGTCTGCTGAGAATCAGAACTTGCAAGAGCTGTGCTTCTGAGTTGAAGGATGAAATGATAGGACTTCTGAGTTATATTTATAGGAACCAGAAAGTGAAAAACTTCAAACGGATAGATGGGATAGAGTTGGGTAAGTCTGAAGAAACAGAAGTTTAGGTCTGTTCCTTAGTTAAACGAACTCCACCAAAAACCAGTTTTAGTCAAAGATGGACAAGAAAAGAATAGACGAATGTCGATCAACAACCCCCCAGTTGCGAAATAATGCACTATGTGAGCTAAGCTAACGGATCAACGATTGACATTCCATCAAACACAAAGGTAAATCCATCCGCTATTAGAAAATATAGTGTCAAATACTACTATATGATGAAGCTACGTACTGAAGTTTGAGTTACAATTTTACAAGGTGAAATGATAATATTCCAACTGCATGCAATCCCTTCGATTCCTTTTCTCTCTCCACCACCATCAAACTAGAACTTTTTGCGATGGAGAAAAGCTGCAATTCATTATGTGCAGAGATTTCCTTTTCTTTCTTCAAATTTAGCTACTGGTTTGGTGTTATCATGCGGCTCCGTGCTACTTACTTAAACTTTCTTTGCTAGGCTGTATTTGTTGGCAGATTTGATTTAATTCATTTATGAAATAAATATTCATTCTGTTGAAAATGGCAATTTTGGAATTTAATAATTTTTAACTCATGTTAGTTAGCCTAAAATAATTAATGGAAGTTGTTCTTAACATGTTAGAGATTGTTTTGATTATGGTAAAAGCTATTTTCTTGGTGAGAATCCATAATAAAATGTCATTAAAATTGGGTGTTTAACCATTTGCGAACTCATGTTATACATGAGTTCCACATAAAAAAATTGAGAAGTGTAGAAGCCTTTATATACTAAAAGGTTTTTCTATAGACTTGATAGAAAAGCCTAAAGTAGTGGGGCTATCACACGTGCACTGCCCGCCTGGCCCGGACTTGGCCATGTTTTTACATTCCTCTCTTTTTATTTGGCCCAATTAACTCTAACTTATACAGAAAAATAAAATATTAAAATTGATAAGAGTTAGGTGTCCTAATTCAGACTAGTGTAGAGTTTTTCATGAGGCTATGTTAAAGGGAAACGGAACCGAGCCGTCGTGCTAGTTTTTCTTTTCCTTGAGAAAATCGCCTCTTCTGTTCTCCCTCTCGCAACCCATATTTTGTTGTCTTAACGGGACCGGTGAATTGAGAAAATTTTCAAAGAGATTTTCGATGTGATCGTAGTTGGTGTGTGTCGACGGCGATCTAAGACCATCTTATCCTGCAAGGAGAGACGTTGTACCCATCACATCGGGGTAGGGCAAATAACTTCTTGAAGATAAATCAATATTGAATTGGTGATTTGGTCAGCACTTCTATCAGTTGCGTCGCAGCCTACCCAAAGTAGGGTCGGAGCCGGGTACGTATTCTGGGAATGGCGCCGAGTAGATTTTGAAAGAACAGTGCCCGTTCTGTGCTTCTATTCCTTACTCAAGCCTCTCAGGTCCATTACTGACATATTTTTTGTTTTGAATTCTGTCTGGTCGCATTGCATTTAGACTGTTTAGCCTTACTGGCTTTATTGATAATTGATAATTGCATTTTTTATTAGAGCCATGGTCGGGTATAGGCAGTACTTGTTCAATTCAATTGAGTTGCCTGTCTGTACTCATTAGTACTTATTTTTCTAATAGTCTTCAAGAAGTTATTCTACAATTATCTATTTGTGGGCAATGGCCAGTTCGTCAAGTATTGATTATACTGCGTAGAAGCCTTTAGTTGACTTGAATGGTTTGTCGGACAAATTCGGTCTAGGGCAAAATTTCAAGCGTTGACAACAACGCATGAAAATTTAGTTGACCATAAGGGGCTTATTGTCAGTAGTGCAGGTAGACAAGCCCGTCCCAACTGAAAGGCATCCTAGAGTAGCTAAGATTTTTGCATGGGATGATTAGAACAATGTAGATAGAGGGGCAATACTATCAGCCTTGAAAAATGCTCTCTTTAATGTCTACTGTTCTGAGTCCTACACAGCAAAGATGCTATAAGATGAGTTGGATAGGATATATAATACCGAAGATCAAGGTCTAGAGAGGTATTATGTCTCTAAATTCCTGAAATTTCAGGTGATTCAGGGCAAGTCTGTGACTAAACAGACTCAAGAGCTACAATTGATTACTCACTCTCTTCATGAAGCAGATATGGAACTTCTTGAGAAGTTCCCAATGATGTCAGTGATAGAAAAATTTCCTAAGTCTTGGGAGGACTTTGGTATTTCTCTCAAACATAAGATAGAGAAAATTTCTCTAAACGATCTGATGAAATCAATATCTATTGAAGAGCAACATATGAAGAATAGTCATATTGTACATGTGGAGTCTAATGTTCATGTGATGACTACTGGAAAGAAGAGCTATAATCAGAAGAATGTGAGGGTTGATTCAAACTCTAGAAATATAAACAAGACAAAAGATAAGACAAAAAAAAAAAAACCAACAGCAAACAAATCTTACTGAAATTGTGGTCAGGTTGGGCACTGGGCTAAGGATTATCTGTCTAAGAAGTCCAAAATCAAACAAGGCTCAAATTTTGAAGCAAAGTCAATGTGGTGGTAGAGGATACTAATCTAATGGAAGTTGATTTAAATACACACCTTATTGAGGTTTGTACCATTGAGGTTGGGACTGGCATCACTACTTCTAATGATGAAGAAATGTATGTTTCTGTTAACTCATAAGTCTTTACTATTTATGAGCCACTTGAATGGTTGGTTGATACTGGAGCAAATATGTACGTTTGTGCTGATAAATTACTTTTTATGTCTTACCAGTCAATTAAAGGAAAAAATGTAAAGAAAGGAAACTCACTTACACCCAATGTATTGGGAATTGAATGCATGGACTTGAAGTTTCCTTCAGGGCGTATTCTTTCTCTTCATAAGGTGCAGTATTTTCCAACAATTCGTAAAAATATTCTTAGTGGTTCATGGTTAGTTAGAGAGGGTTATGAGTTTACTTTCAAATGTAATAAAATAGTGATTATGTACTACAATTCTTTTGTTAGCTAAGTTTATTTGTCAGATAGTTTATTTAAATTAAGAGTTGAACTATTTATATCTAATTTGAATAAAGCTTCTTCTGTTGAGAATTTTGTTTATCCTATGGTGCACATTATTGAATCCACTGATATTTGGCATAGTAGACTTGGACATTTAAATGTAGATTCTGTTAAAAGAATGATGAGTTTAGATTTAATCCCTAAACATGCAATTGATAAAAAGAACAAATGGCAAGTGTGTGTGGAAGCTAAAACAACCAGGAAACCCTATCATTCAATTGAAATGGATTCAGAAATACTTGATTTAGTTCACACAGACATTTGTGAATTCAATGGTTTGTTGACTGGAGATTATAAGAAATACTTCATTACTTTTATTGACGATTGCAATAAATATTGCTATGTTTATTTACTTAAATATAAAGATAAAGTACTTGAAAAGTTTCTTATATTTAAAAATGAAGTTGAAACTTAAACTGATAAGAAATTTAAAAGGTTAAGATTTGATAAAGGTAGAGAGTATGGGTCTAATCCATTTGTTGAATATTGCCAAAGTAATGGCATAATTCATTAGAAGACATTCCCTTATTCTCCCCAGTCTACTGGGATTGCTGAACGGAAAAATAGAACGTTTAAAGATATGATCAACGGTTTACTTTTGAATTCTAGATTGCCTAAGTATATATGGGGTGAGGCTTTGAATACAGCTGGTCATATTCTGAATAGAGTCCCTCACAAACATAAAGAGGTAACTCCATTTAAAGTCTAGAAAGGTAGGAAACCTAACTTAAAATACTGCCGTGTGTGGAGTTGTCTTGCAAAAATTCTAATCCCTGAACACAAGAGGAAAATGTTAGGACCAAAGACTGTTGATGCCATCTTTATTGGTTATGTGGAAACAAGCTATGCTATGAGATTTTCGTAATTAAGTCTGTAATACCTGGCATAGGTATTAACACAATAATTCAATACTATGATGCTATATTCTTTGAGGATATGTTTCCCATGAAACTGGTTTGCCTCAAGATGTTTCTACTTTAGATTCAGCCTTAACATCTAATTCCATTCTTGATCGCATGGAAATGGTGAAAGATGTGAGGGCATGTCCAAATAGTTCCAACACTTAAACTGAGGAATTAGAAGAACCTAGAATGAGTAAGAAAGCTAAGGTAGTCAAGGACTTTGGAAGTGACTTTGTCACTTACAATATTGAGGACGAACTTTTAACCTTTTAAGCAGCCATGGCTTTCTCAGAAGTAGGGCATTGAAAAAGAGTTGTCAAAAGCGAGATGGATTCTATTATCTCCAATGGGACATGGGAACTGGTAGATCTCCTTCCTGTATATACTACAATCAGATGCAAGTGGATTTTTAAGAAAAAACTTAAACTAGATGGGATCATAGATAAGTATAAAACCAGATTAGTTGCCAAAGGGTTCAGATAGAAAGAGAGAATAGACTATTTTGATACTTACTCCCCTTCTACTCGTCTAACTACAATCCGAGTGTTAATTGTATTGGCTTTTATATATCATTTCACTATCCACCAAATGGATGTGAAGACAGCCTTTCTTCATGGTGATCTTGAAAAAGAGATATATATGGATCAGCTTGAGGGATTTGTAGCCAAAAGAAATGAGCGAAAAGTCTATAAACTTTTTAAATCCCTATATGGTCTAAAATAAGCACCCAAACAATGGCATGAAAAGTTTGATAAAACTATTTTATTGTTTGGTTTCATCATAAATGAGAATGATAAGTGTATCTACTGTAAGGTTAAGGGTAATGCATGTATTGCACTATGCATGTATGTGGATGATATTTTACTATTTGGGTCCAATGTTGAGATAATTAATGAGACTAAATCATTCTTGAAAAATAAGTTTGAAATGAAGGATATGGGAGTAGCAAATGTAATTCTTGGCCTAAAGTTGATTCGTTCAATTGAGGGGATAACTATTTCTCAATCTCATTATGTTGAGAGTGTTTTAGAAAATATGGTTATCAAAATTGTAGAATTGCTAAAACTCCAAGTGGCCCTTCTGTAACTTTGTTCAAGAATAAAAGTGATATTCCTGTGTCTCAATTAAAATATTCTCAAATTAGTGGTAGCTTGCAATATCTTGCAAATGACTCAAAACAAGATATTTCATTTTTGGTATCTAAGTTGGCAAGATATACAAGTTGTCCAAATCGGACTCATTGGGAGGCATTGGATAAAGTACTAAGGTACTTAAAAGGAACAGTTTCTCTTGGGCTGCATTATGGAAAATTCTCTACTGTACTTGAAGGGTATAGTGATGCAAGTTGGATTGCCAAGAATTCTGATAGCAATAATTGCACATTATATGTTTTTACATTAGGTGGTGGAACAGTTGCTTGGAAGTCTTGTAAACAAACTTTGATAACTCGGTCAACTTTTAAATCTGAGTTATGTGCCTTGGATACTACTGGAACAGAAGTTGAATGGTTGTATAGACTATTGTCCTTTCTACCAATCGTCAGTAAGCTCGTTACTGTTATATCTGTGCATTGTGATAGTCAAACCACAATCGCAAATATAAAGAGTACCAAATATAACCAAAAGACTAAGAGACACATCCAAGTTAGACTTAAGTGTATAAGGGAGTTAGGGTCTAAAATAATGGTATCTGTTGACTTTGTTGGATTCAAAGATAACATTGCTGACCCTCTAACTAAGGGACTAGAAACCTCCTTGTTCCTTAAATTCAGGTTGGGAATGGAACTGATAACTCAGTAATGATTTACCTACAGTGGCAATCCAATTGACCAAGTAGAAATCCCACAAGGCAGTTCAACATGGTATAAACAAACTATCTGAGTGAATCTGACACCTATTCTTATACATTTGTATCAAAATCCTTTCCCTGAAAGCCTATAGTGCATTTACTGCAATTAGTAAGAGTACATCCTTGGAGATTGCCAACTATGTGGATGGTGTTGTGTGGCCGCAACTAAAGGGAATTAGATTTTCTCTGAATACACTCATGAGACAGGATCAGGATACATGGTCATAACGTGTCACCCCTAAAGATTGTCTCCATGGCTAATAATCTGTTGTTACCAATGGATGCCGTCACACTCAAGATTCAAATTCAAAGCTCAAGTTCATCTGTTCCTATGAGGGCATAAGTTGGAAAACTTGGGTAGTGGTTCAAACCAAAAGGTACCATTATCAAAAGTAAATTATGTAAATCCTTGATAGTCTTTAACTATGACTTTGTGGGAGATTGTTGAAAATTAGTTAACCAATAACAATTAATGGAAGTTGTTCTTCACATACTATAGATGGTTTTGATAATGGCAGAAGCCATTTTCATTGTGAAAATCCATAATTAAAGTTGGTGTTTAACTATTTGAGAACTCATGTTATACATGAGTCCCACATGGGAAAAGTTGAGGAGTGTGGATGCTTTTATATACTAAAAGGCTTTTCTATAGACTTAATAGAAAAGCCCAAGGTAGTGGGACTGCTACATACGCGCGCCGCTCAGCTCGGTCTGGCTCAGAATTGGCTATGTTTTCACGCAAGGAGAATCGATGTACCTATTGCACCGGAGTGGGGCGAATAACTTCTTAAAGACAAACCAGTATTAAACTGGTGATTTGGTCAGCACTTCAGTCTCATCGCAACCTATCTGGTTGCTTTGCATTTGGATTGTTTGGCCTTGCCGACTTTGTTGATAATTGATAATTGCATTTTTTATTAGAGTCCTGGTCGGATATAAGCAGTGCTTGTTCAATTCAGTTGAGTTATCTGTCTATGCTCATCGATACCTATTTTCTAACACATTCCTTGATTCAGAAAGCTCGATCTTTTGTTCTTTCTCTCTCCATTATGTACATTTTTTAAGGGACTCTCCATTATGTATTCACTGTATCAAATTTCTTCTTGCTAAATATCTAATCACTCTTCGTTTTGAGACAACAGCCTAATAGTTGAGCAACTTTAATTTACAAAATGATAATTAAACTGATCAAAAGAATTTTTCACCATTTGATAATTTTTGCATAGAATTTATATTCTAGACTCTTTTTTTTTTTTAAATATATCTAACTAATTACTTAATAACATCAAATTAGAGAAAGTGTTGACAAAATAATTTAACTTCTCTAGTGTAACACACTCTAAATTTAATTTATATCCACTTAATGTGTTATCACGAAAATTATAATGTGATATTTAAAAGAATTACAAATATTAATTAAATAGTGTGAATTTCAGTAGCGCAGAGCAAAGCATTTATCATTGGGATAAATTAAACCAAAGAAAACAACCATACTGCAAGAATTAATTTTCTTTAGGGCTATGATATATTTACTAGAGAAAGGAAATAAAATTATCAAGATAGATTAACTTCGACTATCCTTTCTATTTCAAAATGCGTGAGTTGATCCAAAATGAGGGGCATGCTTTTCCAATATTTTCACTTAGATGAAATACAATGAACATTAAATCGTAATCGAGTATGGATTCCAATTCATCTAACTTGATAAAATAAAGATGGCCAAATATTCTCCCTAATATTTATGCAAAGAATGTGGATATTTAATTCTAATTAGGAGAGTATATATTAGAATTTCTTTTCATATACTTTTGCTAACAGTTAGATATAAATTTAAAAGATTATATGTTCTAATGTATTCAGTAATTACCTTCAAATTTGAGCTTTAAAATAAAAATTATTAGATTTTAAACGTTATTAATAACGCTAAGTCCAATCTGCATCTCCTGTCCCCTCTGATATGATATGCTAGGAATTAAAGTGCAAAATGTCCAAAATGACAATTGAGTGTATAACTTTGGTGAGAAATTCAGTAATACATAAAAGCTTTAAAGGTGTAAGTTTGATAAGCCACCAAGTGTTGAGACATTGACCAATGACTATTGGTAGTTCATCTACATTAGATTATGCCCTTCATCCAATTACTTGACACCATCAAAAGTCTCGATGCTATCAACAAGAGTGTAATTTAGTTATATTTGAACATAGTTTAGTTGAGAATGATCAACCAACCACGAACCCTTGTCATATTTGCCCAACTTAGCTCTTCAATAATGTTCCCTATAAATAAGTCTTCGAACCATTGTCCTAATTCAACTCATCAGATCAAGTACATTTGAAACTTTTCCAGCTTCAATCTTCTAAAGCAATTAGTCATGGCTGCTTCTTCCAACTTCTGCATTGTTCTATGCCTGATTTTAGCGCTATCGTTCCCAAGCTTCCATCTGAGTCAGGCGGCTCGCAACCTATTACAGACTTCTCAGCCTACGATTCCAATGACACCGTCATTGCCCCAGCCTACATTGCCTACTATACCAAACATGCCCGCATCCACGCTGCCACCATTGCCTACCACTCCTCTACCATCTCTACCGACCAATCCATCTCTGCCAAAGCCAACATTGCCACCATTGCCAAACACGCAGATTCCTCCTTTGCCTACCATGCCTGCAGTTCCTAAGGTTGCAATTCCACCAATGCCAGCCATTCCTTCACTTCCAAAGATCCCAACTATGATCCCCTCACTTCCTTTCCTCTCACCCCCACCTTCAAACTAGATATTATCGACATGGAAATTTCTTGTTTCTTCAGATATCCTCGGTATGCTTCCAGGGTTGCAGTTGTAGAGTTATTGAATTATTGATTTCACTTTTCAGGGTTGCTGTGATTCAGATTGTGGGTTTGTGTCAATTTTATTGTGATTGTCTCTATTCACATTCTTGTATACACTTGTTCTTGTAGACTCATTCTGTTCTGTTGGAATTTTAAAAAAAAAATGTTCTTGGAGATAATCGGTGGTTAACATTTCTCCCAAAGCAAAAAAATCGGACCCATGTATTAATAGAATCCTAATGGGCACTTGCATTTTAATTTCTAGACCAACCAACACAAAATATAAAATAACCGGACGGTATATATAAGCTAAGCTCACAGGTCAAGCAAAAGTACAAAAACCATGATCAGCGACTGACATTCCATCAAACGCAAAGCAAAATCCATCCGTTCTGGAGGAAGCAGATTGTCACTAAGTACATATCAGAAACTATAGCGTCAAACACTAAAATCTGATGAAACTCGATGCTGAAGTTTTTGAGTTACAATTTTACTAGGAGAAATTCAAGTAAAGAACGTTACAATTCTGATAATTCTCTTCAGCTAATTTTTATGTTTTAGAACTTTAACAACATAAGAGTTGAAATAAAATGCAAGATTTCATGTTTTGATTATCATTTATACAAGAATATGTAATGAAAACAGTACAGTTAAAAGAAAGAGCCCTACGTTTTTCTTGAATATGAATACACAGCCCAGAATAAAGTCACATTTACCATATGAGATCAGTTTATTTACCATATGAGATCGGTTTATGTACAACAAAAAGTAGAGAGCTTTCCAGCATTTGGTCAATCAATACAAAAATGTCCAATGAAAAATTCTACCAAGGCAATCACAGGATACAAAGTATATACCCCCCTTCCCCTCACCAAAAGAAAAGTGGAAAAAGGGAGAAAGATCTTAATCACTTGGCTAGAACTCCAAGAAGATCAAAGAATCAAGACCTGCCAGTGGATGATCAACAGGAGTATATCAGTTATATAGTTTTCTTCTCTTTGTACATTAATAGATGACAAAATATTAGTGCAACTTGGTTAAGTCCAACAGTATCTGCCAAGAAGCAAAACATGTATACAGATTAAAGCTAGTAAAATTCACATCAGATTTCGTATGATCTGACCAGCCAACCTTGTGAAACTTACTAAAATTAGGGGTCTGCAGACTGAACCAAACCTCCAGTTCTATATTGACAATGCACAGAGAAATCAAAACTTCAATCACTCAAAATAACATGCAACTTGTTGAACATAAAGTTCTCAAGACGTGTACTCCTATAAGCAGTAAGAAACAATAAGTCTTCACCTGACAGTATGCTATAGCCTTACTAACTGGTCAGAAACAAAAAAATTTCCACAGGAAATGCTGAAAATAGCAGCTTTTAGTTACGCTCTTTAGGATTAGTGATAAGACACGTTTATCCCTTCCGGTGCATACTATGAGTCAGTATCCTGAAATCCAAAAACTTTGCATGCTGGACAAAAGCAAATATTGGTGCAGAGCTAATAACTGAAGAGTATTGTTCAATATGGTTAAATATAGAAAGACATTTAGTAGATTTAGCAGCACAAAGAAATTCAAGGTCTCAAACCACACATCAACCACCATAATCACATATAATTTCCAATTTGCTTAGAGAAGTGAAAAACTTTAAGCATGTATGAAAATGGAAAACAATATTTTAAACTTGAAAGTCATGGCTGATTATACAACAAGATTGAAATAGGAAGGCATCTAACAATTTTCTTTCTGAAAAACTGGATTCCACATCTAAAGCTCAAAGTAAAACTAATGCAAGCCAATGCTAACATTAACAGTTGCACAAAGCAACTATATTGAAAATTGGACCATGTCCAATGCAAAGAATATCAAAGATTATTTCAATACTTTTCATGCATGGGACAATATATGAATTAACACAAGAAAGAGAAAAGGACATGACAACCAAAAGAAAAACCATGATCAAATTCTCCATACCAAATATCTAGTTCCATTTCTAAATTTAGATAAAACATAGATATATCAGATAGTATATCCTACCAACAACAAATAACATAAACGTATAATAGTATAGCAGGACAATGTGTAATTACCTAGTCAAAATCAGTTACACTGGCGCCACCCAAATACGTGTCAAAGATTTCTGTATCTTCTGCAAAAAGGGAATTGTGCATCCACAGAATACTTCTCAATGCATTACAGCGCTTGTAGAATACAATATCCTGGCTACAACTAACTTTGATAGCTTCCTCCAAACTCTGCACCTGATCAAAGTCAACTTTAAAAGTGACCATGATGACACCATCTTTTCCAGTAATATAATCTTGATCAGTATCTTCAACTTTAAATGACTGCAGCTGCAAGTCACAGAAGAAAACTTTCCTAAGTAAGACACACCAAGATTTTCATTAGATAGAACTTTCTAAATAGATCTCACAGAGTTACGTATGAATTATGGTTGTCAATAAGGGAAACCAGAATAATAAAATCTACCAAATTGGAAAACCATGAAAGAATATTCAGAATATATAACAGCCAAAAAATGGAAGCAATGACCATCATTCACAATTTTCACCAATTGATAACCATAAAATGACTGATGACTTGGTTGATGAAAAGTGCAAAAAGAAACAAGTGGTAAGATAGTCAATCAGCCAGGAGCAAAGTAAAAAGTTAAAGGAATTTAACCTCCACAAAGCATCAATCTTAACTGATGGTAGACGACCCCAAAAGTTCATACGAAACCTCAAAACCCATTGGAGCCTATAAGCCAAAGTGCTTGTTAGGTCTACTGGTCCAAAATGCATAAACGTATTAAAAAGTTTGCAACCAAAAGAGAACAAACTAAGCATTACAGAGATTCTGAATAGTATAGGCTGCACAAACACAAGCTTTTAATGTATTTAACACCATAACTTCTTAAGGTATCTAACACCCAAAGTAAGATGATTTATTACCTTAGATTTTACAAGACAAGTGGGAGCATTTCTCAAACACTCTGCTGCAACCCCTCCATAAGCCCTGATCAAACCTCCAGTGCCAAGCTTGATTCCTCCAAAATGCCTAAGATATAAAACAAACAGACAAATAAGTTTCTGTAAAAAGGGAATGCTTATTTTTTCAGATTAAGAAAATAGAACAACTGATCAGAGATGTTCAGGCAATTGAAGTATAGGGAATTAAATGTGAAAAAATAAATAAATAAAAATAAAACAGAAAATCATCAAGGAAAAGTGCAGTTCCATGTCATCTTCATCATAGATGATTTGATTTAAGGGAAGACTTTAAATCTAAGATGAGATGCGTATGTTATGGTGAATGTGTGGATATACTAGAAAGGATAGAATCAGAAAAAAGACCATTAAGGAAAATGTGAGAGTGGCATCTATTAAGGAGAAGATGAGAGAAAGTCACTTGCGTTGGTTTGAACATGTACAGAGAAGACCGAAAAATGCTCCTATTAGGAAGACGGAGGGAGGGAGGGAGGATAAGTTAGATAGAGATAGAAGCAGACCTAAAACGATATGGATAGAGGTGATTAGGAGAAATATGTTTTGGTTAGATTTGGATGAAAGTATGACGGTCGATAGAAGGAAGTAGAGAGAAAGGATTCATGTGATTGACCATACACAGCCTGGTATTAGTTCATGTAGCCGAACCTTAAGTTCTCGAGACTAAGGCTTAATTTGTTGTTGTTGTTGTTGAACACTTCAAATAAAAAAGGCATACATGCAAATACAATAATCATATGGATTAAATCTGCATACCTGATCACCACCACCATAAATCTATCTATCCTTGAAGATTCTATTGCAGAAAGTATTGGCTTGCCAGCTGTACCGGCTGGCTGACCATCATCACTGCTCCGGAACTGATCTCCAACCTAACATGCATACGTAATTGATTTCCAAAATAAGAGGCACAAAAATGTGGTGAGACAAGAAAAGCAAATGATGGCACCAACTTAATCAATTTATAGTACGAACCCATTTCCAAAGAAATTATTAACATGACAAGCACCAAGACAAATTTGCTTATGCGCATATTTCATTCTAAATATAGGACGCAGTTATCAGGTTCTAAAAGAATTCTTGATCACTGTCAGATTATTGTTCATTGTGAAATTTGATGGTACTAATTGTAGCAGTATTAGTTAGTGGGACACTGTCCACAAGATTGACATTAACAACTATATAGATTGCACAGTCCACACTATAATGCCAGTACCCAGTAGACACATGCCACCAAGAATCGCTACTATCAACATTTAAACTTGAAATATCCCTTTCAGGAAGCAAGGTATACCAACTCTTCTACGATGAATGACCAGATGCTTTCTGGAGCCTAAATGATGCAATTTATTAATAAAATATGCTATTAACCTTATACAAGAAAACAAATAATGAAATGAAGTTATGATTTTCAACAAGCCTATTGAAATGATATCTATTTTACAATATCTTGGAAAGAGTTAGCCTATTTTGTGAAAGGGCGGGACCACCCCAATGCACTCAAATGATCATTACTTTCGAAGAGGCAGAAGGTGACACCCTCCGTGAAGTCTACAGAAGACACGTGTGCAACCAACCCTATAGCTATGTGCCGGGAAGCTTCTATACTGCATTGAACTCAGGGCTTGATTAGAATCTAGACCAGATTGTTGGCCAAGTAGCTACATTTGGTTAGTTCCCATTATATAGGATTTTGTTAGTTGCACAAAGGATAAGTTGTATGTTATCAAGACCGAAATTTTATTGCCAAACAGGTAGGAAAAAAATCAATGCCTAAAAGACAAGGAAAAAAACCTTCTTTTCCCAGATATTACCAAAAAAAATTGCAAGAGTTCTGATTATTTCTCTTAAAACATAACAGAATGCAATCAAATAAATATAACCTAACAAAAAGCAAAACAAAAGGTAACAAGAAAACCAGAATTCTCATCAAATTCTTACCTTGTACGCCCAACAATTATGAGTAGCTTTCGGGTCCTGAACCTAATGATGGAAACTAAATTAATAAACACAAAAAAAAAAAAAATCCCACAAAAAGAAACGCTAGAAAGAAGCGGGTAGGCATCACCTCAGAGAGAAATGAATTAGCGGCGCGTTGATCGGAGAGGGGGCCAGCAATGGCAATGAATTTGCTCTTTTTGATTTCCTGAGCAAACGTGACTCTCTCTTTGAGCGTGGTAAAAGCACCACTATTACTGCTGCTGCCTGTGGTGATCAACGGTCCCTTATTCTTCTAATTACTCTGAACCCAACGGGTGACGTTTAGGATAGCTATAAGGGATAATGGGGGAAGAATCCGGCAGCGGTAACGGTGGAAGAGAATACGGTGACTGATCTTTTCACAGGGGCGGATTGAGAGCACAGAGGCGGAGGCCACCATATACTTCAGAAACTGGGGCTGAAAATACTGCCCGTTCTAGAACTAGAGTGTTTGTTATAAATATATTAGTAGAAGCTCTATTAATCACTAATTATAAATTTTTCACTATGAATTTTTATGAATGTTCACCACCATTTAATGAAGATACCACTAATTAAGATTAGTGAAAGATAATGTATTCCACTAATTGTGAAAATTGTGAGAGAAAAGAAAAATAGAAGTTTGAAGAAATTCTTGTGTAAAGAATAGTTAGAGTATTTTTAGCGGGTAGTGTGTAAATTTTATTCTAACACTATCTTCTTAGTGTGTAGTGTGTAGATTTTATTCTAATACTACCCAAATTTTATAACACATTATCAACACGAGTCTCTGCCGTTATCAAAGTCAGAAGACAAGTACGCATTTATTAATCCTTATGGTTAACCTTGCTAAACTCGAATTTGTAACCCTTGATATTTTTGGAAAAAATTATATGTCATGAATCCCCGATACAAAAATGTATATAAATGTTGAAAAAAACGGATTTGACCACCTGAAGATGGTTATACTACCAAATGCACGGTATAAATGATTGCACCTGAAGTTGCAAGATTTTAAAACCGTGAATGAATATAACTCCGTGATGTATAAAATTACATCTCAATTAAAATTATGTAGAGAAAAAATATATATTAGAGAAGACATTCTCCACCTTTCATGCCTCGAATATTATCCTGTAGCAACAATATTGAGAAAAATGGTATACATAGATTTACTTACTGCCCTCCTTATTGCGAAGAAAAATAATGAGTTATTATTAAGAAATCATGAAGTCAGACCAACTGACTCAACAACACTCCCGAAGTGAATGTTGTTGGCTCTAATAAAAGCCATCGTTATAGTCGTAGTTGTGGCAGTGGCCGTGGTTATGGTCATGGTCATGGTTTTGGACACACTCGATATTTCCCTTAGTATAGAGAAATATTGACCACTGAAGTGGAACAGAAAAGATAATAAAGGAAAAGGATATTTCCATTAATAATAAGTATCACATCTTTAAAATGTTACATTCGAATGTCAATATATACTATATTATTGCTAACAGTTCAGAAAAAAATCTATCTCCTCTTGATCATAAGTCTTGTATTCATTTGCATTTCCTTCATTCATCTCACTGGTGTTCACGTGAACTTGAGGATGCATGATTGTAGTTGCTCTTTTTCAATTGAGCTGACAAATTAAGGATGAATGTTTGTAGTTATTCTTTTTCTATGTTTGCATTAGAGGAAGACAAACAAGTAACAATTATAGATTTCAATTCCTCTTCTTCGTCATCCTCCTCCTCTTCATTCTCCCTTGGGCCAGCATTTAGACTAGCAGCAGAATTAGCCGTGAAATTACTGCGCAATGAGTCTTAGAATTTTCTCATCCCCTTAAGTTTTTTATTATATTTGGCCTTGAAACATGCTTGTCTCAATTTCTGTGTTTGGTCCTTCAACCGCGTATCAGGACTTTCTTCCACCAACTTCTTCTCACGTTTCAGTATCTCAATGGCTTCTCTTAACTTCTTCTCAATCATATGTCCTCCTTCGTCTTTATCTCACCCTTGTAAATCGAAGTAATATCATCGGTGGAGATACATTCATTCCAGCCATTATTTACATATAAATCTTTCATAATTTCATACTTGCAAATTACAAGTGTGTGTGTGAGAGAACCTAAACATTCTTGATTAGGGTCTCCAAGCTCATCAACTTCCTGTGAAGTCATTGACGAATTCCCAACTCCTTACATCTATTCTTGAGAGGGGTAAAGTCAATATTCAATTCTTTGGTCGAGCTCTTGATTGATAGGTAAGAGTATTGCGAAATGGTTTCTTTTGATAATATCTTGGAGTTATTGCCCTTCTCCTCTCTCTACCTCCTAATCCTCTTCTTCTCCATAGGAATTTCGTCTGCAATAATAACTTGAACTTCGATATTATGCATTTTATGGGTCCTCACTCCGAATTCGTTGCCAAGACCACTTATTATTTCTCATAGAAAAGGAAAAATAATATCAGTAAAGGTAATACCATGTAAAATTCATGTTTGAATGTATGATAACCTAGAACCATATTTTGGCATTGTTCAAAATTCATTAGGGAGTAGAAAGGATCATGCACAAGTATATCCTCATTCAGAGGAATAGCATCAAAATCAGTCTCTTGAATAGGTAGATCAAATTGAAAATTCAAAGCAAGTATGTCCAGAACTACCACTGATTTACATTACAACAAACCAAAAGAGAGTTTAATTTCATTATCAAGCACACTAAAAAAAAAAAGGAAGCCCTCAAAGGTATCCCACCTGAAATTAGGCGAAAGCGGTTAGCTTGGAAAAGAAAATACATCAAAATCTTCTGTGTTAGACCTGACATTAGGCGGAAGCAGTTGGTTTGGAAAGAAAAATACATCAAAATCTTCTGCGTTAGACCTGAAATTAGGCAGAAGCAGTTGGTTTGGAAAAGAAAACACATCAAAATCTTCTGTTAGAAACCAAGTCAAAATTTGACCATATCTCAAATGAATTACGAGTCTCCATATCTGCTTTGAGGTTTTTTATTTTTTTTATGTTTACTAATGATTAATGACTGAGATATATATCGATATATATATATATATATATATATATATGTATGAGGAAAAAGAAGAGGTAGATGATAGGTGGAAGGACGGAGGCGAAGAAAAGACAAGGAGGAAGGGGAAAAGATGGTACCAAAAAGAGTGAAAAAAAAATTTTATAATAGATTTCTTGAAATTTCCTACTTGTCATCATATTCTTACATTTCTTTTTCTTTTCCCTTATTCTCTTGTGAAATCATTATTTCTTAAATTAGGGGAAGAATAGAAACAGTATAAGAAAGATTTTGATTGGACAACATCATTAAATTATCTTAATCCACGTACAAGCGCGTGTGAACTTGAAGTGCAAAAGATAATTCATTTGTAAAGCATTGCAAATCAAATGTCAGACGATTTTGTTTACTCCAGAAGAGTAACAAAATCGCATATTCCAACTATAAATGCTTCTATTCGAATTAAAGTTCCAATAGAATAAAAGATTATACATATAACTGTTGAGCCAAAAGCATGCCAGAAGCATAGTCGACCTCTTGGTTCTAAAGATAAAAATCCTCGAAAGAAGAAAAGATGAAAGGATCTAGATGATCATATTAGAAAAGAATGATAAAGACCAAGAGAGAACTGATGAAAAAGAATCAGAAGTTGATGAAAGTAACACTAAAATTTCTATCAATTATACCACTTCCAATAGAAGTTGGAATCAGATAGAAACAATGATTGATAATATATTTGCATATAATATATCTCTTGATGTTATACAGGATAATGATAATCCTGAACCAATATCAGTTGATGAATGTCGACATAAAAAAGATTGGCTACAATGGAAAGATGCGATTCAATCGGAGTTAAATGCACTGACACAACGTGAAGTCTTCGGACCTATAGTCCGAACACCGGAAGATGTAAAATCTGTTGGCTACAAATGGATATTTGTGCTAAAGCGCAATAAAAATAATGAAATCGTACGATATAAAGCACGGTTAGTAACCCAAGGTTTTTCATAAAGACCAGGTATGGATTATGATGAAACTTATTCTCCTATTGTTCACTACTGGAAACTGGCGTATCAGCCACGGAATTCAGCCACGGAATTTTTGCGTGGCTGGTTACCAACATAACATCCACGGATCAGACACGGATTAAATTCCGTTTCTGATTCGTGGTTGATGTGTGGGAGAATCAAGTCAACACTGTTGAACCATAAATCTGTGGCTGATCCGTATCTAATCACATACAGATCAGCCACGGAATTTTTTAAAAAATTTCATCAAAATATGAAATTTATTCTTGGCTAATCCGTGGTTGATTTGCTGTGAATCAGCCACGAAAATTTTCCATACTAGCAAAATTAATCGTGTTTCATCTATATGAGCTCGACTGCGGTTCAACCACGGAAAAATTTCAAAAATCAGCAACGGATCGGCAACGAAATATATTTAAAAAAAAATCTATGTTCATTAAAACTAACCATGGTTGATCCGTGGCCGATGTGATACGAATCAGCCATGGAATTTTTTAACAAATTAAAAAAATTTGTAAATTTAGTCGTGGTCGATTCGTAGCAAATCGACTACTGAATCAACCACGGATTTTTTGGAAATGTTTTAATAATGTCGTTGGTGATCCGTGGCTATATTAGATACAAAATAGCCACGGATTGTGCCCAATTCCTTCAACACGATTTGGTTTGTATCACACCATTTCCATAGCTTTCTTCTTCACCATTTCTGCCACGATCATTTCCCTTTGTTTCCTGTGTCTCCGTTGCTATCCCCATCCGCCGATTCACGACCGACTTTTCGTCTTTGCCATTCTCGCGACAACCACAGTACTCCGTGTCTCTGTCACTGTCGCCGTCACAGTCCTATTCAGCCATTCGCAACTGCGCGCAGAGGTATGATGACCAACCCGTCGAAGGTTTCTTCTTTTCTGTTTTGAACGACATTTCCATAGCAGTGTGTAATGTGTGTTAGTTGATGTAGGCTGATTTTTTTGCGGGTAATTTGTGTCGGTAAAATGTCCTGCTAAGCTCGTGTGAGCAGTGTGTGTTATGTGTGTTTGAAGTGTGCAATTTAGAGTGTGTAATGTGGATAGATGGAGATTAAGTAGAATATGTTGATTGCTGGATATCTGATTGCTGGATACAAAGATTAGACGCAGCCAAAGGGAGCAACAACTCCATATGATTAATTGACACGAATGCCTCTTGTAGCGAGAAGGCGGAATTATATTAGAAATGTTTGCATTAGAAACTTCAAAATCGAATTTCAGCTTCTTCATCATAATTGCTTTGATGATCACCATTACTTGATCTTTTATATGAGTTTATGGTATGTGCATTTCCCATGTCATCAACCTCCCCAGTCATGAGACTTTACCTGTCTTGTCACATGGAGACTTTATCTTTGTCCCATAGAGGAAAACTGGCTTAATAGCCCGTTAGATGTAGTTGTTGTTAACATGCATTTCTTCCCTTCCTTTGTCCTAAGTAAACAGAAAACCAACCATATCGTGCTCATCTAAGCCAGCCCATTGACAGTCATAGATTCCTCACTCTTTCTTCTTGCCAAGCTGATTATCTTATACCAACTTCATTGATCCACAAAATCCAAGCCTTCATACTGAAAAGGGGATATATGTTCAGATTTTATCCATTTCAAATATATCATACTGACAACCTCACAAGATATCCATGTTGTGCAATTCACCAATATTTGATCATGGCTAACTATGAAATTTTTGCATATGAATTTTTTAATGTCTTGTTATGAAACGTCTCAACTTCAAACTCCTTAGAAAGCAGTTAGATAAAAGGCCCATCACAGTTTTCTTTGTACTAAACTTCTTTCAGCTAAGCAATTCCCTCGCAAAAAGCTATTGCTTAACAAATTTAACAGAAATATTGCACATAGAAGTCTTTCTGCACTAAGTTAAGGAATTTCCATAGAAGCTTTCTGTCCAGCAATGTCCACCCTATCCCTGTGAGAAAATCATCCCAAGCTGCATTAAAACAAGTTACTACTATTTCACTACACCAGTGATGCTTATCAAAATTTGAGCAGATTGGAAAGAAAAAAGAACGAGGAGGGGGAAAGGTAAATTCTACTATATTGGACAAGAAATTGAATTCGGTTAGGTAAATTCTACTATATTGGAAGCTTCATTTAATGGAACTTTAAATGATGTATGAAGAGGTTGGATAAAATATTATATTATTCTCACATATACGAAGTTAGGCATAGCTACAAATATATTATATTCCATGAGTATATCATATTTACTATTTTATATGGTCATTCTGAAGATACATATTCATATTATGTAGTTTTGCATATGAAGGATGAAAGGTATAGGCATATGGCTTTTAACGGTGAGAGTAACGTAGAGGAGTGAATTCATTTTCTTTTTGGAAATGACAATCAAACCGTGATCAACTGCTTAACATTGAGCTAATAATTAATGGTTGAGTGCAAAATTGTAGCTTAAGATGTTTGAGAATTAGTTATTAATATAAAGAAAAACATATTTATTGTTTAATAAAAAAAAATTTAACAACTTAGTTGTAATCATTTCTTGAAAAACATTCTGAGTCATAACTAGTTCAATTATAATTTCATTTTGTAATAATTTCACCTTCATTTTATTTTATGTAATATAATTATGAGTTCATTGATATTTTCTATTTAAAGTGTTTCTTAGAAATACATCGAATTTACCTAATTGTCTCAAGTACGGTCAATGCTGTTGTGGTGTTCAACCTAATAGATTATAGGTAATGAAAGCCAAAAACTCAATGCATTGTCGAGTTTATTATAGTTACAAGTTAAAAGAATTTGTCATTTTGTAGGGGAAAAAAATTAAAAAAGGACTTTGTCAACCTGAGTCAAAGCCGGATTGAGAAAGTAGCAGGCCATCCTATGGTGCAATAAATACTTAATAAAAAAAATTCTTTAAAAAAATCAGTTGAAAATCAAAGTAAGTTAAAATGTTTTATGTGATATGGTATCCATTTATGAAAAAGGGGTAAAGCCCATTTTACTGTGTTTATTAGTGTGTTTCTTTGTGTGTTTATGCATGAATATTTTGTACTTTATTAGTTACAATATTTCTAAGCATCTTAAAATTATTATCATGTTTGAAAACTAGTTTAATGTTTCCTGTTAAACTACTAAATTTATGGCTACGAAATTTAAAAATCATAATCAAATAGGTGGCTTACAGTCTATTAAAATGAATGGAGATAGAAGTTGGATGTATAATCGACTCCTACCCGGACGTCGAGGCATAACAAAGGAGTTTACACAAGGGCTCGACGAGTTCATCCGGGTTGCATGTGCGCAATCACAATTCATTCGCAGTGCAACGACAAGGTGTCCATGTTCTAGGTGCAAGCTTCTAAAATTCCAAAGTCGTGAAACCTGTCATGTTCACCTTCTAGACAAAGGTTTTATGCCGAATTATTTTACTTGGACGTCCCATGGAGAAGAGTATCAAACCCCTGAAGAGGAACTACCTCATGTAGTATCGGACCATCATGAAACCATAAATAGGTATTGAGAAATGGTACATGATGCTGCGGGTCATTCCTTCAATGATAATTGGGCCGCGGGTCCGTCTCATATCGAGGAGGAAGCACCGAATCCTAATGCACAACAATTCTATGATCTATTACATGAGGCAGACGAGCCACTGTTTCAAGGTTGTGTACGGCATTCAAAGTTGTCAGTTGTGTCACGAATGTTGCATTTGAAGTCAGAGTAGAATATGCCAGATATTCATTTCGACCAGTGGGCCAGTCTTATTAATGAAATTCTACCAGATGATGGGAACAAAGTGCCAGATAATTTCTACAAGACTAAGAAGTTTGTGAAAGCTCTTGGGTTGCCAGTTGAGAAGATTCATGTATGTGTCAATGGATGTATGCTCTTTTGGAAAGATGATGAGGAGTTAATAAACTGTAAATTCTGCAATCATCCCCGATACAAGCTAAGAATTTTGGAAAAATCCAAACCTATTCCATATCAGAAAATACATTACCTACCCATTACTCCGAGGCTTCAGAGGCTTTATGCGTCAAAAGAAACAGCCGAGCATATGACATGGCACAAAGACCATACGCAACGGGCGATGAAATGAATCACCCATCGGATGGCGAAGCATGGAAGGATTTCGACCTAAAACATCCAGACTTTGCACATGAGCCACGCAATGTAAGATTGGCATTATGTGCAGATGGGTTTGCACCTTTTGGTATGTCTGGCAAGTCATATTCTTGTTGGCCTGTCATTATCACCTCTTATAATTTGCCACCTTGGATGTGCATGAAGACCCCTTATATGTTTCTAGCAGCGGTAATCCCGGGACCAAGAGATCCTAGGAAGATGATTGATGTGTATCTCCAACCACTTATTGAGGAGCTTAAATCACTTTGGCGTGTGGGTATTCAGACGTATGATATTTCTAGAAAGCGTAATTTTAATATGCGGGCTGCGCTTATGTGGACAATAGGAGACTTTCCTGCATATGGGATGTTATCCGGGTGGACAACTTCCGGGCACATGGCTTGCCCAATTTGTATGGAAAAAAGTAAGGCATTTCAACTTCGGCATGGAAGAAAAACATGTTTCTTTGATGTTCACCGCCAATTTCTCCCACGGGATCACCCGTATAGAAGAAACAAGATCAACTTTTTGAAAAATCGTGTCGAAAATGATCCGCCACCACCTAGGCTCACGGGTGAAGAAATTTGGCAACGAGTTCAGAATATACCCAAGCTTACTGATACCGGCGGTGACGGCACTCCCGAAGGGTATCTCGACGATCACAATTGGACAAAACAAAGTATATTTTGGGAACTCCCTTATTGGTCTTCATTGCTTGTCCGACACAACTTAGATGTCATGCACATAGTTAAAAATTGTTTTGATAATATTTTTAGCACAGTAATGGATGTAAAAGGTAAAACAAAAGATACCCTAAATGCTCGTTATGACATCAAAGAACTATGCCGAAGAAAGGAATTAGCATTGGACCCCTGAGAGAGCATTAGATCAAAGGCAACTTATTGTCTTTCCAAACAAGAACAACGCATTTTGTTTGAGTGGATAAAGGATCTAAAATTTCCTGATGGCTATACATCGAACCTATCTAGATGTGTTGATATCCAGGAGTCTAAGTTGATAAACACTAAGAGTCATGATTGCCATGTTTTCTTGTTGCGTTTGTTGCCTACTGCTTTCAGACAAATGCTGCCAGAGTCGATTTGGAATGCTTTAACTGAGTTTAGCATATTTTTTAACGACTTATGTGCCACTAAGTTAACTATGGGTAAGATGAGAGAGCTGGAAGAAAATATTTCTGTTATATTATGTAAGTTGGAGAGAATATTTCCACCCGCATTCTTCAACTCAATGGAGCATCTTCCGGTTCATTTACCATATGAAGCTCGTGTGTGCGGTCCAGTTCAATACCATTGGATGTTTCCTTTTAAAAGGTAGTTCATAAGGCACTGTTGTCTAAAAAGTTCATTTTCTAATTCTATCTCTTCATATTACAGTCAATGCTTAAATTACTTTTACCATATGTAGATACCTCTACCATTTGAAAAAGAAGATTAGAAATAAGGCAAGAGTTGAAGCATCTATAGTCAATGCTTACTTGGTTGAAGAAGCTTCTAACTTTACAACATACTATTTTGAGCCGCATGTGGTGACAAGAAGTAGGCGTCCAAGTTGACATGACGATGGCGGTGACATCAGCCATTCTGTACATAATTTATCGATTTTCAGTTTACCGAGACGGTCAGCAGGTAGATCTTATATGCGGTGGCTTACTGATGAGGAATACAAAGCTGCCCATCTTTTTACATCTTCATATCTTTTACTTTTCTTACATATATTATTGTATATTATTTTTTTAATTTGCAAACTAACAAATCATTTGCTTTGCAGATATGCCTTGGAGTAGTTCATATTTGCATTCTGAGCACACCGCCCCATCTACCTCCGATGTTCTAGCGTCACAGACTCCACGGAATCCTTCATCAGATGGGAGTATTGCTGCTGGTGATAATGCTACTACTTCTGTTATCCCTTGCTCTATTCCTTCTTCGTCGCAGCGACCTATGATACACATTCTTCCAGGTAGTGATAATGTGTAAGTATACCATATATGTTTACAAAGAATATAAAGTTTTACCCACAATTCAAACTATATTTTCAATACTTTTTGTTGAATAACTCTAAGTTTTGATCAATGTCTTTGTGTTAGGTTTAGACCCATAGAGATTCAGTATAAAATTCATAACTGCATCTCAGACTGCATCAAGCTGAAATTTGATGCCCCGCACAAAAGGTGGTTGCGTGTGGATTTTGATACGAAGAATACTTGGTTTCAAGAATTCGAGGCAAGTGTTTAATAATTAACTGTGATCCCTTGATCTTGTTGCTCTCTTATAAAGATTCGAGTTGAAGTATCTTACTTTATTTATTTTTATTGCAGAAACGATATAGATGGAGGGCAGAGGATAGTGAAATGATCCGAAAAGCTTGGAACTCCAAGGCAGGGGAGCTATTCCGAGGATTATTGCTTCGACCAAAAAGGCATGGTTGAAAGATGGAGTTAAACTTCCATGGATGCTCGAGGATGTGTTTGATGCTATGGTAGCATATTGGCGGAAGCCGGAGACACTAGCACAATCAGAGCAAAATTCTCGTAATCGTCGAAACCAGGGAGAGAATGCCTCATGCATGCACACGGGCGGGCCCATTCCACATCTCGCACATGCATATCGCATTGTAAGTGTCGAATAAATTTTAGGTATATGAATATTTAGTAAGTTAAATCATAAAGAAATTAATACTTTACAAATTTATTGCAGGCAGCAAAGAATGGTGGTGTTCTACCAAATACTCTTGAGCTTCACAGAGAATTACATCAACACGAGGTTGAAGGGAGGACGGAATTCATCACACCATATCATCGAGATCTTCATGTAAGTTATTATTATAGTATATTTGACTTAATATTTTTCATTGAATTCTTATTGGTTCCTTGTAAAATCTTGACTCAATTTTTAGGAACGAGCTACTAGGATGGTTGAGGAGATAGAGACACAAGTCTCCTCTACAGCCTCGACATCTGCTGAACCTGGTACTGCTACTGAGTCTCCAGTGGTTGATTATGATAGCATTATGCTTACAGCAGCTGGGGGTGTAAGGAAAGGACGTGTCCCTGGACTTGGTTCAGCATGTCAGCCTATCTTGAGTTCAAGGTCTGGGTGTAGCACATCTGCAAGTACTAGCTATGTTGATCACAGAGTCCTTCGTGAGCTGCATGAGGATTACGGTCGCAAAATGCAAGAGATGCAAGCAAATCATGCTGAGGAGATGTCGCGTCAGGAGCAACTCATACTTGAGACTCGTCGTCAAATGGATGAGATGATGGCTACGATGCGGATGCACTTAGAATCGTGCTCATCTAGAGGAACCACAAACAATGAGAGGACTCATGATGATGCATGATTGTAGATATAGAAAACTCATCTATATAATAGATTAGTTTTTATCGACTGTCACAACATACTTATTACTATTCTATGGTGGAGACCATTTTGTGATGCCTTATTTGCTTGTGGGAGTTGGATATTATTAGACTTTATTTTATTTGTTAATCTATTCTATTTTGTACTTTGTGGCCTGGGTGTTTGGTTACAGGAGTTTAGTGGCTGTTATGATGGGTGTATGGTTACAGGAATTTGATTGTTGATATGTTGGGTATATGTTTATGGGATTTTGGTAAGGCCTTGATATGTGTATATTCCGTAAATAGGATGAAAAATCGGACGAGGGAACAACCACGAAAATTCCGTGGCTGATTTTTTGGCAATTACGCACATAAACAACCACGAAATTCGTGGTCGATTTCCAAATTCAGCCACGAAATATTCCGTGTCGATAACCAAAATCAGCCACGGAATATATCCGTGGCTGATCACTTTTTTAAATTAAATAAATTATTATTATATTTATTAAATCAGCCACAGAATTTTATTATCAAATACGACAAGTTCCGTGGCTAATCACCCACGGAATAGTATTCCGTGGCTAATTTCTAATTTTTGAATTAAATAATTTTTAAATATTTTGAATTAATCAGCTACGAAATTTATTTTATCAGCCACGGAAATATTTTCGTGGCTGATGCCGACTTTAGCCACGGAAATTTTTCCGTGGTTGTTCCATGGCTGAGTTCAATCAGCCACGGAATTTGTCGTGGCTGATAGGCCAGTTTCCAGTAGTGGTTGATACTATTACACTGCGATATCTTATCAATTTGGCAGTACATGAAAAAATAGATATGCGCCTATTAGATATTGTCACTACTTACTTGTATGAAAATTTAGAAATGATGTTTACATGAAAATCCTCAAAGGATTTCATATGCATGAAGCATATAAACATTATCCTCGTGAAAATTACTCCATCAAATTACAGAAATCATTATATGACCTAAAGTAATCTGGGCGCATATGGTTCAATCGTCTTATTGAATATTTATTGAAAGCGAGATTTAAAAATGATCAAGCATGTCCATGTATTTTTATTAAAAAATTTGGTTCTAAATTTGTGATATATGTTGATGATATTAATCTTATTGGAACTCCTAAAGAGTTCCAAGAAACAATTGATTATTCGACATCAAGGATGTTGGTAAAATTACAGTTTACTTGGTTTACAAATTGAACATTTGGAAAATTTCATCAATCAACATATACAGAAAAAGTTCTAAAAAGATTTTACACGGACAAAGCACATCCATTGAGTATTCCAATGATCGTCCGATTATTAGATGTGAAGAAAGATTCTGACCTCAAGACGATGATGAAGAACTTCTTGGTCTTGAAGTACCATATCTCAGTGCAATTGGTGCATTGATGTATCTTATTAACAATACACAACCTGATATTGCCTTTACTATCAATTTATTAGCAAGATTTAGTTCTTCACCAATATGACGACATTGGAATAGAATTAAACAAGTCATTCGATATCTCCAAGCAGCTACTTCTTCAAATCATGCTGAAAGTATAGCCATTCATGAAGTAAGTAGAGAATATGTATGGTTACGATCAATGATTCATGATATCCGAGAAAGTTGTGGATTATCATCCATCAGAGATATTCCAACTCCTCTTTATGAAGATAATGCAGCTTGTATAGCTCAAATACGAGGAGGATATATTAAAGGAGATCGGACAAAACATATTTCACCAAAATTCTTCTTTACTCATGAACTCCTGAAGAAAGGTGAAATTGATGTGCTACAAATTTGGTCATGTGACAATCTCGCAGATATTTTCACGAAGACTTTACCGACTGCAACATTTGAGAAGTTGAGATATAAAATTGGTATGCGTTGGTTCAAAGATTTAAAGGAATCATCTCATCAGGGGGAGTAATAAACAAACATATAGAATAGTGTACTCTTTTTCCTTCACTAGATTTTTTTTTCCACTGGGTTTTTATCTAGTAAGGTTTTAACGAGACATATTCTTTATGTAATGGATGGACATCCAAGGGAGAGTGTTATGAATATATTAGTGGAAGCTCCACTAATTATGGATTTATATGAACTATTAGGGAATTAGTAGAAACTCCACTAATTATGGATTTTTATGGATGTCCACCATTTAGTGGAGATACCACTAATTAAGATTAGTGGAAGATGATGTATTTTACTAATTTAGAGCTCTATAAATAGAGCTATTCTCTAAGCTTGAAATACACCATTATTTTGTAAAAAGAATTGTGAAAATTGTGAGAGAAAAGAAAAAGAGAAGTTTGAAGAAATTCTTGTGTAAATAATAGTTAGAGTTTTCTTAGTGTGTAGTGTGTAGATTTTATTCTAACATTACCTTCTTAGTGTGTAGTGTGTAGATTTTATTCTAACACTACCCAAATTTTATAACAGTCCTGACGTTTTTTCATCTATTTTGAGGTCATTTTATAATGTTTAAAAGTATTTAGTTCAAAAATAGAAGACTCTTATGTAATATTTTTGTATTGTACGAAGAACAACATATATCACATTTTAACATGAATGAAATATTCATCTTTGAATACTTGAAGCAAGGAGAGATTCTTTGTTCAACTTCATCCAAGACCAACTTAATGGGTTTCGTCCACCCTTGAGTAAGTGTCTATAAACTTTAAGGATAATTCAACTAAGAAATCAACAAAGATTCTTCTTGTATGTCATTTAGGGTTATTGTTGTTTCTTGTTTAAATGCCTACAATTCTCTATCTGTTTAGTTCTCGATTTCTTCTTAAGTCAAGAATGCTAAAGTGTTGTTGTGGTAGACCCTATCTACTAAATTTGAGGTTCTAAAAATTAGCTCCTTTAGGATTCTTTATTTGTGAAAAAATATGTTACTTTATTACTTTTCTTGATCTCTTTATATCCTTTTCTTGTTTGTCATGCTTGTCTTGAAGTCCATCCAGTTTGTTAAAGTTCAAACAAAAGTCATTTTTTAGATCTTGAAAGACTTTCTCCCTCAAGCTCATATCAATCTATGCATTTGAAACATAATTTAAAAAAACAATATTGTTAAGAAAATTTAGAAAAAAAATTATCCAGACCTATCGTGTCATGTACGAAACTAGAAACTTGACGTTGAAGGAATGATTTATATGAAAGGATAAATTAAAGAATAATATATTTTTAA
This sequence comes from Voacanga thouarsii, assembly GCA_026120185.1. Taxonomy (NCBI): domain Eukaryota; kingdom Viridiplantae; phylum Streptophyta; class Magnoliopsida; order Gentianales; family Apocynaceae; genus Voacanga; species Voacanga thouarsii. Next base: position 54,997 of record JANUWF010002244.1, on the reverse strand, counting down.
AAAAAATAGAAAGTGAAATATAAATTTTTAAAGGATTCTTTTAAAAAATTTTCATTTTTCTAAAAATAATTTCTTATTTAAAAAAAAATTGAGAGCGAGAGCATCAACCCCCTCCCAGCAGCGCCCCCCTTTAATTTCGTCTCTGTGTTGTGCTTTAATCAATACATATAGTCTTTTAAATTCATATCCAATTGTTAGTAGTATATGAAAAGTAATTCCAATAAATACTTTCCCTATTTAGAATTAAATATCCTCATTGTTTTGCTTAGATATATTAAGGAGAATATTTGGCCATCTTTATTTTATCAAGTTAGCCATGAATGTGGATGGGACTTCTAAGGGTAGTCCTAGTTTGTCTGGAATTAGATGTGTCATTCGGAGGTCTTCTGGGCATTTTCTTTTTGCTTTCTCCTGTGGCATTAATTGGCCTTGCTACGAATTTAGTTACTGAGGCGCAAGTTGTACTATATGGTCTCAGGTGGTGCAGGAGGCTGAGATACTCAGTTGTGGTTCAATCTGATTCACTACTACTTGTGAATCAATTGAATGGTGAGCTCACAAGGTCATGGAAACTGCATAGTTTGTTTAGACAGATAGAGGTCTGCAACAGTCTTTCACTTCATACTCATTTATTCGTGTGTTTAGAGAGGGAAAATGCGTTACTTGGATCGATCAATCATAAAGATATAATTATTGACTCTAGTAATTATAATTAGTTTTAAAATGTAATTACGTTCTTTTAGTTTAGTGAAACGTAATTAATAAATTATTTTATAAATTGATAAAATAATTTATTAGAGTTTAGTCTAATTGTATTCAGTCAAATTCCTTTAGTGGCTTCTAATTATGTGACAATAATAAATTATAAATATATTTATAATTATTAATAAAAATTGCAGGAAATAAAAAATCATATTTGAGATGGAATAAAATAAGTAGAAATAGTTATACCCAAATATATTTTTCTTATTCTGCCAAGATTTGTATTTAAGGCAGGGTCAACAATTTATATTGGTTTAAGACTCTATATCAAGGTTACGTGAAAAACAACGTTCTCTCAATTTTTGTGTAAGTCCAACATCTACAAAGAGAAAAAGATACAATTAGCAATTTTCTGGTCCAAAAAATTACACTGAAGAAGACTTGGGGGTCTAAAACACTACCAGAAGGCCAAAAGCTTCAAGAATCATATTGTTGAAAACGATATTTATAAAGGTATAATTTGTTTTTCATATACTCATAGAGTTTAATCTAGTTGATACGTAAATATATCGATCATATTCCTAACAATTGGTATCAAAGCTTTTGATTTGATATATATTTATGTGTTAAGATTAAATCTTTTATGCATGTATTTAATTGAACGGTGTAAGAGTAATGCATTTATATTTATGGTGAATGGTTTGTTTAATTCAAAATAATTTTATTGTCATAGTTTTTTATTCAGTAAATATGTATAAGTGTTATTGAGTCTTATAATAAAATAGGTAGATTACGTCTCTATGTTTACCTTTTGAGTTAATTTTATATTTTTTATTAGATTAAAAAAAGAAAAATTATGTAAAGATTCTTTGGATGCGGGAGCATCATCGCCGATCGCCGAAGAATTATTACACAACATCGTGTCCAACACTATGAAGAATTTCTTCTGGGGCAGACCGAATGAAATTTCTAAGCTAGTCTGAAGAGTTTCTTCTAGCCTAGCAACTAGCTCAAGGACCAGGACAAGCCGCAGATTAGGGCTTGGCCTAGCCTAGCATCTAGCCAGCCAGGCAATTGGATCAGGGAACAGGCGAAGTTGGCCCAACCCAACAACGTTAGGCCAGAGGCTTGGGGCCTGGACCGCCCAAGAATTGGGCTAGTGGTCCAACATCTTCCTCTTTAATTCAAAAGAGGAAAAGAGGAGAGCAAGTGACAAATCTGTAATTCAATCCTAGGCCACTGACATGGAGCTATAGCATTCTAAATTAATATTACAAAAGATTGAAGAATTAGTTATTTTATTAGCTAATTAGTATTCTCAATTGTAATTTTACAATTTTATTTTTGTGTCTAGGTTGGCGCCATAAAATTATTTTTATTTTATAGTTTTTACTATATTATTTTTGTATGAATTATGTATCATTCACGATAACATGTCATATAGTTTGCATTAACACCACTCTATGCACTATTTTGTTATGCATAATTTTTTTATTATTTATTAAAAATAATTAAGTAAAAAATGATTAATTTTAATTAACTTTAGGCCTCTCCTATTAGCCCATTAGCAAAATTAACGTTTGTTTCGTGTCATTTTAAATGATCTCTATATAGGAAGGCTACGTTATATTAGTTACTAGACTGGGCTTAAAATTTTTTTAAAAATTATTTTTATAAGTTTAATTCATTCACTATTACCCTATAGGTGATGTGATTGGATTGGAAACTTTATTAAAAATATGAATATAAGGGTTACACTTAAATCAAAGATATTATATATACTTCCTATAGACTATCGAAATAATGTCTATGATAGCCAAAATATTAACGATATTAAAACTAATATTACATTTAAATGCAAGATAAATTAATTTTAATGGGATAATCCAGACCTAACTATAAGTTATATTGTTATCTCCTATAGATGTGTATATTACTTTAGGGTTTTAGGTTGTGGATCTTAGCCTAACTATACGTTACATTGTTATCTCCTATAGAGGTGCATGTTATTGTAGATTTTTAGTTTATCGTAATTTCATAGTAATTTTTATTACTTCTTAAAATATTATCGTATTGATCATGAATCATGGAATGATATTAGTTAATATGTTTCATTTTATTTAATTTCAGAAAATGACTACCAACACATTATCCCTAATCTTAACAAAGAACCAACTGGTTGGAGAAAATTTTATTGATTGGAAAAGGAACCTAATAAGTATACTCACTGCTGAGAAACTCAAATACGTACTAACTAAACTATGTCCTCGTAAGCTTACTGATCCGTTCGCGTTCGAACAAAGGGCGACTTATGAAATGTCATTAAGTTTTAATAAGATAGCTGGCTACTTCATTTTGGGATCCATCTCAAATGTTTTGTAGCAAAAACATAAGAATATGGCAACTACTTCAGATATCATGAAAAGCCTCCACCAAATATTTGAGTACAAAGGATGTCAGGCCCGCCAAGCAGAATGAGGTGTATAATGAATATGCACATAAAACCTAGAATGCTCATGAGAGATCATATGTTAGAGATGATCGCTCAGTTTAACGTGACAGAAGTCTTAGGAGCTTAAATTAAGCTCGAGACTCAGGTTAATGTGGCTCTAGAAACTCTTTTGAAGATGTTCTTGCAGTTCAAGATTAATTATAATATGAATAAGATGAATATGTCTCTTATAGATTTAATGAAAGAACTTGAGAGCTCCGAGACTACCCTAAAAGTGGAAAGTGGCAACGCTCTTGTTGTGGCTTATGCTTGATCTTCCTCTTCCAAGTCTAAAGGCAAAGGAGGAAATAAGAGGAAGTAAAATAACAAAAAAAATACCTAAGTAGCAGACTAAGGAGGTAAAAATGGATAAAAAGCCCAAAGGCAAGTGTTTTCACTACAAGCAAAAAGGACATTGGAAGTCTCAGTGCCGAGATTACTTAGTCAAACGCAAGTAAGGTATTGGTCATGAGTTATCCTACATTGAAACTTGTTTAGTGGTTAATTCTACAAATACTTGGATAGTAGATTCTAGATCCACTAATCATGTTTGCAATTCATTGCAGGGGTTCCAAGTAACCAGACATCTTAATGAAGGAGAGCATACTCTACAAGTTGGCACTGGATTAGTGATATCTGCAAAAACTGTTGGAGATGTTTATCTTTATTTTGATAATAAACATTTGATTTTGAAAGATTGTTATTATATTCCCAACATTTATTGAAATTTGATTTCAAGTATCTTTGTTATTCAAACAAAAATATTCTGTTAAATTTTATAAATTTTCAATAGAGATATTTTTGAATAACTCATTGATATGTCATGAAAATTTAGATAATAATCTGTATGTTTTAAAACCTACTAATAGCTTGATATATCATACTAAATCTAACAAACAAATTAAGCTATCTCCTACTAATAAAACTCTCTTATGACATCTTATATTTGGTCATATTAATCTAAATAGGATTCAAAGACTCGTAAAAGAAAGTCCCTTTAAGTGACTTAAAGATAGAACATTTTCAAGTTTGCGAATCTTGTTTGGAGGGTAAAATGACCAAAAGATCCTTTCATTTGAAAGGAAATAGAGTTAAGAAAATCTTGAAATTAGTGCACTCTTATATATGTGAACCAATTAATATTCAAGCTAGAGGTAGATATGAGTATTTTCATTATTTTTACGGATGATTACTCAAGATATGGATATGTTTACCTGATGAAACATAAGTCTAATACATTAGATAAATTCAAAAAATATAAGGTTGGGGTTGAGAAGCAGTTAGATAAGAACATTAAGACACTTCAATCAGATCAAGGTGAAGAATATTTATCCCACGACTTTAGATCATACTTGTCAACAAATGGAATTTTATTCCAACTAAGTGCACCAGGTACTCCTCAACAAAATAAAGCAGCAGAAAGGAGAAACAAGACCTTATTGGACATGGTCAAGTCAATGCTAGGTTTCTTTACACTAAGTACATCATTTGGGGATATACTATACAAACTGTGATATATATATTGAATATGGTTACATCTAAATCTATCCCTAAGACTCTATTAGAATTCTAGAATGGGCAGAAGCCTAATTTGACACATATCTGAATTTGGAGTTGTCCTACATATGTGCTAAAAGGAAAGATGGATAAAATGGAATCAAAATCAAATTTATATCTATTTGTTCGGTATTCAAAAGGAATAAGGGGATACTACTTCTATAGTCCTCAAGATAAGAAAATATTTGTGAGTACAAATGTAAAAGAACGTAGATCCAAGAGTAGGGTTAGTTTAGAAGAAACCAAAGGAGATAATCCCAAGCAAATGGTTACAGAGACCCATACTCAAGATTTATATGGTAGATTCGTATCTATACCACTTAACATGCCGAATTCTAGTAGGAGAGAAATAGATATTACGCCTTCTATATCCACTGGCTATTTGACACATAGAGTGGAAAAACCTCTTGTCCCTATTCAAACTCCAGTCGTGGAGGAATTAGTAGACTTGGTTCCAGCGAACGAGGAGGAAGAAAGTCCAATCATCCAAGAACCTTTATAGTTTAGACGTAGTGGAAGAGTCATTTGATATTCCTCTAGATACTTACTCTATGAAGAGGCTTTTCAAGCAATCTTTATTGAGGAAGAAGATGATCCTACTACGTAAAAAGAAGTTGTAGAGGATATAGATGCGGATTGGTGGAAGAGTACAATAGATTCAGAAATAAAATCCATGTACATTAACTCTGTCTGGAAACTTGTAGAATTACCTAATGGGGTAAAATCTATTGGGTATAAATGGGTCCACAAAAAAAAAAAAAAAAAGAGGAGTAGATGAGAAAGTGAAAACTTTCAAAACTAGTTTGGTTGCTAAGGGTTACACCCAACGAGAAAGTATTAAATATGAGGAAACTTTCTTACTTGTGGCCATACTAAAAGTCTATGAGAATCTTTTTATCCATTGCAACTCACTTCGACTATAAAGTGTGGCAAATAGACATCAAGACAGTATTCCTTAATAGAAATCTTGACGAGTGTATCTATATGGCACAGCCAAACGGTTTTATCCAAGAAAGTCAATAACATAAAGTTTGCAAATTGCGTAGGTCCATTTATGGGTTTAAACAAACGTCTAGATTTTGGAATATCATGTTTGATCAAGCTATTAAATCTTATGATTTTAGTCAATATTTTGATGAACCTTATGTTTATAAAAGAATTATAGATGGTAAGGTAGTTTTTCTCATATTGTATATTGATGATATACTTCTAATTGGCAATGACGCAAGGACATTGACATCAATGAAAAATTGGTTAGGTAAACAGTTTGATATAAAGGACTTAGGAGAAGCAAGATATGTTCTAGGCATTTAGATCCTTCAGGAGAGAAAGAATATATAGATAGTTTTATCCCAAACTTCATATATTGGCAAAATACTGGTGAGATTTTCAATGCAAAATTCAAAAAAAGGTCAATTGTCTTTCAGACATGGAATTCAGTTATCTCAAAAGTATAGTCCTAAAACTCCTGATGAAGTTGAGTATATAAAACGGGTTCCTTATGCATCAATTGTAGGAAGTCTCATGTATTCTATGTTTTGTAGTTGTCCAGACATTTATTATACTGTTTGAATGGTTAATAGATATCACTCAAACCTAGGACCAAAACACTGGACAACAGTAAAGCATATATTCAAGTATCTTCGCAGAACTTGAAGATACATGCTAGTTTACTCAACTCTAAAATTGGTACCTACATGATACATTGATTCTAATTTTCAAGCTGATAGAAATTTTTGCAAGTCCACTTCAGGCTCTGTTTTCACCGTAGGTGGTGGTGCAGTTGTGTGGAGAAGTATCAGACAATCTTATATTACTAACTCTACAATAGAAACTGAATATGTGGTAGCTTGTGAGGCAGCTAAAGAAATAGCATGGTTGAAGATGTTCTTAATAGAATTTGAGATGGTTGCTTCTGCATCTTAATCCATTAGTTTGTACTGTGATAACAGTAGTGCAATAACAAATGCGAAAGAACCACGCAACCATTAGCATGGTAAAAACATTGATTGTAAATATCACATACTTAGGGAGATTGTTCAATATAGAGATGTAGAAGTATACAAGATTTTTTCTGCTGAAAATTTTACTGATCCTTTTACTAAAAGTTTATCTGAAGTAGTTTTTTGAATTCATATAGAAAGTATGAGTATTTCTAATATGTCTCATTCATTCTAAGATAAGTGAGAGAATTTTGTTAGATATGTCTTTCGAGTAAATACAATATTTGTATTTTGAAATTAAATAAAGTATGTTTTTATGTATTTATAAGCCTATTTTGTCCATGAATTGTTTAGATATTATAAATCAAATGTTTATTTGTTAAACACAGAAATACTTTATTTATAATTTAATTCAAAATAAATTATCCACGATCTAAAATAAATTTGGGTAGTTTATTTTAATGAGATCATCTTGATTTTATTGAAATCCGTCTTTGACTTTGGTAATAAAATTAAGGATATATTTTGATATATTGGATATGACCATAAATGTTAAGTTTGTGGAATGGACCATACAAATTAAACATTATATAACTATCGTACATAATACCTTAATTCTGAGCAAATAATAATCTATACTTACCAACTTGAAGTTCCTTAAGTTACTAAATAGTGAGATTAATTTAATAATCAATATCTTGATATTTTGGGAATTAAAATGAAATAAATATAGAAAAATTATTTTGCAATATGGAATCTATCACCTTTAAAAGGTAATATCATTTCCTCATGAGTTCTTCTAAAAGACAATTAAATATAAGCTCAATAATTCAATAGTATCTGTTGAATTCAATTCGTAAGTGTGACATGATCACATGGTACTGTCAAATTGAAGATGAAAATTGAGAATTTAAATGAGGGGCACTGTGATCATATCGCCTCATTCAAAGTATTATGTTAATTGGCGGGGATAATTTATTGGATCAATCAATCATAAGGATATAATTATTGACTTAAGTAATTATAATTAGTCTAAGAGTGCAATTACGTTATTTTAATGGAGTGGAACGTCATTGATAAATTATTTTTTGGATTGACAAAATAATTTATTGGAGTTTAGTCTAACTGTATCTGATCAGATCCCTTCAGTAGCTCCTAATTATGGGACAATAATAAATTATAAATATATTTATAATTTATTAATGAAAATTACTGGAAACTAAAAATTATATATTTGAGATGGAATATGATAAGTGAAAATAGTTGTACCCAATTATACTTTTCTTATTCTGTCAGGATTCGTATTTGAGATAAAGTCAATTATATATATTGGTTTAAGAATATATATCAAGATTACGTGAGAAATAATATTCTCTTAGTTTTTGTGTGAGTCCACCCTCTATAAAGAGAGAAAAATACGATTAGCAATTTTTTGATCTGAGAGATTACACTAAAGAAGGTTTGGGGGTTTGGAGCACTACTAGAAGGCCAAAAGTTTCAACAATTGTATTATTGAAAACGATATATATAAATGTATGATTTATTTTTCATGTACTTATAGGGTTTAATCTAGTTGACGCGTAAATATATCGATCATATTCCTAATACAGACTACCTAGCAAATTATGAATGCACAGTTGTTGATTAGCATATTTTCACAACTTTCACTTAGACCTCCCTTCGAAGGTAAGAAGACATTGTAATTTGGATAGGTTACAAATTCTCACACTTCGTGTAAAACATATCTCTCCAAGTTGACGGCTAATCCTTATGTATCTTTTTTATTATTATCAATAAATTAGGCTACGACCTTTATTTAAAGAAAAAAAAAAGTTAGCCATCAATTGGAATCCATTCACGATAACCTATCTTTGGTTAGACTATTTTGTAAAAGTAAATGAGGAAAGAAAGTAATTATGGAAGTAAATGATATCTTTACCTCATTTGGTTGAATGTAAATATAGAGAGAAAGTAAATCAGGAGAGAGTACCCCTCTCTTTCCATATTAGCATTTTATCCCCTCCCAATTTGGAGGGATTAAAAGAGAGAATAAAGTGAGAGCAACTAATGACAATATTGCTTTCATTTTTAACATTAAAAATTTTAGCAAAATCCTGTTAGTGAAAGTAAAGATGCCTCTCTCCTACCCCCTTCCCCTCTCCCACTATGAACCAAACATAGTGGTACGAATCCTATAATCTCAAGGCCCAAAGATCCATTGCAATTGTCTAATGGACCAATTACTAGATCAAGGCCCAAACGTCATTAAATATTTTTATTTTGGATAATGGAGTCCAAAAAGAAGAGTGGACTTGCCAGCAGCCCAAGGGATCATAATGAATATTCTGAAGATATTTTATAAATCACGACAATATTCCTCAATATTTTGTTACCACTTTTGAGTCCTATTCCTTTAGGAAATTATTATATTTGAATATGTTAATTTATTTTCTCTCGGCAATTATTCTAGTTTCCTAATCACTTTAAATTGTCATGTTTTAGTAATTTCTTATTTTATAAGAAGTCTAACTCTATATAAAGACTCTCAACTATTGTAACAAGAGATTCATTCATTGATACAATTATGAGTTTTTATTTTCTTTGTGAGAGTTCTTTCTTGAGTTCCTTAGTGGATGAAAATATCTTTTTTGTAGCGAAGAATTGATTATCCTTTGAGTGATATTACCTAAGGTCATCTAGTGCTTTGCCTACAGGGTTTGTCGTTTTGCCAAAAGCCTCTAATTCCTTTGGTCTAGAGGTTTGAGACTGATCAAATCAACTTATAACGTAGAAAAGTTAACCTTGTCTTGATCGAATGTGAGTTCATGAGAAGACATAACTGTGGCCATAGCCTCTCAAACTACTATCTATTTATAGTGAACTAAACCACTAGAGAACATAAAAGAGTTCAATTGATGTACGACATTGAGGTATTTGTTGTTATATATTTAGGCACTTACTTGTCATTTAAGTGTAACTTCACAATACTATTTTTTAAAAGCATTTCTTTTGAGTGTCCCAAGAAGGAGTTTTAAACCTTTCAAAGTTTTGTTTTTTATTTTTGTTAAAAAGTATTTTTATTAAAATTTTGTCTCTTTCTTTATTTTTTTTTTCAAATAACACACCAGTAAATACAAAAAATAAATAAATCCTGCCCAAGAGAAGAAATTTTGTCCATTTTATGATTATAACTTTAATAATTAATATAATACACATTATAGAGTGAAAAAACATGGAAGAGCATACAGAAAAAGTTCACCATTTAATTGAGTTTCTCTTCTTAAGATTTTTCACCATTTAAATTGTAAATATGTTATTGCCAGCTAAATAGTGATGCACAAACACAATAGTAACAACAACAATAATAACAATAATAAATAATAATATTATTATTATTATTGTCGTTGTAAATAATTATTGTTGTTATTGATATTATTATTATTATTATTATTATTATTATTATTATTATTATTGTTGTTGTTAGCAAGATTCTGCCATAAGTCCAAATTTAATTGATAAACAATTGTAAAATAGTATAAATGATTAAAAAAGTTTTTTTAATAAATATAATGCGCTAAGAGTAAGCAAAACAAAACCTAATATTTATCCCTCCATGTACGTGTCCTCCCGGCTTCCTTTCCATGATGAAAGCAGAAATAAACAAAAAGGGTAAAGACAGTAGTACATAGCCGCGGCACCCACTGAATTCGAATATGGCGGCACGTTCCGTACTATGATATAAAGGAAACATATAATTTGATTTCATAACTTTTACGTGGAAAAAGATATAATTTGATTGGTTAAATTATCTCCTTAATGTGATTACTATTTAACAAGGTTTTTGGGATCGGATCAGATGGCCGGTCGAATTATGAACCGGTCCTTCAAACGGTCCGATTCAATTAAATAAATCGGACAACTCAAACACCGCACTAGATAATTCAGACCAATTTGGATCGGTCAGTCAGAATCGGTTGAATCGTGAATCGGCTGATCGGACCGATTATTTATAAAAAAAAAATTGAGGGTAAATTAAATTATATAATTCAATAAACTACTTTAATGTGTTAGATTGTTAGTTATAAACTAAAAATGATTATTTTTAATTATGAATTTGAATATTTATATCTTTATGAACTTAAATTACACTATATTATTGATAATTTTTTTAAAAAAAATAATTACAATTTTAAATTTTAAATTATAATATTATCGGTTCAATTACGATTTAATTACGATCTAATTACAATTGGATTATTAAACTATGAACTAATAATTTTTTCGATTAGATGATCGATCCGATTATGAAAACATTGCTATTTGATGCATAAAGGATTAATTAGAAAAAAATAGAGCATATATATGATAACTGATTGTGTTATAATAAAGATGTTCTTTTTTTATTTCTTTAAATTTCTTTAAGGGGAAAAGGGAAGGGGATAGAATCTACCCAACGAGTATGCAATCCGAGAGTTATAAATTTAGTAAAAAATGTATTTTACTAATTCAGTAATTGTATTGGATTAAGCATTGATGTTAGCATATATATATATATATATATATATATATACACCTTCCTTTGATATATTGAGAGAGAAATATATAAAATATCACATTTCAATTTTTTACTTAGTAAAAAGGACTGTTCTGACTAAGTTTTTCTTATCTACTATGGTTGATGCATGAAGGATTATAAGCTATAAAGGCTTTTTCATCTTGGTACCTTGAACTGTTTGAATTAGAACGATACAATATCATAGTAACAACATAGCAAACTATGAAAATCAGTCTACAGGTGTAAGTTCCACAGGAAGCTTAGACAAAGTTAACTGCCAACATAGCAAGCATACAACACAGTTTCCATTTCCAGCCTCTTTCTGTTCTTTCTGTCTTTCCTTTTTTTTTTTTTATGTTTTTCCCTCTTATTGTTCTTGAAAAGAAAAACTCCTTTTCCAAAGTGGCTGTTTTGAACTTGTCAATTAACTCTAACTAGTTGGATTATACTTACAGCACCTTATTCTTCGATTCTCGGTTTCCATTTCCAACCTCTTTCATTTACAAATATTTTACATCGGTGACCCAATTCGCTGAATAGTAGTACATATATAACTCAAAAATGGACATAGGCTGCCTCTGAAAAAGAGAAAAATCTCAGGAGACATGTTTTCTTTGGAATGGGACTATGTCTTAGTGTGTAATTTATGCTTGCACCCTTCACTAGTGGCAGAGCGACATGACATATAACTCAGTGAGGGCACAAGATCCCACCAGAAATGAGAAAAATCCCACGAGATATGTGTTCCTTTTTTGGCGAGAGTATATGTTATTACGTAATTTACATACCCATTCATCATTTAAGTATAACTCCAAGAAAAAGTTTTAGATTTTAAAGTTTTTTAATCTTTTGGTTAAAAAATCTTTTTATTTTTATTAAACATTTGTCCCTTTTTGCAGGTTTTTATTTGAAATAATTTATAAAATATAAAATAGAAGATACAAATATAAAATAAAAAAATAATTTATCTTGTTTGATTAGAAAACAAAGATAGAAAGAGAGCCAGTTCAAAGAAGAAGTTATGTCATGTTTAAAAAAATAATTCATTAAGAATATAAGTAGATAGAAATTGAATTGAGATGAGTTTATCTGAATATAATAAAAAATTATTAAATATATAATGTCAAAATATAACTCCAGAGAGAATATAATATGTCGTAAGTATATGATAATTTTTAAAAAATATAATTATTTTAAATATAATTTTTTAAATTAAAATATATTGTGAAAAATCCCAATTCACTCCTATGTTAAATAAAATAAAAGGTAGTTGTAGTAAATCTTTTCTTAGCGAAAGTAAATGTTTCTTAATTCTCTCCCGCCTTCTCCCTCCTTCTCTATAACCAAGATCACGAGAGATTTAAATTGCGAATGTCTCAAAGGCATAACTCAATAGGAAAGTGACTAGAGTGTTGTTATGATAATCAGGCCTCCATCCACAAGGTAAGAATTCAAATCCTGTCTTTGGCAGCTCCTTGTGTAATGATAATTGAAGACCGCTCTACTAAAATTACTCACTCAAACATATCTCACAATTTACTTCCTTCATAATTTTAAGGGTGGGGCATTGGACGGGGATACCATTCTAAGATCATCAGATTGCGATGCTGAATCGGAATGGCACCTGATCCATTGTACACATGGCTGCGAGAGAGCGAGGCAAGCATCAGGATTAGAAACAAAGGGAATAAACAACCCGCTCCAGGAGAATGCAGTCGGGGTTGGGCAAAGGCGTCCGCCACCGCCGCCACCATCACCACCGCCATCGGCACGTGGAGAGCACGATGTGTGGCGTTGTGGAGTGGGGGAGCTCTTCATTGTCGCTTTGGAGTGGAATATTGAGCCTTTGTTATTGTTTCTTGGTCCAACGGACTTCTTAGGTGCATCCAGCAGCAAGGTGGAATTGCCAATTCTACGCTGAGTACTTTGCATTTATTTAATTAATATGTTACCTTATGTGGTTACCAATTTATGCACTAGGCATATTTACATTTCTTTAATCCGTTATTTTTTAAAAAAGTCAACACTTTGCACGCTTGTGATTGGTCACATGGCAATACTTAGTGTAATTAAATACTCTCCCAAGTTGAATTTACTTGTCCTGTTTAAAGAAAATATATAAATTAAAAAAATTCTAAAATCTATAAAAAATAATCAATATGAACTTTTAGTGGGATAATAATAATAAGAATGGTATTGAATAATAATAATAATAATAATAATAATAATAATAATAATAATAATAATAATAATAATAATAATAATAATAATAATAATAATAAATGTCGCCTTGAATCTCTCACATAATATGTAATTTGAAACCCCCCAAAAAAGTTGCAAATGTGACAAGTAAATTCAACCAAGAGAGAGTAATAATTATTTTGTTTTTTCAGCCATATACTCTTTTAAATTATTTTGAAATAGGGAGAGTTTTTCAGTAATATATGAATTGTTATTAAATTTGTTTTATTTTGGTCAAAAGAAGAAAGTACACATTCTACGTTAATTCTGTACTCTTTTAAATTTCACATAATTTTGGAAATTATGCACTATGATAATCGGAATCATGGATTCTTAAAAAAAGTGCACGTAATCCATCCTACTACCACTAAACTATTACTGAAAAAAAAATCATTATTTCATAGTTGAGTATCAAAATTCATTTAAATAAATATATTAATTATCATAAAATGAAAAATTACGATTCAAATGACGATGTGACATATTTAATAGCATTCTATAACTACTAAACTACTTTATTCATTTTGCAAATTTAAAATGTGTATTTGTTGTCTTTTTTTTACACTTATATCCTCATCCTATTTATTATAATACTTCCTCAAATGACAACATTAATAAAATTTTCAATTTCAAAAAAGAAATAACATATATATTTTACTTTATAGGTAAAAATTATTAATAACATATATATTTTATCTTGGTGACAAAGCACATTAGAAAATATCAATTTCTCCCAACCCAATTCATTTTTGCAATAATTGAATATGACAAGTAAATAAACAAGATAGAAAAATCAAAAGAGTTCATTCGATGTGATCAGCATTTATGAGTTCACGTGAACTAATACATTAAAATTTTTATTGCGAATATAAAAAATTGTATAATAAATATTATATATAATTTTATTTATATATTATACAAATATCTAATGTATCATGTGCATTGAATGCACGTAAGAATTTCCCAGCATTTATTAGTTCATTACTGATTCAATTCGCTGAAGTGCATTGGCAAAGCCATACAAAACTCAGTGGGGCAGCGCGCGGACCCCTCTCGAAATAAGAAAAATTCTAGAAGATATTTGTTCTTTTAGGTGAGTGTATATGTTGTAATGTAATTTCTGTACCCATTTATCATTTTAGTGTAACTTCACAATACAAATTATATATATATATATATATATATATATATATATATAATCTTTTTCTCTGGAGTGTCACAAGAAGAAGTTTCAGAACTTTCAAAATTTTGTTCTTAATTTTGCTATAAAAAAAATTTATTAAAACTTTCCCCCTTTTTTGATGTTATTGTTTGAAATAAATAACGCACAAGTTAAATAAATAAATCCTACCCAATGGAAGAAAATTTGTCTATTTTATGTTATAACTTTAGTAATTAATATAATACACATGACCGACAAATTGTCCGCTCTTTTCACCTGTGAACATGGACCATCTCTATTAAACCTAACTTTTTTTTTTTATCTTTTTATTTATTTAGATAATTTTATTTATTATCAAATTTCCTTCTTCTTTTTTTTTTTTTGGCCTACATACCAGCTTTAAACTATGATCTGAAGGTCATTATTTAGCATTTTGTCGTCCAACATTGGCGTACGTAAAATCATTATTACGTGAATAAAAACATAAAAAATTTCATTACCTTATTCAACACAAACACATGGAAATTATTTTTTCCATAAAGAAAAAGGAAAATTACAAGTTTGCATCATCGAGAAACAGCAGGCGTGTGAAACGAAACCTTGAACTCCGTTTTCTGTCTAATTAAGGTGGACTACAATTGCATGCGCACGTAGGCGAGTTCGCCGGATCTACGCAGGACGTAGAAGTAATAACATTCCCAGGGAATTGAACCAGGCAGGCAATATTGCAAGTAGTCTCATCGCAGGTAGAAGTATTAGGAAGGTCTATATTTAATACGCAGTCCGGCCAGGCATTGATCTCTGGTGCACCATGAAGAAAATCACTTAAAACATCTGACTATTTCTAACTCAAAAAATTGGGAGTAAGGGTGAGGGAAAAGGCTACAGTGGAAAATTGTCACCCCTGAGATAAGTTTAACAGGAAATGCTAGAGGGTATAAAAGTCAATTGGCAACCCTGTATTTCACAGTGACGAAGTATGCTAGAATTGCAAAGCTTTTTACAAGTAGAAAATTAGATCAAGCAGGGTTGTGTTGTGAGTCGAGCTGTGTTTTTTTCCCCCAATAAATATATAATTCAAGAGAGGAAAATATAAATCAAAACCTTAAAATTTTAAATTATAATGTGTATCAAGCTCATAAAAAAAAAATGTATGAAGTTGAAGTGAAAGGAATTAATCAAATTAAAAAGTTATGACCAAAGAGGTCATATTATTGTTATTTCTTGGAAAATAAGGGAGATCACGTAGAATTTAAAAAGCTCTGTACCAATTATAGAAATTATAAAAATATATTTGATAATAATTTTTGGTTGTGATGATGGAGTTCAATAATCAAATAATACAATATGTGTTTACCTCTCAACACTCATGAGCATATTAAATCAAACCTCTATGGTATTCTCACAAATTCTCATAGTACCAAACCCTATTCTATAACTCCAATCACATAAACTAATAGCTCTAGACACACCTATATAAATAAATATTATACAAGATTAAAATTTTATTTCTACTCTAACTGGGAATTTGACTCTAACTAATATTAGAAAATCCAAATATCAATAAGAAACTATTAAACATGACTCAATATAATTAAAACTAATAAATATTGAAACTAACAAATTTGTAACCTTCAAATTGATAAACTTGGATTAATACTGCCAACAGATCAAATTTTCACTGAATCAGAAATGATGAACAATGCAGTTTACTCATGTACTCCTTCCGTTTCAAAATACTTATTCATGAATCCTTTCACATACATATTAAAGGTGTTAAAAACAATATTACAATTTAGATGAAGTTCATATTCTACTCATATTAAAAATATGATAGTTATTTATTGGTGAAAATTCCCAAGAAGTAAGAAGAAAGAAGAGTTTTGAAAAATTGTATAGTTGACTTAGAATAAATGAAGGTAAAATGGAAAGAAACTAATCATTAATTTTAAAAATATGTTCATGAATAAATATTTTGAAACAAAATAAAAAAATTTTATAAACAAATATTTTAAAATGGAAAAAATATTTGAAAAAAAATAAAAGTAATATGGCAACCAACAGAAAGTCAGTAAATGAATCCCATACCAGAGGCCACCATCAGGAGGAAGAAGCCAGCAAGGAGGACAATAGCTGTGGTGGAGCTCTTCATTTTTCCTTTGGAGTGGAATATTGAGCCTTGTTAGTGTTTGTTGGTCCAATGGACATCTTATATATAGCCGTTAGCCAGATGGAACTCCCAATTTCTTCGCTGAGTACACTGCATTTATTATATTAATCAGTTATCTAATTGTTGGTGGCATTCCATTATTAACATAAAAGGCGTGGTTCTGAAAGTTGGATTGGGCCGATTGGTTTAACTTGTCGAACCAAGAACTGGTCATTGTTCAATCTGATTTTATATATACTATAAGTTGGCAGTAAGAGAATCGGCCAAAATTAGTCGGATCGATCAAATCAATCAATTTGATTTTTTTTAAAAAAGAAAATAAATTTATTTTTATATTTTAAACTTTTTTTGACAAATAACAAAATTATTTTTATTTAAAATTTATTAATTTTAATAGATATCTTTTATATTATTTATTTATTTATTTTTATTTTTTACATATATAATAAATAATATTTTTTTTTGTATAAATAATATTTAATTACATTTCAATTTGATTAGGATTTAATCCGATCGAACTTATGAACCTTTGAACCGTAACTTCACCGATTCGATGACTGATCCGATTTTCAAAACACCTTGATAAAAAGTCAGCCTTTTACATATGTAGGCAGTAGGTTGTCACCAATTATTCACTAACAATATTTGCATTTCTTTAATCTGTATTTTTCAAAAAAAGTCAACTCTTTGCATGCTTTTAATCGGTCACATGGCAATACTTAGCGCAATTAAATGCTCTCTCGAGTTTAATTTACTTGTTGCATTTGGAGAAATTATATAAATTTAAAAAATCTAAAATTTATAAAAAATAACTAATCTAAACTTTTAGCGGATAATAATGATAATGGTGGTATTGAATAATAATAATAATAATAATAATAATAATAATAATAATAATAATAATAATAATAATAATAATAATAATAATAATAATAATAATAATAATAATAAAATGTGGCCTTGAATCTCCCACATGACTTGTAATTTGAACCTAAAAAAAAATTGTTTCAAATGTGACAAATAAATTTAATCAGAGAGAATAATAGCTATTTTGTTTTATAATCATATACTCCTTTCGTTTCAAAATAACTATTATTTACAAATTTTTTGTATAAGAATTAAGAATATCTTTACCCATAAGGTAAAATGTTTATGTTATTCCTTTTCAAAAATTAAAAAAATTATTAATATTTAGGTTTAATGAAGAACTCAGATTCAGCTCCATGGCAGTTTGTCCATCTCCTTTGGCATATATTCTACCTTATTTTCATATTTGAAGTCTTTGAGATCAGACGTGTTTATAGACAAGGCAATACGGTTGCTGATTATTTGGCAAATCTAGGTAGTGATGGCAAATATTTTCTTGCAAATTCTTTTGCCATGCTACCTCCAAAGGATAAAGTTTTGTGCCATTTAGATAGGATGAGAGTTCCTTCACTTCCCTCTTGTTTTGCACATTGATTAGGGGTAAGGCTTCTGCCCCCTCTTTTTTTTTTTTTATATTTTATTCTCTCCTTAATTTAATAAACTGATAGGGTCCGCCAAGCTCCCCACCAAAAAATTGGTGGTTTACTTTAAAAAAAAATATGAAGTACTATAATAAATATGATGAGGATATAAATAAAAATTAGATAATAAATATATTTTTTAAATTTGTAAAATAATAGTTATTTTAAAATAGAGGAAGTAATTTACTAGTTATAGTATACTGTTAAATATCTCCAATCGCACCATCTAAATCGTAATTTTTCATTTTATGATAATCAATATATTTATCTAGCTATTTATTTATTTAATTTGATGAAGTTTGTTAGTCAACTATTTGCCCACTTAGGAATGCAACAAAACATTGATTTTTTTTTTTTACAGTGACAATTTAATGGTAATAGTATGGATCGCATGAACATTTTTAAGAATTCAATATTCCCATTGTTAATTGCTAAAATGTTATGAAATTTAAAAGAGTACAGAATTAACACAGAGGGTGTACTTACTTCTTTTGACCAAAATAAAGTAAATTTTATAGCAATTCGTACATTACATTGCGAAAAAAACTCTCCCAATTTCAAAATGGTTAGCTATATCATTTTAGCAAATTGTCATAAATTGGCAAAATCTTCCTTCTATGGGTAAAGGCTAGAGATATTCCAAATTAAAAACAGTACTCCTTGTCAGATGACTTTTTACTCAAGTGATAACCCAATTCTTTCCTAGTCAAAGGTTTTGATGAAGTAAAGTGATTAGACAGAGACACTGATATGAATAGGATGCTATTGCAATAATAAATAATCAAACAAATAATAGCTCGCAGTTTGAGATATGAGAAATGAAGTATAAAAATTACTAAAAAAAAAAATCTTTACTTAGGTTAATAAGGTATATTCTCTTGATGGATCACATAAAACAAATTTTGAACTATGGCATTATATTCTATTTATTACAGTACTTCATTAAACTACTACATTAAAAAAAAATCAATTTCCAAAAAAAAAAAGAAGATAAATAGTTCTTTTACCTTATAGTGTTGTAAAATATCATCTTTGATCTTTATGGAGAAAAAAAAAATTAAACGATATGTATTCTGAAAAAGAAGAGAGTATATGATTGTAAAAAGAAAATAATCATTATTCTCTCCAATAAATTTGTTTGTCAAATTTAAAGCATTTTTTATTTATGCTCAAAATAGATGTCATATTAGTAATATTAAATGAGACACTTATCTGTTTTTTTCCCCCAATTATATCCTTATTATAAATATCTGACATTAATTACTTTGTCTTCGTTTTCTTCATAAATCAATAATTTTATATTTTGAAGTTCATAAATTTCTAAATTTTATTAATCAATAAAAATTTTCAACTGTTACAAGTAAATTCAAACTACAAGAATATTTAACTGCATTAATTATGTTGTGCTATGTGATCAATCAAAAACATGCAAAGAGTTGACTTTTAAATGTATGATAACGAATTAAAAAAAAAATAAAATCAAATGCAGATGGGCTTGATGATCAATTGGTGACAGCCAGCATACGCAAAGAGCTGACCTTCTATTTTTAAAATGGATTGCCAGAAACAATAAGAAATGCAATGTACTCAAGCGGAGAAATTGGGACTTCCATCATGCTAATGGCTATATAAAAGAAGTCCATTGGACCAACAAACAATAGCAAGGCTCAATATTCCACTCCAAAGGAAAAATGAAGAGCTCCACCACTGCTATTGTCCTCTTTGCTGGCTTCTTCCTCCTGATGGTGGCCTCTGGTATGGGTTTCATTTATTGACTCCATTTGAAAGTTATTACTATTTCTTTTGAATTTTACCATATCAGTTTTTAACTTGAACCATTTTTTTAGTTCGAAACTCTAATTGTGAGTTTCTTCACCACCTTTTATTATTTTCAAATGCTTGAGTAAAATACACTATTGATTCAATAAAAAGCTAAGGTTCTCTCCTACTCTTAACAAAATAACTATAATGACTTCTTTGGACGTAGCCTTCGAATTTCATTAATTCCTTTCACTTCAATGTGTATATATATATATATATATGCTCAATTCACGTTCCAGCCCTCCTTGATCTATGTTCTACTTGTCAACACCTCTTGCAATTCTTGCATACTTAGTCAAAACTCACCCTTTAACTTATTTAAGTAGTTTCTTAAGTATGATATTATATTACAAATTTTCTTTCAAATAAATTAACGCGAAATATATAAAACTCATGAAACGTACTCTAATTTCATACCTTTTAAATCATTCCCTATTTCGTTTCTACTTGTGTTATTATCAGTGCATGAAAAAGTGTACTAAAAAACGGATTAGAAGATCCATATTCATCCTCATGACTCATACTTCCAATTTTTTGAGTTAGACATAATCGTATCTATTAATTGAGTATCTTCACGGTTCAACAGAGATCAATGCCCAGCAGCCCCTTTGCGTGATAACTGAATACATTCCTGATCATTCTACCTGCGATGAGCCTACTTGCAATTTTTACTGCCAGGAGCTTTTCCCTGGTAATTTTGTTGTTACTACATACTGCATAGATCCAGCGAACTCAAATGCTTGCGCATGCAGTTTCTGCTGGCCCCCTTAGACAGCAAAGGGCGTTCAATGCAGCATTGAATACTGTGTTGACAGCAGGGGAAACGATTTGTCTTCAGCTCAACGTTTCTTTACACAATGTTGTCAAATTGTAATTTTTCCTTTTTCTTTGGGGAAAATATAATTTCCATGTATTTGTGTTCGTGTCGAATAAGGTAATGAAATTGCTGATTGTTTCTCAATAAATTGCTTTTAGATTTCTTTGTCCGTCTTCCACGTTTGCTAAAAACTAGACGGCCATTTCCAAAAAATTCTATGACATTCACATCCTCGTACAAAGCTGGTAGTAGTTGTTGGCAAAATAATGAGGAAAATTGATAATAAATAAATTACCTAATAAAAAAAATGATAAATAAATAAATAAAATACTAAAATTAACAAAGTTTTAGCGAAGCAATCTACATCCACGGACGAAAGGAGCTAGCAATCTTTACTATTTAAACCAGTACATACAAAAGTAAAAGCTTTCAAAATGATTACAAACCCAAAGCTACAAGATAACAAAACCCAACAAAAAGTTTACATCACTAACTTGAGTTGTTATCGTGTCCAGACTAATCCCTAGATAATAGTACGTTTTAGGATTTATTATAATTTATCCTTATTAAGTTAGAGAATAATGATACTTTAATACTACAAATTGTAAAAAAGACACTATAAATCCATTAATCGTTAGTTAATAACGGTATTGATTAATTGAATTTAATTTTTTAATAAAATGTCTATTTTGTCCATATTAATTGTTTTTTTATTCTTTAGAATCCTAAATTTAATTAATGTATGCTGATTTTGCAACTTTTACTATACTAATTATTATCCCACCAACTCATCTACCCATGTTCGATTTTCATTATAAAATTTTGGAATATACTCGATTGATTTATATGTTTATGATTTAGAAAATTAATATTATTTATACGAAGATTAATTGTATCTATTATAAAAAGTTTAAGGGGTCCTATTTTCAATAATTATAATTAAATCTAATATTTCATAGAAAATGAAATTTTTTATGTGGTCGTACTTGAAAAATATCATAATGTTAATTGTTTTTTTCCCCCTCATGATAAAAAGGAAGAAAGGGAAAAAAAAAATGATTAGCACAAGGTTATATTCAAGTATATTGTGACTCAAGTTGTTTCAATTCCCAGGGTGTTTCTTAAAAAAATAACAAAATACAAAATGAGCCTATTGAGAGTTTTTTAATTAAAATATTTTGATTTTTTAATTAAAATATAAAAATATTATAACTTTTATTCTATTCTAAAATTATAGAGACAATTTCATAAATAAATATTATTTATTTGTATTAATGTAAGATCATAAAATCAAGATTTGATAGTCAAAATTTTATAATTAGTATGAGCAAAAGTAATTTCTATTAGTCAATACTGTTATTGACTAACGGTCAATGAATCTCTACTGCTTTTTTATAATTTGTGATACTAAAGTATTAGTACCCCAATTTAATGAGAGTAAATTGTAATAAACCCCTACTTTTATATGATATACGAAAGCTAACAAGTATTAATAATAAAATAATATTAGACAAAGGTTATGTATAATTTTTTTTCAAATAAGTGCTTAGCTAGAGCCCAATAATTTTATTGATGAATCAGAAAAATACATTCCTGATGCGCAATGAGGGGACATGCTGCCTATCCAAGTTACAAATTCTCCTTGCCTCTAGTGGCAACTCATTAAAATTTAAATACATCAAAGGGGACTGAGTACGACAGCTTTCATTTGCCAGAAAATCAGCAAGCGTATTTGCCTCTCTGTAGACATGAATGATAGAGACAGAAGGTGGCTCGTTTATTGTATGATTGGTTTTGATTATATTTATGGCTTGAATAAGTTGATTGTGTATGATTTGAAACTGCAAGTGCATAGGGTTAAATAGCCAAAATATTATTTAGAAAAAAATCAAATACGACAGTTGGAATTAAGATGAACTATTATTGTGATATTGACCAATATAACAGGTACAAATACGATGCCTCTTGCTGTTGTATTTGATAAACATACACGATAGTTCAGGTCGTCGTATTTGTTTATAGATACGATAGTTATAGCTATCGTATTTGTTATCAAATATGACGGTCCAAACCGTCATATTAAGTTAGCAAATACGACGATTTACTAAGCTAATATGACGATTTGGAGAATCGTTACGTTAAACCGTCTAAACTGATTAAATACAACACTTTAGGTGAGCCTTCATATTAAGCCATTGTATTAATCTAATACGATGAACTGTCGTATAGCTAAAACAACGGAGCTATTTATGACGGCTACTAAACCGTCATTTAGCCATCGTTTTAGGCTAATACGATGGCCTTTATGTCAAATATGACAGCTCTGTGACCATTATATTTAATCTATATTTTAGTAGGATATAGTGTATGTTGTATAGTATTATGCCTCACTGTACCTTCTTTCTTACAAAACTAATCAAACTGTGCATTACAGAATTCCAATCCATTATTTGTTTTGAGTACTTTGACTTGTTTTCTAATCCAATTTTCAACTATAGTCTTCCACTCCTTAAACTACCCAAACACCTCATCTTTTGATTTCAAAAAATATACTCAAACTTTTCTAGAATAGTCATCAATAAAAGTAACAAAATATCTGCATCCTCCATGAGACTTAACCGGAGAAGGACCCCACAAATGGAAATGAATATACTTAAGAATACTCATAGAAGTGTGCTTATTAGAATTGAACTTAACCATGCGTTGTTTATTCATAACACAAGTCTAACAAAATTTCAAAATTTCTATTTCTACCCCATCAACAATCCTTATTTATTCAATATTGCAAGCCCCTTCTCATTCATATGACCTAGTCTGCAATGCCATAACTCTATACAATTATCATATTGATCTAAAGAACGAGATACTGCTACTGTTCCCATCGCTAAATTTCCTATCAAGGTGTAAATTCTATGCTACAATTTACCCTTTATTATTGTTTGTGCACTTTTTAAATCTTTGATTTGCCCATCTCCACCAAAATGGCTGTGTCCTTATTTATCAAGAGCGCCTTCAAAAATCTAACTTTTTCATAGGTTTGGAACATACCAAACATCAGGCAGTCTAACTATCTTATTATACATTTTAATTTGCACAGAACTACAAGCCTTAATAATACACTCCTTATCATCAGCTAATTTTACACTATAATTTTATTCCTTAAAGAAAGTAAATAGATTTTTTTGAAAATGTCATGTGATAAGATACACCAGTGTCCATGACCTAAATATATATTTCTAGAACATGAAGTACTAACAGTCAAAACATTATTGCTCTTTCCTAAAGCAGAACTATCCTGAACTATAGCAATACTAGTATTACTATTTGATTCATTCTTTTCGTCTTCCTTTTTCTATCGTGGGAAATCTTTTTATCCCTTTCTTTACAATGAAAACACTAAAGTCTACTAGACCTTGATTTGGAACGTGACTTATTCCTACTTTTACCATTCCTTTACTTTTTCCTGCCTTTGCTAACAAGCAGGCCTGTGTCTGATCCACCCTCATTGGAATTAGAAAACGTTCTTTTCAATTCCTTAGATTGCATAGCATCTTTCACATTACTACCAAAAATACTATCTCTACTATACAATATAGTATCAACAAAATTCTCATATGAATTAAGAAAAGAACATAAAAGAATGATAGCTTAATCCTCATCATTTATTGTAACCCTAACACCTTGTAAGTCTAGAATTATTCAATTAAAATTATCAAGATAATCTTTATCTACATATTTTCTAACATTTGCAAAGCATACAAACGCTGCTTCTGATATAATCGATTTGTTAAGGACTTCACCTGAAGTTTGCTTTCTAGCTTTTTCCATAACCTCACAGCAGTCGTTTCATGAATAACCTCTCTCAAGACTTCATTAGACAAACTCAACAAAATCGCACTATGCACCTTTGCCAAAATCTCAACCTTCAATCCTTTCGGGAATTTTTCTTCTCCTTCCAATGCTATCGCACATCCTTACTAAACCAAAAGAACTCATATCTTCACCTTCCATAAAGTGAAATCGTTTGATCCATCGAATTTACCAATATTAAACTTGTGGGATGTCATCTTAATCAGCAAACAAAACCCTAAATACTTAAATTTTAACGACAAATTCTAGGTAACCAGGTTCTAATATCATTTGTTTTAGAAAAATAGTAATAATAATAGAAGGAAATAAAAGAAAAAAAAATTAAAGGACACACAAGATTTAAGTGATTCGGTCAATGCGACCTACGTCTATGAGTAGTGAAAGAGATTTCTTATTTCTTTTTAGAAAATTATTACAAAAATAGTTGATTTGTAAGCCCTCAAATTGCATATTTTTAACAAATACAAGTTATCATATCGTGGGAGGTGAAACCCCTCGCCTACCTCTCCCCCACTCCCCTAAAGAGGTCATTGGTGTGCTTACCACAACAGACTTTTAAAAAAAAATTCTCTTTTTATATCGTACTCTCAAAATTTTAAGTCAGGTCATCAATTCTAGTCTACCGCATAATTTAAGCCAACCACCACAATCTAATTTCTGTAATAGATGTATAGGTAATGAAACTTTTTCCTTTTTTGCCAAAAGGAAAATACATATATTTCGGCACTTGTATAGCACATAATACTTAAATATTCTCTCAAACTGGTTTTGGCTCATTTTAAGTTTGAATTTAAAGTAAAATTTAAAGATGACTCGTGACATATTTGATAATTTAATTAAATATTTTAAATTAATTAATTATTTAAATATACTTGATAATGCAAGTTTTTATTTACTTCAAAGTGTTTTAGATGTCTTTCTCCATCTTCCCTGTCCCACCCCCCCCCAAAAAAAATGAAACATTTTTTTTTTTATGTAAATGTAAATGGTTTAATATTAATAAACAAGAATTTACATGGATGACTAGTTTACAGTCGAGGAGACTACAAACTAGAGGTTCTCAATACATGCCTCAAAACTAGTCTTAACATCAAGGTACAACGCAAAAATTACAGTGTATACATGTGTTTTAATCTTCTTCACTATATCCCATGGATGGTAGGCTACACCCTCAAAAATTGCCTTGTTACGGACAGTCCAGATGTAGTAAAATATGGCCGCCAAAGCAGTAGACTTGGCCTTAGAAAACCAAGAGGTACCCCTGTTGCCATGCTTATACCACCTGAGATAAGCTTTTGCTGAATTCAAAAAATATGGAAGACTTAACCAAGTTTTCACATCTGTCCAAATAGTAGCAGAAACCGAGCATTTGAAGAACAAATGATTCATCGTTTCTGAGTGAGACTTACACAAAGGACATGTCAAGTCATCAAGTCTGAACACAAGTGCATCTTTGGTCTTAAGCCTACCTTTCGCACATAACCAAAGAATAAATGAGTGTTTGGGCGTTAAACCTTGCTTCCATATAGTATTGGCCCAATACACAGACCGTGTAGTAGATCTCATATAGTCACAAGCAAGAGATGTGAAAGAAGTATTACAATTGCCCCAAGAATGGAGAAGATCAGCTGCATAGTAAGACTGACCTTCACGCTCAACGATTATGTCTCTTATTGCCAGTAGTTTACGAAACACGGGGGAATGTTCCTTATGATCCTCAATTTCCCAAATAGAGCCGCCTTTCAAGTAGTAGTGGTCCACCCATTTGACCCACAAAGATTACTTCTCCGCCTGTATGTCCCAAATGATTCTAGACATTAGAGCGTCATTCCAAAATTTTAAGTTCCTCAACCCAAGACAACCCTCAGTCTTTGGAAGGCAAACATTGTTCCAGGCAACCGGATGGTTTTTAGAGTCCCACAGGAAGTCCCGAGCCATCCTTTCCAACTGACAAATAACAACAGATGGAGTAAGAAGAATTGACAGCCAAAAACATTCGACCCTTTGGAGCACAGATTGAATCAGCTGTAGACGCCCAGCATAGGAGAGTGAGCGAGCAGACCATCTCCCAATGAAAGAACCAATATGATCAAGCAATGGTTTGAAGAAAGTTAGTCTAATTTTACCATTCATGATTGGTAGGCCAAGGTAGCGAAATGGAAGTTCCCCAATAGGAATGCCCGTATCTGCCATAATTGTTTCTTGATTATTCGGATCAATCCCCGCTAGATAAATACTGGATTTATCCTTATTGATTTCAAGACCTAAACATCTTTTGAATTCTTCTAGGCAGTCAAGGAGAATGCGGATAGAAGAACAGTCACCCCTAGCAAACAACATGAGGTCATCCGCAAAGGCAAGGTGGGTAACCCTTAAGTCCTTACACTTGGGGTGGTACATGAATGATGTCCCAAGTGTATGAACTTTGACAACCCTTGAGAAATATTCTAAACAGATGACAAACAACAGTGGAGAGAGAGGATCTCCTTGCCGCAGGCCCTTAGCTCCAGTAAAGTAGCCATGCACATTTCCATTGATAGCAATAGAGAAGGAGGTAGTGGTCACACATTGCTTAATCCATCTCACAAAAAGATGAGGGAATCCAAGCTCAGTAAGTAAGTCCAATAAGAAATCCCAACTGACAGAGTCATAGGCTTTCCTGAGGTCCACCTTCAATGAACATCGCAGAGAAACTCTTTTGCAGCTATACATACGCAGCAGTTCCTGAACTAGTAAGATATTATCAGTCATGAGTCTGTCGTGGATGAATGCGGATTGTGCACTGTCCACCAGATGAGGGACCACTAATTTTAGTCTGTCCGACAGAATTTTAAAGATGAACTTATAGACCACATTACAGAAAGATATTGGTCGGTAGTCACCCACCCTATCAGCATGAGCATTCTTCGGCACCAGGGTAATAATAGAGTGATTTTAATCTGTTTAAGAATTTTCTCCGAACTAAAGAATTCCATAACTGCATCACACAGACTCTGCCCAACCGTACTCCAAGCCTTTTTGAAAAATAATGCCGAGTAACCATTGGGCCCAGGAGCTTTGGAATCCCTAATATCCCATAAAGCTAATCTAATATCCTGGGTAGTTACATCCCTAACCAAGTCCACCATCATATCATGAGGCACTAAAGGACCAGCCTTGACAAAGTCCACATTAATTCCCTTACATTCAACCTTAGTCCCCAGAAGCTTCTTGCAATATTTAACAAATTTGTCCACAAGAGCCATTGGGGTATTAGTCAGTCTACCATTCTCCATAGTGATAGAAGAGATGAAGTTCCTCTTTTTATTACGTTTGACAATGTTGTAAAAGTAACGAGTATTCTTGTCAGAAAAAGCTACATACTTTCCTTTAGCAAGTTACTAATAGAACTTCATTTCTGCCTCCGCCAACCGCCAAGCTGATCTTTTGCAGTCCTTGAATTGTGCAATAAGAATTTGATCTGCCGAGTTGCCAAGTAATAGCTGTTGTGCATTTAGTAGAGCCTAGTTCGCCTGTTTGACCTGTCCAGAAAGGTGAGAGAATTCCTGTTTGTTTAGTTTCCGCAAGTAACCGTTAAGCATCTTCAAGCGACGACAAAAAGTGAACTGGTGGAAACCCAAGAAAGCCTGATCCCAAACCTCTTGAACAATATTATGAAACGAATCATGTTCAGCCTAAATATTAAGGAACTTGAATGGACGTACATTTCTTACATTGTTGTCAACCACAGACCAAATAACAGGACTATGATCAGAAGTGCTCCTAATAGGAAAAAACTCAACAGAAGCCTGTGTAGGGCATTGAAACCATACATCATTACCCATAACCCTATCAAGTTTGGACCGCACTCTAGAATTTGTCCAAGTATACCTTGATCCGACATAAGGAAGGTCCTCCAGCCCAATGTCCGCACATAGAGATGCAAAGTCCCTAATTTCATATGAGGAAGGCACAGAACCACCAAGTTTGTCCTCGATATGTAAATAGGTATTGAAATCACCCATAAGAATCCACGGATCCGAAATTGATGAAGATAAGGACTGAATATCCTCCCATAAACTTCTTCTAGACTGAATTGTAAGCATAGATAAAGGTGAAGGAATAGGTAGTATGGGAAATCTTACATCTGATACTCACAGTGATCACTTGAGACGTGCAGTGAAGTAAATGAACATCCACCATATGGATAACCGCCCTGCCTCCTTTAGATTCATTCAAGTTATGAAAAGCTGACCAATTAGAGAATTTTTGGTGTAGAATATTATCCATTCCAACATCATTCAACTTTGTTTCCAATAATCCAATAACGTCCACATGATGATTAGAAATAAAATTCTGAACCCCGTGTTGTTTGAGGGTCATGTTAAACCCTCGAATATTCCAACACGCTACTCTCATTGTGGACTAACTAGTGCCTTTTGGGCACTAATTAAGTCGACACTCCGCTCGGCATATTTTTTCCATACCGAAGAAATAAATTTTGTTGCCTAAGTAGTCACTTTACCAGTATTCCCTATGTTCACTGGAACCTCCTCATCACAGCCTACTAACCGGGAAGGGGAGAATGATTGTCTAAGTCCATCTTGTGCATTTAATTTTTTCTGCCAATGCAACTGTCCCCTTCGCCTAACCCTTAATCGGCCTCTTGTATGAGTAAGTTGGTCTCTCAGTCCATTAGATGAGGAGGGGACGTCAACTGCAGCATTTCCACTATGATCTTGGATATCATTGGTGCTAGAATTATCCTTAGATTATTCATTACTCACCGGCAACGACAGTTTGGTATGCACACTACTTAAAATATTCTGGTCCAAATTGAGAGTCGGTTGTTTCCCCTTGTCTTTGCTTACACCACCTATCTCACCAGACCCAACCTGGGATGTTGATCTCATGTCTATGTTCTATCGCACTAGGACTAACATTGACCTAGTTAGAGACCTTGTCCTACCTTTCCACCCCTTTCTATTCCCCTCATTTCTGTTAGCCACCTGCTGTTCCTTTCTTTTCATGTTTTCCCCCATACATGCCTCAGTAACATGGCCAAATTTGCAGCAGCATGAACAGTACAAAGGCTCAAACTCAAATTTCACTGCCTGGTGTTTGATCTTACCTGAAGGCATTCTGATTGGTACCGTCTTTACCAGAGGCTTGGACACATCGACTTCGACAAGAACTCTAGCATAGGACAAGCGATCAAAAGTTGTAGTAAGCATATCCGTCATTATCCGGATACCCACAACCGATGCAATTTTGCTTAAGGCATTCATGTTCCAGCAATCGAGAGGCAAGGCTGGAAACGTGATCCATATAGGAATGATGCTCACTTTAGCCAGAGAAAAATCAAAGTCATATGGCATTATTTTAAGCATCAAAGATCGCCCAAATATTACATAAGTCCCCCCCCGGAGAACTTGCTGTCTATC
Organism: Voacanga thouarsii; assembly: GCA_026120185.1. Classification (NCBI taxonomy): domain Eukaryota; kingdom Viridiplantae; phylum Streptophyta; class Magnoliopsida; order Gentianales; family Apocynaceae; genus Voacanga; species Voacanga thouarsii. The sequence goes on along the minus strand of JANUWF010002244.1, from coordinate 24,737 downwards.
ATCATCAGTTTGGAATCGAAATATAAGCTATCCAGTAGCGTAGGAGTGTACTTTGGATTGAACTCCCCATTGTTTTGTGAGGTCCATTACTACTTTCATACCCAGGAACCTACTAGCAAACATCCCAACAAGGCAGAATCCTACCCGTAGCTTCCACGAAGTCCCTTTCATCCAAATCAATGACATTACCCAAGCAAGGGATATGCTTGAGACGTATTCTATTCTGCTGTTCACGATTACCTCTCATAATATTGGCCCAGGAATGAGGAGGTTGAGTGGTCTGCAATGATATGGGGGGAGACAGAAGATTGTTTCCCACTAAGGGGTCGGTAGGTGCAGAAGGCACAGCTAGGTCAGATTAAGACTGGTTCCCCACTAGGGGGGACACCGGACAAGCTTGTGCAGGTAATTGAGGGGCAATTTGAAGGTCAATAGAGATAGATTGTATAGATGGCCGAGGAGAGGATGGAATTGGGGTGTTTTCATTGGGCAAATCCATGTTCTTACCAAGGGAGACAGCCAGGGTTTTTGCAGCAGAAGTGGTCCCCTCTAGTATACCTAATTTCTGACTTCTAGTCTGGACCATGAGGTCCAGCCCTCAGAACAAGAAAGGACCAGATAAAGCCAAATGGGGTGGTGAAAGAGATCTGATTCCAAGAAATAGAATAATACTTCCCCGGGTTTGGTATACCAGCACACTGACAGACATAGAAAGGAGGGCAGACAGAAAGATTAATTGGTTTGTGGAAGGGCAGGTTAGGTAGTTTCGAAATCAGCTAGGAACCAAAGAAGGGATATCACCTCAGAAAACCAAAAGGAATGGGTTGACAAATAGGTTTTAGCTGTGTAAAGGAGGTATATGGCGATCAAAAGCTGATATAAAGAGGTATATCAGGAGCAAGGGGAACAAGCTAGACCGGTGACAAAGGATTAACCAAGACGGGAAGAAAGAGCACCACAACCCACTAACACACAGTTAGCAATCATCTAGGAGAGACATATAATTCCATCACACGCTGGGATATCAATAGCAAGGTACCGACAGATATGTAGATAGAAGACTGAGAAGAGATAACAGGTGGAAGATGAAGGAAACTAGCTAACCAACTCAACAATGAATAAACTAGACGGATATTACATATGCACCATCATAATCAAGAACACAAATATCACTTATCTAGCAGATAGTCTAGCAATCACATCCGGGAAGGACAATGAGAACATACAATAGTCATACCAATAACAATAAAAAACACATAAACAGAAAGAAACTAACCAACATGGAATCCATTTACATGCTTGACAGCTTGAATATCAGCCATGGAAACCACGGAAGGGAAGTGAACTCATAGGAGTTGAGAGCTTCTCTCTCTACACTTCTCTCTCTTAGTTATAAAAAAAACGAAACATTGAATAATAATGATCTTGACATTTGCAACTACTGTCTTAGTACCTATGATATTCAGATCATAGTTTCAAAATTGCGGTAGTTGTTGGCAAAATAATAAGGAGATTTGATAATAAATAAAATATTTAATAATTAAATATGATGAGCAAATGAATAAGATACAAGAATTAGTAAGGTTCATTCGTGGTGATCAGTGTTCCCCAGCGAAAGGAGTTAGCAATCTTTACTATCCAAGCCAAAAGAGAGAAATATGCACCCAAAAAAAAAAAAAATCTCAAAATACTCACAAATCCAAATTTACAAAATATTGAAAACTAGAAGCGCATAGTTTACATCGCTAACTCAACTTGTTGAAGGGCATTGGCAGAGCCGTATAAAACTTAATGGGGGCACAAAACTCTCTCCAAAATAAGAAAAATTTAGGAGATATTTGTTCTTTTAGGGTGAGAGTATATGTTGTTATATATTTATGCACTCACTTGTCATTTAAGTGTATCTTCACAATGCTATTTTTTAAAAATCTTTTCTTTTGAGTGTCTCAAGAAGAAGTTTTAGATTTTAAAAAGTTTTATTTTTTATTTATGTTAAAAAGATTATTTTCATTAACACATTGTCCCTTTTTTGATTTTTTTTTAATAACACACCAGTAAATAGAAAAAAAAAATAAATCCCACCCAAGAGAAGAAATTTTGTTTATTTTATGATTATAACTTAATAATTAATATAGTACACATGACAAAGTGAAAAGTACATGGAAGAGAACTTCACCATTTAATTAATTTTCCCTTCTTAGGATTTTTCACCATTTAAATTGTAAATAAGTTATTGATAAATTTGCCAAATGGAAAATAACTTCTAATTAATGAATAACCATTTTCACTTCAGCTAAATTGTGTCTCACAAACACATGAATGTTTTTGCCGGATTCTATTGCGATTAGCCAAATCTAATCGATAAAAAATTGTAAAATCGTATAAAAGGATGAAAAAAAATTAATATAATGCACTAAGAGTAAATAATTCATTGGTATAAAAAGTTATTTTCATTGATCTCCTTTCCCCATCTTTTTCCCCAGCACGAACAACCATCTCCCCAGTCCCCGCCCTTCGTGTGCTCTCGTGGAATGTTTCATTATATAGCTCCATATGTAATAATTTTTTCTTCTTTTGCTTAAGCATATAATTAAGAAAAATAATGCAGTGATAATAATTAATTTGATATAAATTGTAAGTTTTAGCTATTAACAGCACCAGCTCATCCAATTGTCCGAAAGAGTATTCTGAGATTACTTTGGAGTGATAAGGTTGTTAGGAGTTATAAGGTTGAAAGTAATCTCTCATCTTATCAAGGAAGAATATATTTGGGTGGTTAGATAAATTCAAGTTTAGTTCAATCATTGGTCAAAGTAGTTGATCCAAGTTGATCATTTGGTTACAATAGAAGTCTATAAATTTGCAACAGCCTGCAACAGAGCATCGTATCCTCTTCAAATAGATCTTCTTATCTTGTTAGTTAGATTAGCTCCAATATATATAGCATGTATCAAATCTTCTGTATTCAAGAAAAAAGCTTGCTCAAGTTAATAATAAAACATTCCAGTTATCAAAAGTCTTGATGGTATCAGAGCCCAGAGTGAGCGGCGAAAACAACAACAAAATAATCATTATGAGTTCCCTTTCACACAATATCAGCAACTTCATTACTCTAAACCTCAAACCAGACGACTACCCCTTATGGAGAGAACAAGTCTTAGCACTTGCTGAAAGCCAAGATCTGATCAGCCATCTCACTGGAGAAACAACTGACCAAGCCAAAGATTCAACAACACCAAATGAGACTACATCAACAAACAACACGACAGCTGAATGGAGAAAATCAAATCGGCTGCTTCGTGGATGGTTGATTGGAACACTTTTAGAAGAAGCACTTGGTCTTGTCATAGGCCAAGACACATCAAAAGCAGTCTAGGATGCCCTAAAAGAGGTATATGCTCAAGACTCTCAAGAAAGGGAGTTCACTTTACGCCAGCAACTCACATATCTCTGCAACAATGACAGTAACACCATTGCTAAACACATTCAAAAATTCAAAAGCATCTGTGATAGTCTTGCAGCAATAGGAAGTCTCATGTCTGACAAAAAGAAGGTATTTTACTTACTCACTAGCCTAGGGACAAAATATGAATCCTTCACCACAACCATGTTGAAGCCACCTCAACCATCCTATACCGAATTGGTCTCTCTGCTGCAAGGGTATGAACAGAGACAAAATTGGTTCACCACTCAAACACCAACTCACTAACTGGCCTTTTATGGACAAAAACACAACTCAGGCTTCACCAATCACAAGAGTCAAAATAGCTTCAACTCAAGTGGTCGGGGATTTCAAGCACACAATCAGAATTCCAGCAATCAAGGAACTTGGAACCATGTCGACACAAATCAAAACAACAATTGGCAAAATCTCAGAGCTCACAAACTAGCTCCACCGGGACAACGAAGAATGACACCAGAAGAAAGAGAGATGTATCGAAATGACACTTGCCAAATCTATGAAGTCATGGGACATATTGCAAAAATATGCTGGTATTTGGGTAAGTATACCCCAACAGTAGATGAAATCCCTAAAGCATTGGCTGCACTCACTCTTGATAACACTGAATGGAGCGCTAACACTGGAGCATCTCAGCACATGACAGGTAACTCTAAAATGCTAAAAAAAACGTCCATACTTTGGAAATGATTCAGTACTAATAGGAAATGGCAATCTATTAGGAATTCAGTCTATAGGTGATACTAGTATTACTAACAATACTGAAACCTTGCCATTAAATGATGTTTTACATGTGCCTAAACTTAAAAGGAATTTGCTATCTATTGGTCAACTTACAGATAATTATCCTATTAACTATGAATTTTCTAATGTGGGTTTCTGTGCTAAGGAAAGGGAGACAGGTCACAAGGTGATGACAGGACAACGCAAGGGTAATTTATATGTTATTTCCAGTCCACATGAGTTATATTTTTCTAGTAGGTTCAAATCAGGCATTGCCAACTTGTGGCATCAACGCCTAGGACATCCTCAAGTGTCCACTCTTCGGTTGTTACAACAAAAGGGTTTGATTGATGTTCAAGGATCAAATAAGACACAGTCTCTTCGTAATAGTTGTCAATTAGCTAAACTTAGTAGACTGCCTTTTTCATCTTCTGACAATATTAGTTCATCTATTTACAATAAGATACATTGTATCTTATGGGGTCCACCACTTGTTTTATCACTTGGCAAATTTCGCTATTGTGCTTGCATTGTTGATGATTTCTCACATTATACTTGGCTCATTCCTCTACGAGCAAAATCTGATTTTTTTTATGCTTACTTGGCTTTTGAAAAATATGCTGAAAGGTAATTTGACACAAAAATTAAAATATTTCACTCCAATGGAGGTGGTGAATTTATTAATTCCAGGTTCAATTCTCACTTCTAAGCACAGGGTATTGTTCATCAAATCTCTTGCCCATACACTCCAGAACAAATAGGTATGGTTGAGCATCATTATTGTATCATTCGAGAGTTAGGTATGGCCATGTTATTTCATTGTAACGGTCCTTTATACTTATGGGTAGAAGCATTTACAACTGCTGTATTTTTAATTAACCGTTTATCGTCTACTGCACTTGATTCTGATACACTTTACTTTAAGTTGCATGGAGCTCAACCCAAATATTCTTTCCTTTAAGTCTTTGGCTCAAAATGTTTTCCGTACATATAGGATACTCGCAACAATAAATTTGATCAAAAAATAATTCCATGTGTCTTTATTGGCTATAGTGATCAACATAAAGGTTATAAATGCTTTCACCCATCTACACAGAAAATTATTGTCTGCAGGCATGTAGTATTTGATGAACGAGAATTTCCATTCAAGATATGTGCTTCTGATACAATCACTTCTTCAAATATGAATTGGATAAGTATTTTTGACTCCTAGACTGTTCTTCCTTTTGCTAATACTAATTCGTCCTTGCAAGAATCCATGACCACCGATCCTTCTCTTCCACTATATCCATTGCAGTAATCTACTATGTCTAAAGTTGTCACAAATGTAATACCATCCTTCGCAATGTCCACCTCTGGCTCCACACATGCGCAACTCAAAACAGTACAAGATCCAGTTCTTATCAGCAGCGATACGACTGATACATCATCCTCTCATCCAGCAACCACCATTGCATCTCCAATTCTAGCTTGCCCTGATCCACCTATCTTATCTTCTGCTGACCTTGACAATTCCATCGCCGAACCCTTGTCAGCATCCTCCGCTGATGAGTCTGATTTACCTGTCTCTGTCCCATCTCACCATCACTCCATGGTCACTCGCTCACAAGATGGAATTTACAACCCCAACCCTAAATATGCACTCTTGGCCACTGGTTCTGACATTCATCGAATTCCCCAATCCATCAAATCAGTTCTTAGGCATGATGGTTGGAAATGTGCCATGGCCGAAGAAGTGCAAGCTTTTCATCAAAATCAAACCTGGAGACTAGTGCTACGTGACTCCTCAATGTATGTCATAGGAGGCAAATAGGTTCTCAAACCAAATTTGAAGCCTAATGGTTTTCTTGATCGACTAAAGGCACGCCTCGTTGTCAAGAGATATCACCAAATTGATGGTGTTGATTACACTGATACGTTTTCACCTGTCATAAAGCCTGGCACCATTCGTTGTACTCAGTCTTGCTCTTGTTCATCATTGGGACATTTGGCAACTTGATGTTAAAAATGCTTTCCTTTATGGTGTTCTTACTGAGGATATTTACATGGAATAGCCTCCAGGCATGGTTGATCCAAAGTTTCCCAATCATGTTTTCAAACTTCAACGGGCATTTTACGGTCTAAAACAAGCACCTCGTGCCTGGTTTGATCACTTTAGTACCTTCTTTTAAAATATGGTTTTCTCTGTAGTCTTGCGATCCATCCTTATTTGTTTTTCATTGTTCATATGGCTCACTAATTCTCTTATTATGCGTTGATGATATGCTTTTCATAGGTTCAGATTCCCAACTACTTTCCTCCTTCATTCAGTTGCTGCATACAGAGTTTTCCATGAAAGATCTTGGTCCGCTCCATCACTTTCTTGGTATCGAGGTCACTACAACTCCAGATGGCTTGCATTTGTCCTAATCTCACATGCCCTCACTATTCTTGAACGAGCAAATATGGTCGATTGCAAGCCTATGAGCACGCCACTTGAAGCCAAGATGAAAGGCCTTCACAATCAGATTCCCCTTGAAAATCCGACTTCATATCGTGCCATTGTTGGTGCTTTACAGTACCTTACCTTGACTCGGATTGACTTAGCCTATAGTGTCAACTTTGTCTCTCAATTTATGCATTCTCCTACTCACTCTCACCTTAAGATGGCTAAACGCATTCTGCGTTATGTCAAAGGAACCATTACCCTTGGTCTGAATCTTACTTCAAACACTACTCTTGATCTTTGTGCTTTTTCAATTTCGGATTGGGCTAGTTGTCCTATAACTCGTTGTTCTACAATAAGTTATTGCACTTTTCTTGGTTAGAATCCAATCTCCTGGTGTGCCAAGAAGCAACATACTGTTTCTCGCTCCAGCACTGAAGAAGACTATCGAGCAATGGCACATACTGCAACTAAAGTTATATGGTTAAATTATGTTCTGAAAGATCTTTATGTTCCACAACCTCACACTCCAGTACTGTTCTGTGACAATATAAGTGCTTTACATATGACTATCAATCCCGTTTTTCATGCAAGAAGTAAGCACATTGAGCTTGATTATCACTTTGTCCGTGAGAGGGTTGCACTTGGTTTTCTAATCACTCAATATATGCCTACTTCATCTCAGGTAGTTGACATCTTTACTAAACCTATGTCCAAAGCTACTCTTGCTCTCTATCGTCCCAAACTTCGTCTCCAACCTTGGCTTTGTTTGCGGGGAGATATTAACAGCACCAGCTCATCCAATTATCCGAAAGAGCATTCTCGGATTTCTTTGGAGTGATAAGGTTGTTAGGAGTTATAAGGTTGAAGGTAATCTCTCATCTTATCAAGGAAGAATATATTTGGGTGGTTAGATAAATTCAAGTTCAGCTCAATCATTGGTCAAGGTAGTTAATCCAAGCTGATCATTTAGTTACAACGTAAGTCTATTAATTTGTAACGTACTCGTAATAGAGCATCGTATCCTCTTTAAATAGATCTTCTTATCTTGTTAGTTAGATTAGCTACAATACATATATATATGCATGTATCGGATCTTCTATATTCAAGAAAAAAGCTTGCTCACGTTAATAATAAAACATTCCAGTTATCAAAAGTCTTGATTAGCCAGAGAGAGAAGTAATAAATTGTATAGGTTTGATAAGATTAATTCGATACAATGTTAAGTTCATCATGAAAATAATAATAAATTTCAAATTTACAACATAACATATTCAAATATATTAGCAAAATTTACTATTTTTTGGTTGAACTTACCATTTTTATTGAATTAGAATTACTATTAAATTTACGAAATATCTATTTAGCTAAGGACCCCATTCATTTTGATTTATATATTTGGCAAATTATTAAAACGTTTACAAATTCCACTTAGTAGAAGTGAGCCTCCAAATCGATCTGGGCATTTCATTTGTCTTTTTTACTTTTTCATTTTTTTCGCCCCTCGCCCCCTCCCCCCCAATCTTGGATGTATCCCTCCATCTTCAATTAATGAGTCCAAGTGCCCTTCCCTACTTCTTTTCCATGATGAAAGCAGAAGTAAGCAAGAAAGGTAAACACACAAGTGCCGAGCGGAGGAACCCATTGAATTCAAATATTGTGACACATAGAAATCATTTTACAGGTGTAAGTTTCACAGGAAGCTTGGACAAAATTATCTACCAACATAGCAATCATACAACACAGTTTCCATTTCCAGCCTCTTTCTGCTCTTTCTTTTTTTTTTTTTTTTCTTATTGTTCTCGAAAAGAAAAACTCAAAATTTTTCAAAGTAGTTGTTTTGAACTTGTCAATTAACTTTAACTAGGGATTATAATACCTTCTTATTTTTGGATTCTCACACCTAAATAAGATAGATTTGTAAGATTTAAGGGGGAAATTTTTAAATTCACTATAATATGTTATTGTGTGCTATCAAAACTAACCATTTTTATAGAAGAAAACACCTTTTAATTTTTAAGGGTAATACTTGTTAGTGACACCGCATTACATGCAGAAATTTTACCTTGTATAAGTTAAAATTTTATAATGATAGAATTAAATATTTATACATAAAAATAATAATTATAATACATTATCCAAAATTACTTTCTCACCGAATATGTAGCAATATCAAGTAAAATATACATAAATTCACCTTATAAGCTTATAGTTCACTCCCTTGATATCCATATATTATTAATATATTAACAATATCTTTACCAAATGTTTTGGTTTATAAAAAAAATAAATAAATCAACCTAATATAGTATATTTGATGTAGCATAGATTATCTATTAAGTACATTTGGTTTAATAGCGTTTGGTGCATCTTAATTTTTTTTTGGTCATTGTATAGCTCTTTCGGTTCCTTGCAATTAGGCATCCCAAGGATGATGAAACACTAATGACAGCTAGAAACCTTTTTTAATTATCCTTTTGACAAAAAGTAGAAATAATTATTGAGAAACACTCTTTTAAGACTCGATGTATAAAAATTACACATGCTATAAAAGTGTCAAATAGGTGACTTCATGTAAGTACCTCAGAAGTTTTTTCTTTTCTAATGTTAAGCACATATATGGTATGAAGAAAGAATATACTTCAACACTACAAAAAAGAAATGGTATTTAAATATTCAGACAAATATTCAGACAAATATTCAGAGGAACTCTAGGATATATTGCCCCTGAATGCCTATAGATAAGTATCACGGTGAAAGTAAAATGCTAAAATCTCACTACAAGAAAAGGGCAAAATTGCAACCACTATATCGGTCGCAATTCAGTCACAAAAATGGCAATTGCGACCTAGAGGTCCTAGACGCGCTAGAGTAGTAGCAAAAATGAAGTGTGCGATCGATAGATGATCGGTCACAAATTGCGACCGCAATATGGTCGCAGAAGCGTCTCAAATTTTGTTGCCGTGTTGCATCACCATTTTAGGGTCTTGCGAATGAATTGCGACCACGCATTGCAATTTTTATTTTTTTTGTAAAATGCCGGCTCGGTCGCAAATAAGTTGCAATCTGTGACTGAAGTTTTCCAATTTTTATTTGATTAGTTGCTCCATTCGGTCGCAATTTGATCGCTAACATACAACCACACAGTGTGATCCATTTATAACCCAGAAATGCCTGTTACAAAAACACATTTCTCCCATTCCACAACAACCACTTAACATATTACACTTACAACCCAAAAATGCCCCATTACAAAAACACATTTCTCCCATTCAACAACAACCACTCAACATTTAAAACACACGCAATTCGAATAGCATATAACAAGTGCTTCACATAGAAAATTAGTGTTCCAATGAACATAAAGCTTAAGCATTCATTCACATTAAATTTAAAAGTTCCAGAAAATATGAGAAGAGTAATAAAACTTAACTATTCATTCACAGATAGATAGGAAAGAAAACAAAATATATCAAGTCAAATCATCATCATTGGATCCTAAGTCACCAACAGCAGTAGAAACATCGTTCATGCATATAGTCCTATTACTTCCTCGTAGCTCATCTAAAGTCTGCTGCATCTTCTTTTGTTGGTCTATCAAAAATTGAATTTACTCACCTTTAGTGGCCAACTTCTTTTCCACCTCTCTAAGCTTGGAAGTAAGGTTAGTAATTGTCTCCCTTTCTGCAGAAGAAGCTTGGGACTGAGATGCACCAATTTGTATTTTTTTTTTTTTTTTTGCTTTGATTCGTTTACTTTCGGATCCCATCCCATACACATGACCCTTATTTAGTACCCCTGCAACAACAGTAAATAATTCTTTTTCATCCATGGAGTGTGAGGAACATAAAGAGCCATGAGTTTGTTGACTTTGGTGCTCAACAAGGGAACCAAATTTTTCCTAAAAAATAAGACATTATAAATTAGAACATACCATCTTATGTTGATGAAGGAAAAGAAAATGTAAACATCAATAAGAAAGAGAATATCTATCCAAGTTTGTTTAGGTTTATGGTCTACGAATTGTCCTTTTTCAGGACAATCTCTCTGAATAGTGTGGAGTTGTTCCCAGCATTTATGATATGCGAATTGATCCCCCATCATCTTTCTCTGTACAAAAATGTAAAAAAGTAAAAAGCATTCATAATACTAGAGTGAGATTAGATGGCAGAAGTGGCAGCTAGAAAAAAATAGTAAATTTGATCATACCATCCTAGCTTCATGCTCAGGAAAAGAGACGGATCCACAAAGTGTCTGGATGCACCTCTGCCAGTGTTGCACGTGGTCCCATTCAAGGACATTTGCTTATCTTTCTTCACATAATCTTTCTTGGCCCACTCTTCACACAACTTCTGATAAACAGCATCAGAGATTCAATCTGGTTTTCATTAGGATTTGCAGACTCTGTGCAAGTGATCTTTTAATCTACTTGGACAAGGAGCCTCGCATGCCTTTCCGATACTCCTCTCATGTAGAGGATCCCATCTATACAATTTTTGCAAAAGGAGCAGTATGATTAAGTTCAAAAGGAATTTGATGCAAGTATATTCTAAAGCAGAAGAAACATAAAATGAGGCATTTGTTACATCTTTAGCTTCTACGAACATGTCCAACTGAATTGAAATAGGTAATTTGTTTCTTGAATAATATGAGAGACTACTGAAACCATACATAGCATTCATGGCCCCTAAAAAAAAAAAAAAAAAAAAAAGAGGAGCATGTGAAATAGGTAAAATATTATTTCTTTAATAAAACATCATTCCAAGAAGCAGGTGCAAATGAAAAGTACCATGAACTCACCCCACCATACTTCTTTAACGTCCCTAGGCACCTTAGCAAAGCTAAGATATGGTCCAAAATACCTCTTATGAATGATATCGCTGATGGACGATGCACACTTTGATTGCAAAGTCATCCTGTTTCATGTACATGGTGTTATAACATTGAAAGTTAGAATAAAAATAACTTAAGCAAATAACATATGAAAATATAAAAAATATTATGAATCTAATGACAAACACAAATTCCTGTACTATACTTATGTATCACTATATGGCTCAATCAATATCCTTACATCCAGTACACCGGATGAGGTAGATGGTACAGTTGTGCTACTTGGAGTATCAACCTCCATCCTTGACTGTGACCCTGTCGCAGGAAAGGTGCGAATACGTAGCACTGGTGAAGGGTGACTGCCTAAGCCGGAGAAGGCTGAGAAGTAGCACTAGGAGAAGACTGAGAATGATACTCCTCGGAAGAGTGGTCTGTATTGTTGACCCTATTTGTTGATGCACGTATGATATTTGGATTATCCATCTCTACAAAAGAAGCAGCAAAAAAAAAAAAAAAAAAAAAAATCGAAGTACAAGTTATGATCAAAACACAAGTATGGATCACGTAATATCCTATTTAATGTAAATATGTTTTGCATAGAAGCAGCAAATGAATACTTGACAGCTTGTTGGAGGCTATATAAGAATGAGAATGCTTGACAACATTTTTCACTAATGCTTGACAGCTTGTTTTGTTGGACTTACTATTTTTATTCATTGGATTCATTGAATTCTTCTAACAATTCATTTTCCTCGTTCTCTAAACTCTCATTACTTGTCTTCCATTATTCTTCTTCTTCTTCTTCTTCATCATTTTCACCTAATTCTAAATCTCCTTGTTCTTCAAGTCATGGTAACTCAACAAACAATTCCACTACTTCTTTTTCATTAGATTCATGAGACAAAGATCCCACATCATCAACCCCATGAGTCATAATAGCCAATTCTACATCAATTGCATCCTCTTGATATGTATTTTCAATATAAGGAGCATCAATGACATGGCAAGCTTTACATTTTTGCACCGCTAGCCAATTACTTTTTTATCTCTTAACTCCGGGATAAGGGTTATAGTAAACTTGAATAGCTTGATGGGCCAAGATGAATGGGTCATAACTGGAGTATTTCCTTTTGTAGTTGATATCCACAAGTTTATACTGTGGGTGAACTTTCACTCCCCGATTATTAGTTGGATCAAACCAATCACATTTGAACATTACCACTTTTTGAACAGGAGTAAGAAGGAGTTCAAACTCAATGATTTCTTGCAAGACTCCATAGTAATCAGAAGTAGCTAAATTATTGTCACTTCCTTTGACACAAATTCCACTATTGCATGTCTTTTTCCCTTCACTGTGTGAATGGGTATGAAACCTATATCCATTGACAAAGTATCCTTTAAAGGATTCCACAATTCAAGATGGTCCCCAAGAAATGGCCTTTAGGCATTGGTTATCCACATGATTCAAGCTATTGATAACTTGTAGACACAGTTGACAGAATGTGAATAAATAACAAAATATTACATTGAACTCAATGTAAGATTTAGGATGCAAAAGATTCTACACTTACAAATTCCCTAAACCATTGAGCAAACTCTTTGTCAAATCTTAGGTCTATGTTTAGATCTGTGATATTTGGCTCCACAAACCGTAAATAGTCTTTGAATTTTCTAGAAACATCACAAGTAATCAAAGTATTATGATCTCTAAACCTTTCTAATGAATCTCTAAATTGCATATAATACATTATTAAGGATATGTAATATATGTCTATTACTTACTAAACATATAGTTCAACCTCTTCGCAGTTGCGTAAATATATAATTTGTAATTGCAATCACCTCTTCATCCTTCAAATATCACTTTTTTACTCCACCTATTTTTCGCCCCACTAACTTTCATATTGACAAAACATCTTCAGTTGAATTAGAAGCACATTCTTCGTTGCAAGATGATGTTCTATTATTTGTTTCCATGTGAAGTTCAAAGTAGTAGGAGAAGAATGTTGATGCCTCCCCAACAATGTAAGCATTACAGATTGACCCTTCTACCCTTGCCTTATTTTTTTATCTTTTTTCTTGAAATGATGCAAGAACCTACCATAACCATAACCATAGTATTAAAACCGTTTGATGTTATAAAAAAAAATATTTAACCAAAACTAACCAATCACATTTGTGAGTGATTGAGACATACCGTTCAAGTGGATACATCCACCTATATTGCACAGGCCCACCAACCCTTACCTTGTAAGGCAAGTGAAGTAGAAGATGTTCTATTACATAAAAAAAACCCGGTGGAAAGATTCTCTCTAGCTTGCAAATCAGAGGAGCAATATCTTCCTCTAGTTTGTACATGTGTGACTCAGACAACTTTTGAGAACATAAGTCTTTGTAAAAGAGGCTCAACTCCGTTCAAGCACTCTATATTTTTTGGGGAAGTAGTTCCCGTAAGGCAGTTGGAAGTAATCTCTCCATGAACACATAGCAATCACGGCTCTTCATGCCAGACATTTTCAAATCTTTCTAATCAACGCACCTCCTTAAGTTTGATGCATACCTATCTAGAAGCCTAAGATCCTTAACCCAATCCAATACAAGCTTCCTTTGTTCTTTTGTCAATGAGTAGCAAGCTCTAGGTTTAGTGCCTTTCTTCCGATCTACTTGACGAATTTCTAATTCTGGCCTATTACAGAACACAGCCAAATCATGTCTAGCTTTGACATTGTCCTTAGTCTTACTATTCACATCCATCACTGTATGGAATACATTATCAAACACATTTTTCTTGTTATTCATTACATCAATATTGTGGCGGACAAGATTATCTCGCCAATAGGGTAAATCCCAGAATATGCTCCGTTTTGCCCAATTATGGCAATCACCCACGCCATCGTGTTTCCCAAGTTCAGTTACAGTTTCAGTTATCTTTGAAAATAGTTTAACTCTATTACATAATTGGTCGCCAGTAAGATGAGGTGGTGGTGGACTTAGATCCTCACCTTTGTCTATTCTAAAGGATTTTTTGTCTTTTTGAAATGAATGGTCAATAGATAAAAATTGACGATGGCAATCATACCATGATTACTTTCCTCCAGAAGGCAGTCAAAATGCTTTTGTACACTCCATGAAATATGGACAAGCCAACCTTCCCGATGTACTCCACCCATTCAACATTTCATAAGTAGAGAAGTCATTGATTGTCCACTGAAGGGCAGCCGTATTTGAAAATTTTGCCTATTTGAAATATCATATGTCACGACACCGGATACCCATAAGTGATTGAGTTCATCCACTAATAGCTGCACATATACATCTACCTTGTGTTTTGGATTTTTGGTCCCAGTATAATAATAGTTAGGAACATAATGGATTTTTCATGCACATCCAATGTGGTAGATTATGCGGGGTCACAATGACGAGCCAACAGGAGTACTATTTTCCTGAAATTTCAAATGGTGAGAATCCATCTGTACATAAGCCTAGTATAACATTTTTAGGCTCTGTTGTAAAATCAGGATAGCATATATCAAAGTGCTTCTAGGCTTCTCCATCTCGTGGATGATTCAAAATACCATCTTCACTTGCACTCTCCGCATGTCACCTCATATGCTCTGTAATGGTGTTAGATGCACACAATCTCTATAACCTTGGAGTGATTGGAAAATAATACATTTTCTTAAAAATAACCTCTTTCCGCAATTTATTCTTTCCAACCTTTTTCTTATGCGCATAGCGTTCATGGCCACAGAATTTACACACTCTACTATTACTTTCATCTTTCCAATAGAGCATACGACCATTGACACATACATCGATTTTCTACACTGGTAATCCAAGTCCGGTGACCAGTTTCTTAGTTTGATAAAAGTCTTCCGCCATCTTGTTATTGGGTGGTATAACTTTTTTCATAAGTTGGGCAATCTGGTTGAAACAATTTTCAAACATATTATTTTCGAACTTAATATTTAACAAATGAGAAACAACAGATAACTGTGAGTGACTAGCACATCCATTCCATATCAGTGTATCAATAGCTCCTAACATGTCGTACAATTTACGTGCCTCCGGATTAGGGGATTCCTCAGCATGAGATTGAAGATCCAAGTCAAAGTTTGGTCCTACAGCATCAATTATCATCTGACGGTATGGGTTTTCGGATGCTAATTCTACAAATGATGCGACTTGCTCATTCATGTGAGTTGATCAGACTAATGCTTTTCCATGACAAGTCCAATTTGTATAATTAGATACAAACCCTTTCTGATACAAATAGGGCATGATTACTTTTTTAGAATAAAACCTTTCATTCTTACAAGCTGAATAAGGACATCTAATTTGACCCATGTATGTTGGAGGAGCATTAATGATGCAAACTCAATGAATTTATAGACTCCCTCAATAAACTCTAGATTAAGCCCTCGTCCTCGAGAGTTATGATGTTTATACATCCAACTACAATTATCCATCTGTAACATACACATTATTAGGAAAACATTTAGTCATATATCAAGAAAACACTAGATTTTGCTTGGATATAAACATTACGATTAGTCTTTTTTATTCATTTACCATAATCTTTATGCTTTTTTCCTTTGGATTCTGTCCAAATATGTTATCTATTTCATGACATTGTGCATTATACGTAGGTTTCTGATGGTAAACCATCGTCGCAAAACACCGAATGGTTGCCCAATCATGTTTATATAGACGTCCAATATCCTTAGCACACAATCAGATCCCTATAGCAAATAGCATATCCAAAAGAATATTTCAGTGCATGGTACATATTCATAAGCTTAGCAACTATGGAAATTATTAAATGACAAATGTATTATCTATTTCATGATATTGTGCGTCATATGTGGGCATCTGATGGTAAACCATCGTTGCAAAACACCGAATGGTTGCCTAATTATATTTATATAGACGCT
Organism: Voacanga thouarsii; assembly: GCA_026120185.1. NCBI lineage: Eukaryota > Viridiplantae > Streptophyta > Magnoliopsida > Gentianales > Apocynaceae > Voacanga > Voacanga thouarsii. Next base: position 8,362 of record JANUWF010002244.1, on the reverse strand, counting down.
CAATATACTTAGCACACAATCAAATCCCTATAGCATATAGCATATCCAAAAGAATATTTCAATGCATGATACATATTCATAAGCTTAATAACTATGGAAATTATTAAATGACAAATGTGTTATCTATTTTATGACATTGTGTATTATACGTGGGTTTCTGATGGTAAACTATCGTCGCAAAATACTGAATGGTTGCCCAATCATATTTATATAGATATCCAATATACTTAGCATACAATCATATCCCTATAGCATATAGCATATTCAAAAGAATATTTCATTTCATGGTACGTATTCATAACCTTAGTAACTAGAACAGAGAAAAAATACTAGATCTTGCCACTTCAATAGTTAAGGAGAATCCCACAGAAACAGTTCAATTTCCCTTCATTTTAAATCCCATCATAATAAAAAACTAATAGGTCTAATAAGTTTTTAAAAAATCAAAGGCTACAAAAGTCCTTTTACAACTACTATAAGAAAAATCCTTACAGTAAGACCCTAGTTAAATAAAACCATATGATAGAACCTTAAAAGCATATTAGTACCCTATGAAATTCTAGAATTTTCAATGGTGCTACAGATAATGATATAACTTCTACAATATTTAAGCAATATCAAGAATAAAACTTGTTAAATTCTTTGTAACTTAACATAGATCATTAACTGATTTAACTCAATTGCAATAAGTGTTCAAAGTTACTATTATGAAGCTGGAGAAAAACTTTTGACTTTTCTAGATACTCTCTCCAGAGTCTCTTATTCTCCATATGATTCTCACCCAATTCAATCTTAAACTTTCAATTATTGCTCACAAGAAATTGCATTTATTTAGTGCATGGAATCTTGCAAGCAGTTTTTTGCTAAAAATCTGGAAAAGAAATTCAAAACAGTAAAATAAAGCTATTAAAGATAAAAAAGATATAGAAGTAATGGTAATAAACCTAGTCAATAAAATCTAGTAGTTTTACACCTTCAATAACACTTTCATATGGTGATGTAAGATATGTACAGCACAAATTCATCAAAAGTTGTACAAACATATATTGAAATCTCTCCACTACCACATCTATTTTGGTTGTCTATTTGATGATTAAAAAGCCAGCAGATATTGCTCTATCAAGGAAAAATAATAGCATTCCCAAATTGCCTCTCCATACACTGTCAATGATACTTGACCACACAATTCCTTCCATAATCCACAAAATGAATGATTAGAAAACCAGCATGTTTGAGCATAGAATCCCTTCCCTAACCGACCCAAAAAATAAAAAATAAAAAATAATCCAGCATAATTTATTCCAAAAGAAGTTTTTTAAAGATCAACTATAGAAAGATAGCAAAATAATTTATTATCTAAATAAAGCATAAACTTTTTTTCATATTTATATAAGGAAAGCCATAACTGAATTCCAAAACAGCAGCATCATTTTAACAAGAAAATATTCTACATGCTTAAACTTGAATATTTTTTTATAACTATTCCCATCTCTCAGTGAACTCATCCAAATTCTCTATATGTGCATAATATGCTACAAATTTTAACAATTCAAGTCACCAACATTACAAAATGAGAAGTTAAGTTTTTAGTTGACTTTGTTTTTAGCATGTTTATTTTTTAAATTTTAATTTGGAATTGAAGAGCTGGATATCTTTATTTCTCACACAATTTTGCAGCTGAAGCAGGAAGCTTGTGAAGCAGAGGTTCTTAAGGAGGAAATTTTTTAGCTTAAACTGAACAAATGCATGTTTTTTTTTTGTTTTTTTTTTTTGTAGCTAGTAACTAAGGACCTCAAAGGAATGGGATTCAATGAAGTAAAGTAGCATGAAAGGAAAAATGAAAGAAGGCTTGACGTATGTGAAGGTTTTGATGGTTGGAAATTCTTATTTTATTTCTCCCATGCAATATAAGTCAATATGTGTTGGGCAATGATATTTTTTTTCCTATTTAAGCATTCTTATGGATATGTATCTTTATAGAGGATATGTTATAAAAGCCTAATTATGATCCAAACCTGAGATTTTCTAAGCTTTTACGATTAGAGTTCTGTTTGTAAGATTTTCAATAATACTATACTACTTTGACCAGTGAAAACATACAACAAATATAAAGGCAGACCAAAGACAAGGATGAGTGAAGAAGGATGTCTCATTTAACAAGATTTGGCCTAGACAAGAAATCCTCATTAAACTAAGACTCCTTACAATGTAAATCAATTACTTGAATCTTGTTTCTGTTTTCAGAGGGCCATCTTGGAGTGAATAGAAACTCCTCCTGCACACTTTCCAATACCAAGTACACCAAACATAACAATCAACTCACAAACAATCCCCTCAACAATTTTACTTCAATTCACACAAACCACAATTACACAAACTAACTCAACAATCCACCGTCAACCTACAATCAACTACACCAACTTTACTCCTTTTTCTAAATACTAATTCCACCACAACTAATTGGCCAATATCAACAACCAATTTAAATCAGTCAACTTCAGTTCAATAGAAGAAATTCAAGTCCCCAATTAATTCACAACACAACTTTAAAAAATCAACTCAAGGCTCAAGTAGATTAATAATGGCAATCACCACAACAATTTAGTCCAGCAAAGTAGTTATACTCAATAAAATCTCAAATATATTAATACAATAAAACCAATTAATCACATATTACTTCACACACACACATAAGAAATCCTCAACCCAAAGCCAACACCAAAACAACTAATTGAACCACAATACATTCACCAAATTAATAATTCATATAAATAAAGCTCCCTATAAATCAATTTCACTCTCAACAGAACAATGTTGCAATTGACAACCAATATCAATCTAAAATATTCATGGTAGCTAGTAGCCAATATCTATAATTAGAAGTTGGTTTCTAAAATATTCAGATAAAAAAGCTACCATAGCAAGAGACATTCAGTGTCAAAATGAAGTATTATTTCCAACTGTGACATCCAAAACCATCCATGACATATAACTAGTATGCAATTTTACCATCTTATTCAATCCAAAAATAACAAATGAAACTAGCTGCAAATTTTCCTGAATGTTTTATAGCAGAAATTTGATAGTATTTCATCGATAGCTATCTAGGAATAATTTGAACAAAATAGTGATAATATTCTTTACCAAAAATATCATAAATTAAAAAAAAGTATAAATAGAAAATGTAAATAAAGACTATTGTTCCCTCTTAGGAAAATATATGAACTCCCAAGGATTTGAAATCTGACTGGCACATCCAATAATTAATTGTTCAAATAAACCAGGCATAAAAATCCAACACTACTAATGGGGCACAATTTCATCGTGTTGAGGCCATGTCTAGGTACTTCAATTTCCAATACTCCTCTAATATGAATGTCATTCAAAAGTATATTGCTGAAAGAGAGGTATTTTGAATGGAAACGAGAGCAAACCTGATCAATGACACAAGGAATTAAGTAATGGAGGTTATATTTACCACTGAAGAGATGTAGAAATGAACTTGAAAAAGTAGGAATAGCCTGTAATAATCCAATTCTAATTTAATTTTTCTTCTTCTTTTAGTTAAAAAAGGCCAATGGAAAGGAAAAACATGTAAATAGAAATCTATATGATGACAAAGCTTGTAGAAGTGTAACATGTTCCAGAAGAACCAAAAAGTATATAACATATAATTCAAAGTATTTGACAATCACTTTTGAGAAAGCTGATTCTAATTATTAGCTTTGTCCAATTCAAGCTGCATGGATTGATGCAAGCGAATCGGGCGCGAATCGGGCACAACAACTAGAAGTAACACATAAATAGGAGGCATGGCATTCAATGTCAATTTAAGGGCTCTAGAACAAGCAAAACGGGTTTAGAATTTTGTAGTTTGAATGCCTATTTCTTTATAACTGATGGTACAATTTTCATACACAAATTCTGGGATTCCAAATCCAAAATAATATATCTAGGTTGCTTCTAATATTCCACCATTAAACTTTCCCCTAGAAGGAAAATTTTCAACAAAAGGCCATACTAGAATTCCACCTTACTTGTAATCTAAAAAAATAGTTAATGCATAAATCATTCCCCTTAAATTCTTTCAGCTTCTACACATACATATTTTGAAAAAAATAAAAAAATAATATATAAAAAACGAAATGTACATTGTTGATGCAAAAACCATAAATCATAGAGAGCCAAGCATATATCTTCCCCTAAATTCACAGTTGTCAGAAACATTATTAACAAACAAAACAATTGTTGAATCAAATGGGAAACCTTGAGAAGAGGAACAAAGAGGAGCAGCGTTTTTACAGAGGCAGTACTTCTGGTCAGGGAAGGGCGATAATTACAGGAGATTCCACTTTCTTGTTAGCTATAACTACTCCAACGAAAATCTCCAGCAACCACATTCTCCAAATCTTTGTTCACTTCATTTCCATAACTCTCGATCAATTAAGGAGAAGGTATATGAGTGAGAATTTTGGTCTAAAATCAGAGGGTTGTAAGGTTGCGGACTCTGATAGGGAGAATGGGGTTTTCGTTGAAGAAAGGGACAAGCTTGAGAAGGACAAGCAGTGACGAGGAACCAAATTTACTTGCAGGGAGGAGGTCCGCTAATCACAGAAATGGTGGGTGTTTGCCTGATTTTAGATTGCAAATGGCGAAAGCCGTGAATCCTATAGCCGAGAAACCTTTTGTTTGTACACCATATGAAGGGTGAAGACGGTATGGCGAAATGGATGGGTTGGCTTGAGAAAATGTTAAAGCTATCTGGGAAAATCTTTAGTGCACTAGGTGCTTAGGTAATTGTACCAACTCTTTAGAAAGTTGTGCCATTATGTGAGTGTATACCTTCATCTACACGTGGTACAACTATCTAAAACATTAAGTTCACATGCACCAAATGCACCTAAAAATTAGCAAACTGTATTTACTTTTTCAAGCTCCTGAATTTTTTTCAATCTCTCGGACTTTTTTTGTTAGGTAACCCTCATTTTTTGCAATGGGTTCTTTTCTTTATTTTTTTTCGTAATAATCTATTATAACATTTTTCGTTGTATTAAATAAGTAAATGAATCAATTTTTAATCAAATAATAGCTGAACTACGACTGAGAGAAAGAAAGGAAAAAGCAGTTGTTATTTTAGAGATGGATTTACGACAAATTAATGAGAGTTTTGCGGTGGCCATTTACTGCTAAACACTATACTTATAGATAACAACATCCCCTTATCATATATTGAAAGTTTTATTTTTTTATTTTTCATATTTTCTAAAATTTGTGAAAGTATATAGTAATAATAATGTAAGTTTTTATTTAATTAAAAATATTAATTTATTCTTTCTTAAATTTATTTATTTTATTAATAGATTGAGTATTGATAAAATATAATATTTATTAAATATTTAAAAAACTATTGAGCATACATATTAAAAGAAAAAAAATTTAATAACCATTCAAATTTTATTAATTATTTGTTATTAGAATAATTATTATATATATATATATATATATATATATAAATTAATGTTATAGTTAATTGAAAGTTATAATAATCTCTGGTAACACTAATTTGTTATTTGTCATTGGGTCAAATTAACGGACAACAACAACAAAGTTAGGAAAATTCAAATATGTAAATATGGTCATTTATATCGAATAGACGTTCGACTCAAGAATTATGATATTTCAAGCATTCTAGGTAATATATACCAACCGCGATTCATTACAACACACGCTAGTCACATTCAAATTATAGATTTTGTTTAGAAATTATTTGACCCTACTGCATTCTAGACAACTTCTTTTTTCACTATCGTTTAAATTATAAAAAATACATAATAGGTTATAAAATTATATCGCGGCTGATTTGCGACTTATATGAGACTACCTTTGCGACGATTAGGGACAAATAATTGCTTAGGGCTCAAGGTTTAGCTAATCTGAAATAGTACATAGGGTTTTGCGACCGATTAGCTACCACAACATTATCAGTCGCAATATTCGGTTGCTAATCGGTAGCAAATCGGTCACTTTTAAATTTGCAACCAAAGTTTTACCAAATTTTGGATAGGATATGACTTATCGGTCGCAATTATGTCGGTATATTTGCGTCCATATGTGTTCGGTTACAATTTGCAACCGCATTTTTGCAATAGCAATGCGGTTGCAATATATTTGTCGGTCGCAAACGGCGGTTGCAATTTTGCCCTTTTCTTGTAGTGTCTATAGCTTTAGGATTATTCTCCTAGGAATAATATGTGGGAGAGGAAATCTAAATCACCTGCGTCTGTTAGAGCTATGCCGTAGAACCAATTCATTTGTTATATGTATTTTACATATTTAATTAATAAATGCATTTTTTATCTTTCAGTTTTCTCGTTTTATATGTGTATGTATATAAAACTGATAGATAAAGTCCCAAACACAATATATTGTGTTAAGAAAATCATAATAGAGATCATAATGTGAGATTCCTACTACACTCTATAGTACTTATGCTTAAACAATCTATAGTCATAGTATTAATGAGAAATAACATCATTAATGCACCAAGTTAGCACGTGCTAGACTTCTTGATTGGGCCAAGCAGTGATTCTCACATCCATGAGTATTGTGATACTCAAAGTTAATACATGGATGCTTGTTACATAAACAAGTACATTGGATAACCTAACTATGAAATAATCATATGAATAACTATTTAGTGTCAGTGATAGAATCTTATTATAGTAAGTATGCAAATATCCTTAAATTTGATATCTTTAAGGTACTTCGTTTATTGTGCGTTGTTCTTTGATCTAATCAGAGTTTAATTGGGACTGCCTATATGATGGATATTTGGTATAATGTAAAGTAAACGAAAGTAGTTGAGAGGGCCAATAAAGGATTCATCACTCCTAATAGTAGTGGCGTATATCTCACAGCTACTTGTATAGAACATATACAAGAAAACTGTGAATCTGCCACGGACTTTCGCCACAAAAAATTTTCCGTGGCAATCAGCGATGGTTTTAAAATGGAATAGCAAAATACAAGCAACTTGCGAGGGAAAAGATACCATAGCATATCTGTGGCTATTTGCCAAGGAATTGCGATGGAAATAGTGGCAAGAAGCGATGAAAACATATTCCGTTGCAAATCGGTAGCAAAAAAAGGTGCCAAAAAATTATGTCAAACATTAGCCATAGATTTGCAATGGAAAAATTTCCGTGGCAAAATTATACTGAACATTAGCTATAGATTTGCCACGGAATCACAAAATTGCCACTTATTCCGTTGCAATTTTGTGGCAAATTGCCACGGATTTGTCACGGAATTTTTTTTCTTTAATTTTTTGTTCTAATTTATTAATTATATTAGTTTGTATTAATTTTTGTTCCATACCTTTTAAATAACAACGACGAAATATTTTGTAAGTATTTTGACTTATTTATTTTCTAATGAGTTCATTCTTGAAATGAAATTGAAAATAACATGTATTATTTTTTAGTTTCGAAATATACGTTTATATTAAAATTAAAAATTTTAAAGAAACGATATAATTTATTTTATTTCGATTGTAAAAGGCATTGAAAATTGTTGTGAAGAACTATATTATCATTGAGAATATACAAAAAAGTATGTTATACAAAGTAGTGATAAAAACAAAGGGTTACATTTTTGTTGTGTGTTCCGTGGCAAATCCGTGGCTGTTTGCCACGGAATCACAAAATTGCCACTAATTCCGTGCAATTCCGTGGCAAATTGCCACGAATTTGCCACAGAATTTTTTTTCTTTTTTTGTTCTAATTTATTAATTATATTAGTTTGTATTAATTTTTGTTCCATACATTTTAAATAACAATGACGAAATATTTTGTAAGTATTTTGATTTATTTATTTTCTAATGCGTTCATTCTTGAAATAAAATTGAAAATAAGATATATATTTTTTTAGTATCAAAATATACGTTTGTATTAAAATTAAAAATTTTAAAGAAATGATATAATTTTATTTTATTTCGATTGTAAAAGCCATTGAAAATTGTTGTGAAAAACTATATTATCATTGAAAGTATACAAAAAAGTATATTACGCAAAGTAGTGATAAAAAGAAAGTGTTAAATTTTTGTGGTGTTCCGTGGCTGTTTGCCACGGAATTATAAAATTGCCACTAATTCCGTGGCAATTCCCTCGCAAATTGCCACGAATTTGCCACATAATTTTTTTTACCTTTTTTTGTTTTAATTTATTAATTATATTGGTTTGTATTAATTTTTGTTCTATACCTTTTAAATAACAACGACGAAATATTTTGTAGGTAATTTGATTTATTTATTTTCTAATGCATTCATTCTTGAAATGGAATTGAAAATAACATGTATTATTTT